>JAQQSW010000035.1:0-94261 GCA_028646575.1 Pseudocheirus occidentalis | reverse complement strand
CCTGAGCCCACCGAGGTTTCTGCCGGGGGTCGCAGACTGCTGCGAAGAGCCCCGCCTGCTGCGCTGCCTGTAGCAACAGATGTGCTTTCAGTCTTGTGGAGAGTTTTGGAGCTTGAAAATCTGTTTAGCGTCCCATTTTATGAGTTTTTTAGTGTGTTTGTGTGGGAGCTGCGGTGCTTTGCTGCTTCTATGCCGCCATCTTGGCTCCGCCCCCCAGGATGATCTTTCTAAAATATTTGCTCCCTGTTCTATATGACACTTTTAATGTCCTTGGAATTTCATTAAACTTTTTGTTGTTGTTCTGAACTTCTGATTTCAGCTCTATAGGGAACCCCCACCATGGAAACTTCCTCATTCTATAAATGTACAGTTAGTCTGTAATATATATTCTTAAGATTACATGTCCCTGGGAATGAAGAGGTTAAGTGATTTTCCCATGATCAGTCAGTTAGTAATTGTCAGAAGGATTTGAACTCAGATCTACCTGTGTCCAGATAGTTAGATTACCTCTGTCATGCCACATTGCCTCTCTAACCACCCTAAAGGATTTTTTTAAAATTACCTTTATAAATTTTTACACTTAAATGTTTCTGTTGGCTAATAGTAAATATTCTTGTAAATAGCATGGAAGTGGGGTGGCGAGGTGGCACAGTGAATAGAGCACTGGCCTTGGAGTCAGGAGGACCTGAGTTCAAATGTGACCTCAGATATTTGACACAATTAACAGCCATGTGACTTTAGGCAAGTCACTTAACCTCAATTGCCCTCCAAAAAAAAAAAAGTAAATAGCATGGAAGTATATAAAAGTCCCCTAGGAAAAAAATGGTTTGACTTAGAATGCTTTAGTGCTTCTGTTCAAGTTTGGGTGTTTTTTTCCTCAACTTTTGTTATTTAAAGTTTTGAGTTCCAAATTATATCCCTTCCTTTCTTCCTCCACTCTACCCTCCCTGAGATGGTAAGCAATCGGGTATAGGTTATACATGTGCAAGTATGCAAAACATATTGGTCCTTTTGTACAAGAAGATTTGTATAAAAGAAAAAAGAAAGCAAAGAATAGCCTGCTTTGGCCTGTATTCAATCAGTATCAGGTCTTTCTCTGGAGGTGGTTATTATGCTTCATCATCAGTCCTTTGGGATTATCTTGGATCGCTGTATTGCTGAGAATAGCTGTCATTCAGTTCTTCATCAAACAATATTGCTGTTACTGTGTACAATGTTCGCATCAGTTCATGTAAGTCTTTCCAGATTTTTTCTGAAATGATCACACTTGTCATTTCTTATAACACAACAATATTCTATTACTATCATATCCACACCTTGTTTAGCCATTCCCCAATTAATGGGCATCCCTTTGATTTACAATTCTTAGCCACCACAAAAAGAGCTGTTATAAATATTTTTGTACAAATAAATCCTTTCCCTCATTTTTGGGGATATAAACCTAGCAGTGGTATTGCTGGATCAAAGGGTATGCACAGTTATATAGCCCTTTGGGCATAGTTAAGTTTGGGAGCTTTTAAAATGCAAAACAAAAATAACATAATGGACAAGATCATTTGGAGGAATGATTTAGACATTTCTTATGTTAACTAATGAAAAGGATGCTTTAAACTGTGGATATTCAGTGAAAATTACTGAATAAACAGAAGTTTGATGTTTTCTATTTAGTCTTAAGGAGGGTCATACTTCCATGGTTCTCACTTGCCACTTTTGGTAGGTGGGTGGGATAAGAGGTTGCTGGAGAAGGAAGAAGCCCTTGGAACATGTACAGGAGCAAAGAAGAAAAGAGCACAAATAAACTAAAACCAAAACCAAAACATGTTACTTGATCCTCAGGGTGGTGCCTGGACGCGGGGCTGGAGAGGCTTCCCACTGACAGCTAAAGAAAGTATAAATATTTGATCTTGGTACTTAAATCCCTCTGTAATCCTGTCCAACCTTATTTCATACTACTCTCTTCCTACAAAATTGGATTTCTCTCTGTGCTCCCATTTTTGTCCTACCATCTTTCAACTCTGGGCTGTTTTCTCATACCTGCAACGGGCTCCCAACCAACCCATCTGTTCATATTTCTCTTGTCCAAGGCTCCAAGGAGGAGTTTGCCTTTCTCTCCTACCTACAGTCACCACCATTCCTTCTTCACTGTTTATACATTGTCTTAACCGTGACGGGTGGTGTATTACATAATGTTTTTCATTTTGGAAGTTCTAATTTTAAATTGTGTGAGTAAGGAACAGGTAATCATAGGATCAGAGGCTTTTGGATCTGAAAAGATCTTCGGAAATCATTTCTTTCAGCCTTCTCATTTGGGAGAAGAAACTGAGGCTCAGTTTCACTCCAAAGTAAAGGTCATATAGCTAGCCAAAAACAGAGGTAGAATTCAAACCTGTCTCTAAAACCAGCAAATTTTTCTAATCAATTCGATAACCTTATTTTCCTTTAAAAATAGATTTTATTGGGGCAGCTAGGTGGTACGGTGAATAGAGTACTGGCCCTGGAGTGAGGAGGACATGAATTCAAATCCAGCCTCAGACACTTAACACAACTGAATAAACAGATGTTTGATGTTTTCTATTTAGTCTTAAGGAGGGTCATACTTCCATGGTTCTCACTTGCCACTTTTGGAAGGTGGGTGGGATAAGAGGTTGCTGGAGAAGGGAGAAGCCCTTGGCACGCATACAGGAGCAAAGAAAAAAGCCCACAAACAGACTAAAACCAAAACCAAAACATGTTACTTGATCCTCTGCATAAACATTACCCAAAGTTATCCTGTTATACGGGAGGTCAAGGTGGTGCCCGGAGGTGGCGCTGGAGAGGCTTCCTACTTACAACTAAAGAAAGTATAAATATTTGACCACGGGACCTTGGGCCGTGTGACCTTAGGCAAGTCACTTAACCCCAATTGTCCTGTTTTCCTCCCTCCAAAAAGCCAAAAAAAAAAAAAAGATTTTATTGATGATTTTTACATTATCTAGATTTCCCTCTGTAGCTCTGTCCTTTCCTGTACTTATTTTCAATAGGACTCAACCTGAAGAAGATTCAATAATGGCCCCAGATTATGACTTAGCTATTTCCCATTTGCACCTTGAACTCCAGATGGGGTTGGGAATTCTTAGAGAAGATATTATTTGCATCTCTTTTTTGTATGATAAAGTATGAGCAAATATTCTATAAACATTTGGTGCATGAATTATTTGGAGAGTAAGACTAGATAGAGTGAGATTTAGCATTGCTTCCAGTGTTTAGGTAGAGTAGGCACTGAGTAAATGCTTAGGATCAGAGGACTACAGGGTTAAAACTGGAGACCTCTCCAAGACAGCCCAGTCCAGTCTCTCTGTTTTGTAGATAAGACAACTGAGGCCTGCAGAGTGACAGGCAGGGCTGAACACAGGCGAGTTGTAAGAGTCAGATGGGATAACAGACAGCTCTCTGCAAACCTTCGTGTGCTTCTAAATACCGGTTATTATTGTCACTACTCTTGTTATTGTTTTTGGTCTGCCGTTACCAGACCTCCAGACTGGTTACTTAAATATAATTCTCTTACAAGACGCGGCATCACCTTCCTGATATCATGGTTCCCTTAGAGAATGAAGGACAAACTAGGACTGAGCCTTCCCTTGCCATCCTTCTGAGCTCAAGCAGCATGGAGAGAACCCTGTGGGGGTCTGGTTGTAAATGTTTAACAACTTTGCTCCAGGGAGGGGTGGGGAACATAGAGTGATATACCTTTAAGATTAGTCTGCATCATGGACACTTTTTAAGTCTAGACAATCAAAACAATAAATCAAACTGTCCTGATATGTGACAGTTATATTTTTCTGAGGTATAAGGGCTCATCCTAAAAATTTAACAATGGGCCAAGCTGGTAAGAGCCGGCTCCAGTATGCTCCCTGGAGCTAGCAAATGTCTATTTTATTCTTTTTTTTTTTTTGCCTCTTTTTTTGGAGCGGGGAAGGTAGGGCAATTGGGGTTAAGTGACTTGCCCAAGGTCATACAGCTAGTTTTTTTGTGTTAAGTGTCTGAGGCCACATTTGAACTCAGGTCATTGCTCTATTCACTGCGCCACCTAGCCACCCCTATCTAATTTATTCCTGCCATAGAGATGGCATTATGTTAGAATGAAGTGAATATTCCAGATTCTATTCCTAACTCAAATATCATAGTGTGGGGAGCCAAGGAGGCCTGATCCAGGACTCAGATAAAAACCTTAATAGTGTACCCTAAAACCCCTCGAGGTGATGCGACTTATAAAGGCTGGCTCCCCTGAAAGACTCCCAGGGATACACTTAAAAGGACTTTTGTTTGATATCCTCACATCAAAGCCTTTGCCCCCAGATTTCAGTCACCTAAAAGGACATGTTCCTTATCAAAATATGTTACTCCCAAGATATAACAGACTAAAGACTATTGTAAGTCAAAACACTTGATTCTTGGGGATCATTTTCTATGCAGTTGTCCTTGAGATTGGGAGGCTCTCTGGGAATATCCTTTGTCCTGTACATACACATTGATAAGAGATAACTATCTGTCCCTGTGACTCCCTGGGACCTTGATAACAAGCCTTATCTTATCCAAGCTACTTCCCAGGTATGGAGACTATTATATTTATGATAATAAAATTCCAGGATATGATTAGGATAAGAATATTTGAATCTTTGTCTTTTGGGTTTTTAAAAAAACTTGTTCAAATCATCATTAAATTGGAGTTCTTTCCTACAAACTACCCACCTGGTTAATTCTTTGTCACATCTTGGCTCACACTTGGGGCTGGTACCCAAGTGACCCACAACAGTCATACTGTTTTACTTTCAGATCCCAAGCATGCCAGAATATTCATAGAATCACTTTTGGGCATGGTAATAGGGAAAAAAAACTGGGAACAAAGTAGAGGGAAAACCAGGGCATCAACTGGGAATGGGGCAGCTAGGCGGTATGGTGGATGGAGTTCTGGGCCTGGAGTCAGGAAGACTCTTCTTTTTGAGTTCAAATCTGGTCTTAGACACTTACTAGCTGTGTGACCTGGGACAAGTCACCTCACCCTGACTGCGTCACCAAAAAAAAAAAAAAGGGAACTGGAGAAGGATCTTTGCCAAGAAAAACCCCAAATGGGGTCACAAAGAATTGGACATAATTGTGGTCACAAGAATGAATTGGGATATTACTATTCCATAGTAAATAACAAATATGGAACATAAGAAAACTTACATGAACTTATGCAGCATGAAAAAAGCAAAACCAGGAAAACAAACTATTCGACTACAACAATATAAACCCCAAACGGATTGCTGTACAATTGTAATGACCAGTCTTGGCCCAGAGAAAAACTAAGAAAATCCACCTTCCTTCCTTCCTTCTTTCTTTGCAGAAGTGGTAGACTATGAATGTGGAAGACGTCATTTGCTGTCAGATCAGGTTAAGGTTTTGCTGAACTGCTTCCCCCCTTTTTCTATTCTTTATTACAAGAGATGACTCATTGGGTAGGTGGAAGAGAAGGACAAACTCATACACTAAAGTGATTCAATTGCATCAATAAAAACAAGATTAAAAAAAAAACAAGAACAAGTTCTGCTTACCTTATCTATTAAACATCCTAAGCACTGAAGCAGAAAGAATGCAATGCTGGGAAGTGGAATAGCAGGGTTTAACATACCACAACCTAACTATTTAACCTTGATCTATAGAACTTAGAGGTAGATTGGACCACAGAGGCCATCTTGTCCTATCTCCACCTTTTAGATTAACACACAGGTAGTATGTATTAGAAGCAGGATTTGAACCCAGTGCCCTGACTCTGGACAAAGTCAGTTGCCTTTTTGACTATGCAGTGCTAGGCTTTAGGGTCCTCATCCTTGGTGGTTGGGCTGGACAATCTCTAAGGTACCTTTTTGATCTGAGGGTGTGTAAAATTCTAGATATGAAAGTCACATGACTGACTCAGTGGACAAAGAAATGAGGTTACAGGCAGGGTTGGGTGAAGCCAACTAACAATCAGCTCTGAAGAACCAGACTTTTAGGGGTGGCTAGGTGGTGCAGTGAATAGAGCACCAGCCCAGGACTCAGCAAGACCTGAGTAGCTTTGTGACCTTGGGCAAGTCAGTTAACCCCAATTGCCCTGCCTTCTCCCTTTCCAAAAAGAAAAAAGAAGAAGAAGAAGAAGAAGAAAAAGAAGAAGAAGAAGAAGAAGAAGAAGAAGAAAGAAGAAGAAGAAGAAGAAGAAGAAGAAGAAGAAAAAGAAGAAGAAGAAGAAGAAGAAGAAGAAGAAGAACCAAATTTTTATGGTTTCAGGGTGAGCATTCATGTCTTGGAAATGAAAAACTACAAATCAAGACTTGGATTCATTGTTTTGTTGAGATAGTTTATAGACTGAAGAAAGGGATGGAAAAAATGTTAATATTTGAAATTAAACATCAAATATTTAAAAAAAAGTTCACAGACTCAGGATGAAAAATCCTTGCCATAAACTGTGAGATATTTGATAGGCACATAGTTAATATTTGGACAATGTATACATATTAACCAGGGAAGCACATGACACAGAGGAAAGAGCACCAGATTTGGAACTAGAGGACCTCCATCATGCCATGCTTGTATGACCCTGGGCAAGTCACTTAACCCCTCAAGGCCTAATTTCCATCAACTGAAAAATGAATAGGTTGAATTATATGATCTCAAAGGTCCCTTCTGGCTCTAAATTCAGGAGCCTAACATCTCATATAAGCTCCCTCCCCACTTGAAATCTACATTCCTCTGATCCCAATTGGAAAAACCCAGGAGGCTTTCCCCTCATTTCGGTCAAAAGTACAGTACAAAGTCATTCGATGCCCTAGGCAAGTTGGAGCTGGTTTGGCAAGCTGACAAGTTTTAGGCCTGGGGGAGAGCCAGAAAGCTGAGTCTTTGGAAAGGGTTCCAGGCAGCTGAGTCCATTTGCAGCACTTTCCCACTATACTTAGGGAGGCTCAATTACTCTCTCTCTTCTTCATCCCCCAAGTTTGGAAGCCTGGATTTTCTAAGAACCAGTGAAGGCAGTAGGTAGGATGAAACCGTAAACCGAGATCCTAGGGAACACAGCTTTTCATCCTTTTATTTTTGTCTTTGTTTTTAATCTTTATGCCACGTCTGTCCCTCTCTTAAGCTTTCTTCATTCCCTATTCTTGTATCCCTTCTGCCTGCCTACAGATGCTGCTTCACCTTAAAAACCTACGTTCTGCTTCTCTCATTACTTGGCAATGGAAATTAAGATTAGAAGAAAAGAAAAAAAAAACCAAGTCACAGAATTAGTTTATGTCTGGTCTATTTGTCTCCTGTATCATAAATTCCTTATGGTGTCTGTGTCTTTGGGTTTAATCATATAAGCACCATGGGCACTTAATGCGCTGTATTTGGCTTTTTGTTCTTCTTGTTCCTGGTCTTCACTTTCATGAAACTGGCTTCTCTGACTGAGCAGTCTGTTGACCCACAGTATGGTCTTTTGGGTCAAGCTTTGGATGATTTAAAAAAATATACACGCTTGATAGGGAAACTCAAATTAAGTATTTAAGCATATAACTGTAATTCATTATGAGGTCAATTCACTGTCATTCAATAAGCATTTGCTAACTCCCTATTCTACAACAGGCTCTATGCTAGTTATCAGGGGCAGCAACACAAAAATGACAATAGTTTCAGACCTCAAGGAGCTTACCCTTGTGAGGGATAATCTATAGTGAAGTTTCCCCATTCTGAAAAATCAAATCTAGAATGGCTTCAGTATTCAGTAGGCCTAGGGTTAGGTCACCTGACCTTCAAGTGATCTGGAGCTTAGAGCAATGGAGACCCTCCCCCAGAGCCAACTCAGCACAAGATATGCCAAATAATGTTAAGACTGCTTTCATTGGACACCCACGTGTTTCTAGGTCCTTTGTCTCAGAGAGATTCCCGCGCTTAGGTTGTGGGTCAGCCCCCTGCCAATGAGAGTGAAGGCCTGCTGGAGGAGTTGGGTTTTCTGCATTAGAAGATTATATAACCAGGGCCTGGCTTCTACCTGTTTCTCTTTCCCTTTTAGACGCCATGTGGGCAACAGGGGCAGAGTCCTTTCTCATGAGAAAGAATAAAGACCTTTTCTGACCTTAGATTCAGACTCTGAACTCTTTCATCTCACACAGTTTGGAGGCCCCAATGAGATTTTTTTAGACTCTTCTCTGGAGAGGGAAAGGGCTCCCCAGCCTTGACCAACAGGCAAAGGACGTCCCACTGGCTCTTTTCCAGTGACATTTTGGTAAGGTCAGGGAGCGACTCCCCTCTGTGGAGAATGAGGCCCAAGAGGGTCTGAATCTGAGAGCAGAAAACACCAAAAAGGGGGGAACAAAGATGACTGGAAATCATATAAGTCTGTGCACAGACCCAGATAAGGAGAGGCCTGGGTAATTTGGTGGTGGGTGGGGCCGACTGAATCTGGCCAGGAGTTGGAGAGTTTCTGGACTAGGAGGCCAACCTGGTCAATTGAGTCTGGCCAGGAGTTGGGGAGTTAAGAGGCAGTTTTCAGGGGGGATGTTGACAAGCAGGCCCTGATGAGGGCCCCTCAGAATTCATGCCTCAGCACTCCAAGTTCTGGACCAAGAGGCTGACCACCTGTTCAACCAGACCTTGGATCTGGAAGGAGGGGGCTGACTGACAAGCTATCTCACCTGCTTCTGGTAAAGGGAAATTTTCAGCTTTTATCCACAAGCTGCTTGTCAATTGGGAAGAAATGTTTCCTTCAACCCCTCCCTTGATCATCCATCCCTTGGGAGATAAATTTGGGAAAGCTGGTTGAGACTGTGTTTGTTCTGTATTTCTTTTTGTTAGTTTGTTTGTGTGGATATGTGTGAAGTTTGTCTATTCATAAAAGAAATGTTTTACCATTCAGATTTTTTAAAAAGGCCTTGGGAAGTTTAGAAATCTTCCTTCTCTGCCTAACTAAACTTAGAATGGAGAAAGTTCAGATCTTTAGCAGATAATAGGTAAGTGAAGCTTTTTTTTCTGTTTGTCTGAAATGCCTAAGGCAGAGGTAGAAGGAGAAGCAAAAGGCCTGATTATGTTAGTAAGGGTGAGGGAGCCACTACCCCAACCACCACGACTTTTAGAAGGTTGGAAGATATTGCTATTGAATTTTTAGCCAGACTTCAAAACCAACAAACCAGGAAGTCGGAAGGGATAATGTCTATCTACCTTTCAGGCTCTATTGGAATTTAGTTCTAAAAGTTCAGATAATCATTAAATTCCTAAGACCCTGGCTTGAAAGAGAAGTTAAAAGATAACCACACCCAGTTAACTGAGTCCCAAACCCTTTGTCTATGAAAGGAGATAGGAGATAAGAGATAGGAATGGGGGTGCGAGTCCACTGAAGATGAAATGGAGATCACAGGCGCAGGTGTCTTCTAAAAGTCACATGTCTTCTGAAAGGCCACATGTTGGCTTAAAGATATATTTTTTTAAGTTATAAAGTTATAATTTAATTCCTGTGTAAGGGGGTTTGGAAATGCATTCACCTAAAGTTTTTAGTAGAATATAAGTTTTAAACATTTCTAAATTAGGTAATTTGGAAATATTTATAAACTCTGAGGTTAAAACAATTTTCTTATTCCTATTCAGAAGCTGTTAAGTTATCTAAGGATAAGGCCAGTCGGGGGGTTGGGTTTCTGCATTAGAAAATTACATAACCATGGGCTGGCTTCTACCTGTTGCTCCCTCCCTGCCACCATGTGGGCGACAGGGGCAGAATTCTTTCTCATGAGAAAGAATAAAGACCTTTTCTGACCTTAGATTCAAACTCTGAACTCCTTCAACTCACACACCCTCTACTGTTATTTGGGCTTCAATAACCTACTAAATTTAAAAGTTAGAATAAGAACTAGAAAGAACAGAGTTTAAATGGAGACTGAAGCAAACTACATGCTCTCTTTCTTTTCCATGTTTAGTCTTGTTTCTTCTTTCCCATTGTTCACTCCATCAGTTACTACCCTTCTATACAACCAGACTAATGTCCAATGTGAAGGTATTTGTAGATCCTATACTTGATTGCATGCCGTCATGGGTGGACGGGGGAGGGGGGGAAGAGGGAAGGAAGAAAACTTGAAACTCAAAGGATTGTGGAACTGAATCTTGTAAACTAAAAGTAAATAAACAAATCAGTTAAAAAATTAAAGTTAGAATAATAATAGGAGATGGTCTTGAGAGGTAAAAATGGTGCTTTCTACTAGGGGTTGTCTGTTATGTGATACATAAAGTGTTACCCTATTTATTATTCATAAAATATTACTTGTAGAGCTATACTAGAACAAAACTCACATTCTGTTTATATTATATATGCCCAGTTCAAAAGACACATGTTAGAGGTAGACCACTGCCTACTTTTTTAGTTCAATACCTTTCTTTGAAATGTCACTAACTTCTATTTTCCAACCTGTTGACTCAATTTAGTTTCCATATTATTTCCTTTTGTGGATGTGCCCAGATGCATCTAACATTGTCAGCACTTTGTAGGTTCTTTGCTGAAAACAGCATTTGAGCCAACTAATTGCATTTTAAGATTCATATGGATTTGAAAAATCACCTTCTAGTAAAAAAAAAGTGTCAACTGAATTTCCAGGGTTAAAAAAAAAGCAGTGCTTCGATAGTTGAACTAATTCTTTCTACAGAACAGTGTCAAAGAAAAATAAAGGGAATGGGCATGTCAGCAAGTGATCGTTTTAACTACCAGCTTTCTCTGACATTACCCCTTTGCTTAGCACTTTTACTATTTATAAAAAGGACGGGTTCATATGGCACTGCACAGCCCTCTAGGAGGCCCAGCAACAAGAAGAAGGGAAGAGTGGGAGGAAGAAGCTGAAGTATACACATTGCAGCTGTACTAAATGAAATTTGAAGAAGTAGGAAAGAGGAGAGAGGAAGAAGTGGGATGGGCAGGAAATCTGAAATCTATGAAATTCAGAGGGAGGCTGAAGAATGCTCCCTAGATATCTAAATTTTGACCCAAAGAATTAAGTACTTTTCTAGCCATATGCATTCATGAATATGACCAGAATTCACTAATTCTCTGTGTAAACACTAATAAAATAGAGCAGACTCATACAAGACTTGGAAAGGCTTGCTAGTGGACTATTTCCCTCTTTCCAACCCTCCTGTGGAACCTTTCCTAACTACATTCTGAGGCTCTGTGTGTTTATGGAGAAACTATGATTGTAATAAGGAACTCCCTTTCCCAATTCAGGCTGCCACCTGTTCTATAACTTGACATAGTCTTGGAGACTTGCCTGGAGTGTATTTGAGAGGTTAAGTGGCCCTCCTAGGGTCCTAAGGTCAGTATGTATCTTTCTGATTCTAAGGCCAGCTCTTGATCCACTAAGTCATACTGCTTTGCCAACTATATTCTTATAACAATTAAAATACTAGTAATAATATAGGCCAAAGAACTAAAGAACACTGTAATGTACACTATTTCTCTTATAAGACTTGATTTTTTTCTACTCTCTTTTCTTGAAAAGGACAGAAACTGGGCTAGCTAGGTGGCATAGTGAATAGAGCACCAGCCCTGGTGTTCAACAAGCCAAAAACAAAGAAAGCAATGTGAATGCTGAAACATTATGCTCAAGGCTTTAATAACAGTCAATCAATCAACTAACCAGTAAAAATATATTGGTGCTTATTATGTGTCAAGCACTGTGCTAATCATATCAGAAACTAGTTCCTTTTCTTTGACAGTAAGTGTGGACTTCCCCAGGTCACAGGGGCTATGCAAGATTCAAGGGTAGATTTCCTGAAGGGAATTGGGCCAGAAAGGGCTATTTTGGGCCTCTGCACTACTTCTCAATCTCATGCCATTTTCTGTGACCACCTTTGATCTCAGACATGAACGGTAGCTACTAGAAATGATGGAAAGCAGCCAAGGATGACAGGTACTGATCGAGGTAAGTAAACTTTTACCACTGAAGTTCTAACTTCACTTACTTTCCCTTCAATCTCCTTTTGCCTTTAATTTCCCCAGCTTAGTACATTACCATGGACAGTATATTCAAAAGAATCGGCTTCATCAGGGGTGTCCAGATCATCCACGTTGATGTCAATCTCATCTGGGCTATCTAGGTTATCATCGGAGAGAACAGATCCTTCACTCTGGTCCAGAGAAAGGTTGATATTTGGGGCTGTGAGTTTTATTCTCCGGGGATGAGAGCCATCAAGATCCAGAGAATTAGGTGGTTCTACAAAGACAGTAGAAATAGCATTATTAAAATAGGCCAGTTTTATCTCATTAGTAACTTTGGTAACATCCCTTTAGGACAGTGGTTCTCAATCTTCCTAATGCCGTGACCCTTTAATACTTGTATGTGGGATATCTGCATGTGAGCAGACCCACCTGGAGATGGATAGAGGAGCATTGTCTCAGTTCCTGAGACCATCAGAAATGGGTGTTTTCCTATGGTATTAGGCGACCCCTATAACCCCTGTGAAAGGGTTGTTTGGATTCCAAAGGGGTCGTGACCCACAGCTTGAGAACCACTGCTTTAGGATGTAAGTGCCTATCAAGGAGCTTTTATTAAACTTTTTTTTTTTTTGCCTTTTAAGGTTTCTTTTAAAAGTGTTTTTGTTTTAACATTACAAACATTTACAGATTATTCACACTTTAAAAGAGGTTTCTTAATAAAAAAACAGCGACTTCATATGAAAATGCATGCAACATTTCATATCTGTACCACTCCCTCATCTCTCTATTTTTTTAATGAACAGAAATATATTTTTTTCTCCCTCCCACTCCTGTCCCATTGGGAAAAAAAGAAAACACAAATTTCTTGTAACAAATATAACAGTCAAGGAAAACAGATTTTTATCAATGACTATAGAAGCAAATTGCCTGTGATAACACAGCTTGTAAATGTTACATGTGGGACCTGAACCAAGGCCTTTCTGACTGTTCAGCATTCTGTCCACCAAGGATCAATTAAAATGGCTGTTCTTTGTTTAACACCATTTTAGTCACAGTCAGAGATATAGCAAAGAAAATTACTGACCCAACAGGCCTAGTTGGCATCACTAGTAATCACTGCTCCGGCAGTGTTTAGAATGCTCAACCTGGAAGTCAGGAGCATCTGAATTCAAATCCTTCCCCAGACACTTACTAACTATGGGCAAATCTCTCTCATTTCTAGTTGTCTCATGTGTGAAATGAGAGGGATGGACCCGATGGCTTCTAATTTCCTTTCCAGCTGTCCGTCTATGATCCTAGGAACACTAACATTCAGCAAACAGCATCTGTAGTTACAAGGGAGCCAGTGTAACAGCCAGTGAGGAGACTCTCATTGCTAATGCCTATAGATATTGTTATGTTTATTTATCTCTATGTTCCAATGCTCCCCCATGTCAAACAACTGAATAAATATCCAGAAGCAGAGTTAGGTGGGCACAAGTGGGAACCATATAAACTTTTCTCACTGTGCTTAAATACTGTAAACCAACTACTCTGTTTGTTTTAGATCCAGGCCGCAGCCCTGGCCCCTCAGACACGCAGGCTAACAGGAACAGGATAAGATTTTCACACATAGGCAGGGTGACCAGTAAACCCCAAGAACTTCAGCTTTCTATTCATTCTCACTCAAACCTCAAGTAGTACCCATAAATGAATAAACTGAAAGTAACTCAGCATAGCATATTCCTGAAACAGGTCCCTTAATTATGCAGGCTCAGGAGCCACATTTTATTTTCAGTAACTTACCCACAAGCCCTAGAGGGTGGGCCCTAGAGCGGTTTTACATAATTAGGGCATTGAACTGAAACAGACTGCCTTCTTGCTACCATATTTCCCATAAGTTTTTCATCTTTTTTGCACTGATTTCCATGAAGAATCATAGAATTACAAAATGATAGAGTTGGAAGGGATAGTGAAGATCATTCATTTAACACCCTCAAATTTGATGAGCGGTGCGGCTACGCTGTGAACCCCGGCGTAGTTTTTTTTAGTTTCTCCTTTATTTTGTTATTCAGTCATTTTTCAGTTGTGTCCAACCCTCCATGTCCCCATTTGAGGTTTTCTGGGCAGAGATACTGGAGTGGTTGATATTTCCTTCTCCAGCTCATTTTACAAGAGGCAAACAAGACTAAGTATTAAGGATACAGAGCTAGTAAGTGTCAGACCAGATCTGAACTCTGGAAGACGAGTCTTCCTGACTCCAGGCCTGGCTCTCAATCTACTGCGCCACCTAACTGCCTTTTCCATTACACCACGTGCCTTTTTTATTTAGTAAACTGGGGCTGTAATGGCAACTTTGGACAACATACTCAATAGCAGAGACACCTTGACAACAGAAGTCTGTATGGTCGAAGCTACAGTCTTTACATCAGCAACATAGAGCTGTGAGAGTTGGACTGTAAGGAAAACTGAGCACCAGAGATTCAATACTTTCACACTGTGGTTCTGGAGAAGACTTTTAAAAGTCCCTTGGACAGCAAGGAGGTCAAATCAGTCAGTATTTAAAGAAATTAATTCAGAAGGTCAAGTATTGAACCAGAAAAGACCCTGTTTGGGGAGAGAATTGAAGGCAAAAGGTGAAGGGGTTGGTAGAAGATGAGGCTTCCTAGAAGCAACGAACATGAGCTTGGACAGATTTCAGGAGATAGTGGAGGATAGGAGGGTCATAGGAGTGTGCTATGGTCCGTGACATCACAAAGAGCAGGATGAAAATTAACAACAACAGAATACAACAGAGTAGACAATAATCATAGCAACTAAAAGCCCTGAGAGATGAAGTGGAGACATAAGAGATAATATGGCTTCAAATGCAAATTATCATTGGTTAAATTAACTATGAAATTAACATAGCAAAATAACTCTAAACTCCCAGCAAACCCTGCTTCCCCCCTCCCCTTTTTTTCCCCTAGCAAGAAAGTGTTAGAAGCACAGGAAGTATTCTTCTCACTGAATAGTTAAATGTCTTGGGTGTGGAACGTTGCTAAGAGAATGAGCTAATGTTTTTCTCACCAGGTCTCATGTCTGCAGAATTAGGACTGAGTTCTCCCTCTTCAAAGGGGATGTCCATTCCTACATCATCTGCTGGTGGTCTGAAAAAGCAAACAAAGAGTTAAAAAGACTGGCTATTTGAGTTGTTTTCTTTTGAAAAGTACCCAAAGATTATTAAAAATGTCTCTGTTTTCCTCATGAAAGAGGTAGGTTAAGACAGAAATTGGGAATGCTTTGAGGCTACTTCTAGGGAAGGTATCACTTAGGACAGGAGCAGAATAGGTCCAGGAAGAACTGGGTCAGGTCAGGTTGAGGCTTACTTGGTTCAGTCCTTACCCACCCCTTTCACATTGAACTCTTTCTCGAGGTAAAGAGAAACAACCAGCCAGTGAGTTATCTCTTGTCAGGAAAAGGAAGGATTCCATTTTTAATTCATTTTCTTGCTAACCAGTTTCTAAGCTGCCAAAGGAGTAAAAGTGCCACCAGAATGTAAGTGTAACAAATTTTAAAGTTATGCAACCTTTAAAAATCATATCTTAAATTTATATCCCTTGTAAGTTTCATTCCCATTTATCCCAGTTGCCCCACCCATGGTACAACTCTGGTTATTTACCCAGTCTAGTCTAAAATTAAATCTAATTTAGGTTTTCAAATTCAAGGAAGGTGTTTTTCCAGTTGTAACAAAGATAAGATCTATGACTATTTGCTGTACTGTACACAAATATCCAGTCATTCCCTTTTGCCTAAGTTGCATAAGAATTTAAAAATTTATCACGGAAAATCTCAGAAACAGGAGAGGTTATGAATATTACTTTTGCTTTCTATTTTTCATCTTATCTAGGCATATGCAAGATACTGTATAGACATGTCATCGCAGGACATTGCTTTGAACTTTACCTTCAACATCTAGCATAATGAACCCTTGAAAATATATGTGCATATATATGTATATAAGCAATATATGTCTCTGTGTATATGTGCATATATGCATATACAGATACGGTATTTAACAGTTGATGCTAGACATATACAATTTATTGTTATGTGTATACATATGTACACATATATAGTTTTCAAGAGATTTACCCATAACAATTGGCATAAAAACATGTCCCAAGTCAATTACAGTAAGAGAAATACAAATTTTAAAAAATCAGGTTTTAACTTATTTCTTTCTAGTTGAGAAAGATCACAAAAGATGGGAAAGGTCACTTTTAGAGGGTCTATGGGAAGACAGACACACTGAAGAAAAAATGATGGAGCTGTGAAGAAGTCGTTCAGCAAGTTTGTATTTCAATTTGAATTATGCAAAAAAGTCATTTAAACTCTCTATGTACTTTAACTCTGCAATTTGACTACTGGGCATATGACCCATAAGAAGCAAAGGTAGAAACAAAGGTCTAACATATACCAGAATATTCATTATGTTAGCACAGAATTGGAAACAAAGTAGGTATCTATTAACTGAAGAACAGTTGAAAAAAATTATGCTATGTGAATTTACATTTGAATATTATCTTATAATAAGAAAACATGAATATGAAGAATATGGAGAAATAAGGGAAGATGTGCGTGAATGATTGAAGAGTGAAATATATAGAACCAAAGCAACAATTTACACAACTACAACAAGATTAAAAGGAACTTGAACTCTGAGTATATAATAGAAGGAAAGAAGAATGTATAAACACCTACTATGTGTTAGGCACCATGCTAAGGGCTTCATGAATATTGTCATTTTATCCTCACAGCCTCCCTGGGTGGTAGGTTCTATCATAACCCCTATTTTACATTTCAGGAGAGACAGACAGAGGTTAAGTGACATGCCCAGGATCACACAGCTAATAAGGGTCTTACACTAGATTTGAACTTAGGTCTTCTTGATTCCAGTCCCAGTACTCTTATTTACTGTACTATGTATCTGCTTCTAAAGGGGAGGCAAGAAACCCCAAACCACCCCAAAACAGAAGAGGCCATGGAGAAAAGAGAATGAAGCCTACCCCCCTTTATGGAGAGAGGGGATGACTACTAGATAGGGGTGTTATATATACATGGCTAGAAAAGATTTCTGTGACAGATATTTTTGCCTAATTGCTTTTATTTGTCACAAGGAAAAGTTCATCCTGGGGTGGATAGGTAAGAAATGACTATGATACAAAGAAAAAGCTATTAATAAAACATATTTTTATATTAAAAAAAACTACGGGAGCTGTGCATTCAGAGCTGACTGTAACATCAATGGCTCATGTTTACATATCATTTTAGGGTTTACAAAGTACTTTATCTCCCAATGACTCCAGAAAGTAAGAAGTAGAAGGATTATTATTCTCATTGTACAGCTGAAGAAACTGAAATTTAGGTTAAGTAACTTGTTCTGGGTTACACAGTTACCAGGGCTCAAATTCAGGTGCTCTGACTCCAAGATAAGTGCTCTTTCTGATACACGTACCAAACAAAATCAAATTAAAGAAAGAGAAATAAGCCCCCTGATATCAAGGGTCTGGAAGAAAAATGAGACATTTACAAAACTAATGATGGTATGTTTGTTAGAAAGAGATAAATATATATATAGGAGAGGATAAATAGGAATAAGCAATTTGGGGAGAGACTGATCCCCTATAGTTGTAAGGATCAGGGAAAATCATTAATAAAGGGATGTAAGAAGCCATCCGGGTTAGTTTTACATCTGAAGCTTGGAGGATATTTTTTTAAATCAGTATTTATTCAAAACACCACTTGACTTCATAATGTCCCATAATTTGGGGCAGACCCTTACATGTAAGGTATTTTCCTTAATATAGTCTTATCCCCATATCTACACTGGGTTTAAGCATTTCTGGTTGTTGTTCAGTCATTTCAGTCATGTCTGACTCTTTGTGACCCCATTTGGGTTTTCTTGGTAAAGATACTAGAGTGGTTTGCCATTTCCTTCTCCAGCTCACTTTGCAAATGAGGAAACTGAAGCAAACAGGATTAAGTGACCTGCCCAGGGTCACACTGCTAGTAAGTGTCTGAGGCCACATTTGAACTCAGGAAGGCTTCTTAACACCAGGCCTGGCGCTCTGTGCACTATGGAGCCACCTAGCCGCCCCTATGGGACATGGGACATGGGACATGAAAATTTGAGAGGCCTTCAGGCTATGAGCAATTACTAATAAACAATTTATTTATATTATATAATTTATATATATATGTGTATAATGTATTTATATGTATATTATATATTATATGTGCTATATAATATATTATGTATAAATATATATTATGTATACATACATTTATTTATATATTTAATATATTTATAAAGTTTGTAAATTGCATTACTAGGGATACTGGGTTAACCAAATTTTGTTTGCAGGACCTAGTCCAGTGTTCTGCACATAGTTCAACGGAGGTCTGTTTAATGAGCAATGTAAAATCTCAGTTGGAACGATAAATCATTAACCAAACTTAACAAAAGTGCTAACCTGAATTATGTGTAGGATGACTCTTTAAAATATTAATCAACCAATCAACAAGTGTTCCTTCAGTAGCTACTATATGCCAAATCTCACATGTATCCTGCCCTCAAGGAATTTCCATTCTTTTGGATTATAATGCCTCCATTTCAGGAAACAGGGACCTTCTTAGGGCCCAAGATTCAACTTAGGATCCCAGACTCCAAATACTGCCTTGGTCTATTTATGCCTATTAACCATCTGGAGAGAGTTTACAACAAGTAACTAGTTTTTCAAGGTTTAACTGAAACCCTATTACCTGAATAAATTCACTATAAAGAAAATATTTTCAAGTCCTAACTAATGGACCATGACAATTATGCTTTGTTGATCAGGATACACACACACACACACCCTACTCTACTGCCATCCAATACAACAAGCCTTAGAATACGTAAGACACTGTTCTAGGGGCTCCAGAGATAGGACAAAACAGAAGAGAACAAAACAGTCCTTGCCCCTCAAGGAACTTACCTTTTATTGGGTAATACAACATGTAAGCAAGCAAATATACAGATATATAATAATTTGAGGAGGCAGAAAAATACTAACAATTTGAGAGAATCTTCCATAGGAATAATGCATAAATGAAG
The DNA here is from genome assembly GCA_028646575.1 of Pseudocheirus occidentalis. NCBI lineage: Eukaryota > Metazoa > Chordata > Mammalia > Diprotodontia > Pseudocheiridae > Pseudocheirus > Pseudocheirus occidentalis. Next base: position 75,206 of record JAQQSW010000035.1, on the reverse strand, counting down.
AAATGAAAAAAATGAAAAAGCATGTAGTTAACTGCTTGCTGTGTGAAGATATTATGGCAAGCACTGAGGATCCAAAAGAGAGGCAAAACCAAATAATTATAAATAATTTATTGTAAGTGTTTTCCCCTTTTTTCCTTTGTATAATACTTAATTTCTCCAATAAAATAGCATCAATTACAGAAAGCATTATAAGGATACTTGTAAAAATAAAATAAAGATTAAATGTAAATACAAAAAAGCAAACAAATGAAAAAGGATACTTGTAATCATTCTAACATAAAGGAAAAGTGGTCTAAAGTAGGAATTCTTAACCATTTTCATTCTATTGGAGCTTATATAACCCTTCTGAGAATAATGCTTTTAAATATATTAAATAGAATGCACAGAATTGCGAAGGAAACAAATTATAGTGAACTATAGTTATCAAAGTATTGAACAAGTCCATGGACTCCAGGTTAAGAACCCCTGAAAAGGTCATCTATGTACGACTAAACTTAGATTCTTCTGTAGTTTTCATGATCATGCTTCATTAACTACAGAGGCATATACTATCCTATCCCGACAAAAAGTTCATTGACAGCTAATATGGCCACCATTTGGATATTGGTCAACATACATGAGAAAGTCAATGCTGAACACAGTTTGGAGGGGCTGACAAACTCATGTGCTGAAAGGGGAAAAGGTCTTTGTTTTTCAGGACCTTAGGGAAAATAAAATAAAACAAAACATATCTGTCAGGGAGATGCAGGGAAATCAATGGTTGGTATGAAAAAAGGTAAAGTGTGGAACATGAGGTAAGGGAGTGGAGGGAAAGAGGAAGGATAAAAGAGGTAAAGTAATAAGTAGTTAGTTGAAATAGAAAAGATGGGGACAGAATGAAGACCATGCTAGGAACAGGGGGGTAATCAGTGTCAGGGCTAGAAGAGGGGATGACTTGAGGCTAGGGCATAATCAGAGAGAGAGATCTGAATTGTACTTACTTTAATCCCTTCAATATAATTATATTAATTCAGTAATTTTACCATGTCCCCTGAGCAGCAGAGCACAGGATTTAGTAAAGAAAAGTACTAGAACAATTTTTTAGACCAGGTAAGTAATCCTGCTGCTGTCTCACCGGGAAACCACTCAGGCAAATTACTCCGTCTGCCCAGAACAACTGATTAGAGTCTGAGTTTTCTTGGGTCAAAAGTGTCAATATAGACCAGAGCTAAGGATGACAAACAAAAACCCAGCCACCAGAGCCGAGTTGGTAAACACAAAGTGACACTGTTCTGGTTGCTAAGGAAACATACCCTGTCCATCTCTGCTCAACTACACCTTTGCTTCCACCTAGAGGCTGTGTTCAACACTGTGATTTTTAGTTGCATTTGTTGTTGTTTGGTTGTTTGGTTGGTTTTTTGGTAAGGCATTTGGGGTGAAGTGACTTGCCCAGGGTCACACAGCTAGTAAGTGTCAAGTGGCTGATATGAGGCTATATTTGAACTCAGGTCCTCCTGACTTCAGGACTGGTGCTCTCTATCCACTGTACCACCTAGTTGTCCCCCAACACTGTGATTTTTAAAGATATCTGAGATACCCAGGAAGATGCTTTGGGGTTTGCTTTCTATCGTGGCTGACCTATTTATTTCCCATATGCTCAGCCCACATTCAGGATCATGCTCATGGCTATATGTTGAGTGTGTGTGTGTGTGTGTGTGTGTGTGTGTGTGTGTGTGATTTGATAAATAAGCTTGACATAAAGGACAAGAAGTCACCAGGACAGGGATCAGAAGTATAGTCAAATGTATTGCATGAAGTGATATTTTTTTTTGCATCTCTGGATCACATGCTCATTATAAAGCATGCTAACAGCAGCTGTGTGGAGGTATGGAGGTAAACTGGGTCAGATGTCCACTTAATGAAGGACAAATGAATATTATGAGGAGATAGCTAAACCTTGGGAAATCCTTTCAATCACTGTTAATACCTGCACCCCTTGACATTAGGTCAAGTAGAAAAATCAAAGCAAGGCACATTTTATGTCCATTCAGCATCTCTGAATTTAAGGGAATCAGCATTTTTTTGTTGGAACTGGGTTGATTTGTTTGAGACTGTTTTCTTTAATATGAAGTGAGCAGTGAATTAAACTTGGAAACCCCCCCCCCCCAGCCTTTGGATGGTAATGTTTCCTGACAGGCAGGTACAATGAGCAGCAAGCAATGAAACCTTGCTGGGAGTAAAGCATCCTGTAGGCCACTCAGCCAAATGGACAGCAGCATAAAATGGTCAAGGCCAAGGTGAAGGAGCATGTTTTTGCAAAGTTTAATGTTCTTTTGTGGAGTGAGGGAATTCCCACTGTATTCTCTGGGGGCTCTTCTGGTCTATGTTTCTTGGACTGATAAAAAAGATTTTCTCTGGAGACTGAGTGAAAGTAAAAATAACATATGAAATGACTTCCTTAGAATGATACGAAGTAAGCTTTTCAAAGTTCAACTCTTAAAGGATTCAAAGTTAAGAATTCTTAATGAATCGGCCATGCTTTTAGATACCAGTTACATGCCTTGCACTATGGCAGGACTAATTAGATGCTCCTGATTCAGATTCTGCCCTTCCCTATGAAATACCTAGTCTTCTTCAGCATCCCTGAGTGACCTCAACACATGGAATGACTGTAGGAGGAATAGAAAGAGTGTATTTTAATGATGCATTTAATTCTGTGAGCAGCCTCTCTCATAGGACCATCATGAACTTCCTCTCCCTGCCCTGGAACACAAGATTCCCTCAGGATTCTTTTTTTCTTCCCCCTCAGGATTCTGATTCTAACTTTGTCCTCTGGTGCCTATAACTGGACTATGCGTACCCTCCTGACCCTTCTAGATTCTGATAGTATCTCTTCGTCTGTCTCTGCTCCACCCCTCCATCCCTTTATATCATTTAATATAATTGGTCAAATCACATAGACTTACCCTGCTAGTTAAATAAGGCAAATAAAGGACCCTTCATATTGTATTCCTGGTCTCTTCCAGGAAGGCTTTTAAGTTCCAGCAACAGAAAACCCCCAACACTCAGTTTAATTAGCCATATAGCAGCATCAAGGGGGAGAAATCAGTTTTTGGACAAAATAACCTATGTCTATGTAGTTTTAGATCACTCATTCCAGTGATCAACTGTCTGCAATCACCCAGCACTGCCTTCTTGCCTCACTTAGAACAAATAAGGAGAGTAGAGTCAGAAGGCAGAGAGAATAGAACGTGAGCATTGATGGGAAAAGTAAGGGGGGATTGAAAAAGCAAATGAAAGTGAAAGACAGAAATTAAGCAACATCTGGGCTCTTGGATCTGATAGCTCTTCTCTCTCCCAAACTTGTAAAAGTCATAAATTCCAATTGTCCTTCATTCAGATATAAAATAAGGAAAGGAAACTTGCTTGGAATTAGTATAAGGATTTGCTGAGAGGTATTTGCAAAGTACTGCCCAAATTTGACTATCTCCCATGGTCTAGGACTTATCTCCTGAGGAAAACTCAGGCATTTCTGAGAATATCAATAGTTAATCAATAATCTACAATACTATGAGGGTAGTAAATGCCCTCGTACCTTGCAAATATACCTACTATATGGACTAGGGTTATCTGTGCTTAGAAGCACTGACAGCAATGAGAATGCATAAATTCCGCCCCCCTCAAATAAGGAATAGTCAGTTTTGAAATCAATTAATCAAAAAATATTTACTAAATGCTTACTATGTGCCTCACTGTTCTAAGTAGTTACTGGTAATATAAACAAAGATAAAAGCAAAATCCATTGCCTTTAAAAGCTTGTATTCTAATGAGGGAGACAAAATACAAAATAACTATGTATGTGTATATATACAGTACATATGCTACATTTATAATATATACTATATATACACACATATATAATTGCACGTATATTTACACACAGCAGATATGTGTGTAATATATCCCATATGTGTATATATGTATACATGTGTGTAATATATTACATATACATGTATATGTGTATGCATATATGTGTGTATGTGTGTATATATGTATACAGTATAACTAGAAGTTAACCCCAGAGGGGAGACACTTGGGGAGTGGGGCAGGAAGGAGTGAGGAGACACGAAAGACATCTTAGAGAAAGTGAGATTTGAGAGGAATATCAAAGGACTCCAGGAATATTTTTTCTTTCCTAATCCTAGTTAAATTCATGCAATCTGCCTCTGCCAGTTAGTACAAAACAGCCTTGGTTAGTCCAGAGGAGAAACCGAATTGAATGCAATTTTCTCAGACTGTACCTCTTAAATTATCTACATTTTTAAAATTCCATATTTAGAGAACCTTAGATGCCAAAAAATCATTAGGAAAAAGCTAAACACTCAGCAAACCATCATTTGAGTTGTTTATTAGTGGGAACATCATACCATCACTTCCCACTCCCCAGTCACCAAAGTCATGGCTGTTGTTTCATATAAACACAAAAATGTGTGGGCAGAAGAATGGATAACAGACAACCTCACCCTCAATGCTCAAGTTTCTCAGGATGGAGGAGGTAGCACCCAGATTTTGATAAGGCCATTCCATGGAGGGTGACACCCAGTGAGCTGCCTTTGGGGCTCTTTTTATCATAGCCCCTTTTCTCTTACCTAGAGCAATTGCCTCAATTGCAAGGGAAGACTGTCTTTTGCAGGACTGGTGGCAAGTTTTTAAAGTCTTCTGATTCTACTCACAAAGGAAGAAGAAGGCAGAGCGGCACAAAAGCAGATTCAGAGTAAGGGAGATGAGAATAGTGGATCAACTACTCAACTACCTAAATCATTTAATCTTAGTGGGTTCATTCTTCCTCTACAAAAAGAAATGAAAGAATGAGATCTCTCAGGTCCCCTTCAGCTCAGCTCAAAATACAATGTCCCTGTCAGCCATTAAAGCAGTGGTTCTCAACCTTCCTAATGCCGCGACCCTTTAATATTTATATGTGGGTATGTCTGCATGTGGGCGGATCCACCTGGAGATGGAGAGAGGAGTGGTGTCTTGGTTACTGAGACCATCAGAAATATGTGTTTTATGATGGTATTAGGCAAGCCCTGTAACCCCTGTGAAAGGGTTGTTTGATCCCCAAAGGGGTCATGACCCACAGGTTGAGAACCGCTGCTTTAAACAGTATTACCCTAGGCCCAAGTCAGCTGTATTTCTTTTCATTATCTTTTTCCCCTTTCTCTTTGCTTTCTTGCAGTTTTTCTTCTTCCGTCTTTTCCCATTTCTCTTTTCATTATTTTTTCTTCATTTAAGAATTCTCCACTCTTAAAATCTTCTTGTTCATTGTGTGTGTGTGTGTGTGTGTTTCCTCCTTCTCAATGACACTGCTGTGGCTTTATATAGCCCTTATTTCCAAAGGGCTTGACACATTTTCTATTAGTCTAGTCAAATTTCACAACATCCTTGTGATGCAGGTGTTCTGGTCCTCACCTCACAGATAAGAAGCCAATGTACAAAAATGAAATGATTTGCCTGCGCACACAAGCCGGGAGCCCAGATTCCACCACCAACTCATACTATTCCCTGGCGTCTCAGTTTCATCATCCACATTTCCTTATATCTCTCCGGGTCTCTGTTCCCCCCATCCATAAAACGAGTGTTGGACTAGATGAACTGCAAGGTACATTCCAAATCTAAAGAGATAGCCCTATGAATTGTAAGGCTAGAGAAAGCCTTTTATATCACCATTTCTTCCACAAGTCCTACCAACTCTGACCTCCTGAATTATTCTACCATAAACAATTTCTGACAGGCCTGAGAAATGACAATAGGAGTAGGATATGAGTGGGAGAATGGATGGGAATGTGTATTTATGTGGTGCTTACTATGGGCCAGGCACGGTGCTAAGCAATATTCACAAATATTACTCTGATTTGATCCTCTCAACAACCCTGTGAGTGAGGTAGATGCTATTATTATTGCCATGTTACAAAAACAGAAGTTAAGTGACCTACCCAGGGTCACACAGCTAGTAGGTGAAGGTCTTCCTGGCCCAGCAGTCTATCTCCTGCACCACAGCTGTCTGTAAGTAGGGTATGGCATATTCCCTGCCTTTAAATCAGTGTTTCTCAACTTTCCTAATGCCACAACCCTTTAATACTCATATGTGGGCATGCCTGCATGTGGGCAGACCCTACTGGAGACAATAGAGGAGCAGTGTCTCTGTTCCTAAGACCACCGGAAATCTGTTTTCCCATGGTCTTAGGCGACCTCTGTGATCCCTGTGAAAAGGTCATTTGACCCACAAAGGGGTCGCAGCTCACAGGTTGAGAACCACTGCTTAAAATTCTCTTCTACAGTACCACCACAGAGAAAATATTTAAAACATGAACCCTGAGGAGACTTTATGATTTCTGATTTAGAGTCTGTTACCTGATGTAGCATCACAGACCCCTAGAATGTCAGAGCTGGGGATGAGTAATGGACCATTTAAGTCCAGCACCCTGATCTTAGAGATGAGGGGACTGAAACCCAAGAAAGACCAGTAACTTCTTAAGTTCACTCAATGATTTAATTACAATCAGAAGAAACATTTTTCAAAACTAAGAAAAAAAATATTTTGAGATATTTTTTACTCCATTGCCCCGGTTTTCTCTGCCAATTTTCAGAGTATAATTAGTCAGTGAAGAGTCTTAATTATATAAATGCACACCTGGTTTAAGTCCCAGTTCAATGCTGTGGGAATGGCACTGTGTAATGGGGGAGGGGAGAAGAAGAATGCTGAACTTGGAGTCACTGAACCTGAGTCCGAATTCAACTCAACCACTTATGATGTGACCTTCACCTCCTTACAGATGTTGCCTCATCTGTAAAATGGGAGGCTTTGGCTAGGGGTGGGGATCCTCTGGCCTTCTAGGTCCTTGGGTGTGGCCTTTTGACTGAGTCCAAGTTTTACAGCACAGATCCTTTTATTAAGGGGATTCATTCTGTGAAGTTTGGATTCAATCAAAGGGCTGCACTTGAGGACCTAGAGGACCACATATGGCCTCCAGGCCCCTGGGATGATCTCCAAAATCCTTCCCAGATCTAAATATAAGATCTGTCAGAAAGGATTGTAATTCTTAATGACAATTAAGACTGCTGTCCTTCATCTAGGTGTTGTTACTGTATCTTAAACTAAGAAAAAAGTAATGAAAAGGGAAATGGGAAAAAACGAAAGAAGAAAAACTTCAAGAAAGCAAAGAGAAAGGAACGATGTTTTCAAAAGGACTCAATCAGACTGATCTCTTTTCTTGTTTTCTTGGACAATACATATGTGTGTTCACGTGTGCATGTGTATATCCGTATATACACATATATATCTTGTCTACAGACACACATCTATGTATATACACATGTGTACAATACACACATGTATCTTGTCAATCTACATGTGCATACACGTCTATATACATATATGTGTGCATGTATATATTAATGTTCTATATATACACATACCTGCACCTATATCTTGTTTATGCATACATTTATCTTGTCTATTGACACATCTAGGTATACAGACCCACGTGTACACACATCCCATGTATACACACATATACATATGTCTTGTCTATATATGTTTATGTACACATTTATTTATATGCATATATACACAATATATATTTCTTGTCTATATACACATATGTGTATATATTTATGTGTGTGTATATACATATATACATATACACACACACATACACACACACACACACACACACACACACACACACACATATATATATAGCCAGATGTGCCTAGAAGAAAAGTGTGAACCAATCCATGCATTATTCAAAATGTGTCCTTTTTTTTAAGAGACTTTTGCCAGGTACAAATTGGAAATAAAGTTAAAAATGAAAGTATTTGATTTCTAAAAATTAGTCATTGTCATCACACTTTAAGAAAAGTCACCCAGCTGGCCCTTTGGGGGCTACAGAACAGGGGGGAATGAGAAAAGGCAGAAAAAGTGACTGTGAGAGGCACAGAAGGAGGCAGCGACAGAAATAGCAGGAGCCAGCAAGTAAAAGGAAATGTGTCAGAGACAGAGAGAGAGAGAGAGAGAGAGAGAGAGAGAGAGAGAGAGAGAGAGAGAGAGAGAGAGAGAGAGAGAGAATATCCTGGGATGTTTGTGGATTTTTGCTGATTTATGTAGGAAACATCCCAATAGGTAGAGGAATTGAAATTCAAAAAGTCTTTATCTTTTAGATAGAATATGAAAAGGATGCCTCATAATCCTAGGGTTAGCTCATAGGCCCATGGAAGTAATACTCTCTGAAGCTCACAGGCTCTAGAAGCCACAGAAGCACACAGTTCCTGATGTTATTACAGCTAAGAAATTTTCCTAATATATTCATGTAGCATTGTTTCTGGATTTAGAAATATCTTAATTTTTAAAATTGCAAATATATTTTTCCTGCCATTTTTGTCTTAAATCCCAGAAAGGGGGCAAAATTAAACTTAAAGCCTTAACAGCATCTAAAGGGAATTTTGCTGTGATGAAAAGCTCCTTGTATTTCTCATGAAAAACTGCCACGCTAGCTGGAATACTTTCTAGGCCTACGTTCTTCCTTGATTTTTTATTTCCTGGGCTGAAGCGGTCCAAGAAATGAAAATAAACACATTGTTCTCTGGTGTATTTTTAATAAGACAACTTCTCAGTTCACTTCTATATATAACTATACAAAAATAGGTAATTGGTTCTACAGCTTATGTGGGGTTTGTGATTTTTCAGAGGTGGGGGAAGGTCAGGACCTCTGCTTTCATCTCTTTACCATAGTGTGCAAATTCCTCCTTCTCCCAAAGTTCCCACAATTCAGACCAACCACAAATTCATCTTAGAGGGCTGACTGAGACATCTAGAAGTTTTGTTGTTTAATGCCTCGCACCACAAATTATTTGTATATATTTTGCATTTATTGATCTGTTTAAACATTGCTTTCTCTGTAGAATTAAATTCCTTGAGGGTGAGGACTTTTTTCCTTCTCTTTCCTCTCCCCTCCCCTCCCCTCCCCTCTCCTCTCCTCTCCTCTCCTCTCTTCTCCTTTCCTCTCCTTTTTTGCCTATGTTTTTCCAGAGGATAACACAGTACCTAGCACATGATATTCTTGTTCACCCAGCTACTATGTGTCAGAGGCCAGACTTGAACCTGGTCTTTCTGACAGCAACAAGGCTCTCTATGCACCATCCTGTGATGCACCTCATAACTGGGCTACTATTCTCCAATTGGGTCAATTGTAGGATATATAAATAGGAAAATGGATTATGTGTGCTTTTGTCTTCTATAGTACAGGGAGTAGCAGACAGGAACTGTCGGTGCCAGTTTTATGTTTTAAGTGGCACGGGCAACCATCTGTGCCATGGGATTTGTGGACTGCTATAAAACTCTCCTGTGGGAGGCGACAACCAACATCCCTGAGTTACTATAATCTGGAAGAAGTGTTAGAAGGTATATTTTTTATTGTAGTGGAGTGTGTGTATGTGTACATGTGTGCATGTGTGCATGTGTGTACATATGCATGTGTGCGTGTGTGTGTGTGTCTGTTTGAAGGACACTGTCAGTCCAAGGATGCACATGATCCTGGAAGATTAGAAAGCACAGCCTTAATAGAGACCACGACCTTACCACTAGGGCCAACCTTTGGATATACCAACCTGGGCATATACCACTAACTAATGAGCTGTACTGGTGGGGGAGTGAAGGGGGGAGTCTGTACATTGAGTACTCTACATAGGTGAAAGCAGATGTCCAGACCCTACCTCCCTAATCACAAAAACCTAATAAACTATAGAATCAATAGCTAGATTATGTAGTTATATATAAAGAATCAGACAGTTCTGACCATTTTCAGTTGAGATCCTATAGGCAGGGATATAATAATAAATATTTAACAATTGACTCTCTGGGGGTAAAAATGTCTATCTGACACATTTTTGTTTAATCTTCATTATTAATGTTTCTTCCATCACTTTAAAAAACCTAGACAATCAACACAACAATAAATCAAGCGTTGACTTGTGGAATCTGGTGATTTCCAAGTTGTAAATACACTGAAAAACCTAATGGTTGGTTCTCAGACCTAGTAAGGCTCCAGCACACTCCTGCCTACAGGTAAATACAATGCCATGTTATATTGCTCTGCTAATATGTGAAACTCAGGAGGATGCAATCATAATTAACAGAAGCAACACTGTCCAAAAAAGGGTGTTCAGGAAGCATGCTTTGACACATTTGAGAGACAGCAGTACATGGGGAAAGAGGGAACCTTGGGTGGGGGGCCAGAAGAACAAACAGGTATCAGGCCTTAGAGATGAAAAGGACCAAAACAATTTAAATGTACGTGGATGGTTTTGTTAGACTTAGATTCAATTCAATGAGCATTTTTTTGAGTGCCTACTATGTGTCAGGCACTGTGCTAGGTATTGGGGGGCTGGTCCTGTGTTCAAAGAGTGTACATTCTAGCAGGAATTCAAGACGTACATAGAGCAAATACAAAGTGACTTCTGAGGTAGAGGATTCAAGTCTACAAGCATTTACTAAGTATTAGTAAATTAGTAAATTACATAGTACTATGTACTATGTCCCAGATTCAGGGCTAAGTGTTGAAACACTAAGTAGATCGGAAACGTGTTTTGTGCCTGTGTATGTATGTGTGCGTATGTAGCAATGCATACATACACACATCTTGCTTTATGCAATCATAGGTGTAGAGTTGGACCCCTATACCTATGGACCTCTGAGGTCAGAGGTCATGTAGCATAATCCTCTCATTTTATAGATGAGGAAACTGTGGCCAAGGCAGATTAAGTGACTTGCCCAAGATCACACTGGGAGTATCTGAGGCAACACCTGAACCCAGGTCCTATGACTAAATCTAGGGTTCCTTCCATTGCACCATATTGGTAGAACTGACCTCTAAGATCCCTTCCAATTCTAAAACTAGGATGTTATATATATATATATATATATATGTATATATATATATATATATAACCCTGTGACACTAATTTTCAAAACCACAAAGTCAGTGAAACAGAATAGAAGGAGGAGGAGGAGAAGCACATATGTTGTTGCTGAGTCATTTCAGTCATGTCCAACTCTCTGTGACCTCATGTGGGGTTTTCTTGGCAAAGATGCTGGAATGGTTCACCATTTCCTTCTCTAGCTCATTTTTTTACAGATGAGGAAACTGAGGCCAGCAGGGTTACATGACTTGCCCAGGGTCATACAGCTAGTAAATGTCTGAGGTTGCATTGAAGTCAGGTCCTCCTGATTCTATCCATTGCACCACCTAGCTATCTAACATTTATATAGTACCTACTATGTGCCTGGTTCTGCCATCTGGAGCAGGCTACAACCCTAGGGGCTACACACAGACACCTAACATTTATATAGTACCTACTACGTGCCTGGTTCTGCCATCTGGAGCAGGCTACAACCCTAGGGGCTACACACAGACGCGTCACAGGATTCCTAATGTCTTGTAGCAGCTCAGCTGAACAGTGTGTGTTGGAAGGGCAGGTACAAAGGAGAAGGTGCCCAGGCTGCTCACCTCTCTGTCATCACAGCTAACATTCATACAGCAGCAGTTAAGGTCTGAAAAGCTCCCAGCGCATGTTACCTTGTTCGATCCTCACAACAACCCTGGGAGGGAGGTACGATAATTATCCTCATTTTCTCCCTCTGTCTGAAGCAGACAGAGGTGAGATGACTCGCTCAGGGTCACATACCTAGTAAGCCTCTAAAACAGGATCTTCCAGACTCCAGGTCCAGCCCTCTGACCCCTATACCAGGGGTGGGGAACCTGTGACCTCGAGGCCACATGTGGCCTTCTAGCTCCTTGGGTTTTTGACTGAGTTCAGGTTTTACAGAACAAATCTTTTTATTGAGGGGATTTGTTCTGTGAAGTTTGGATTCAGTCAAAAGGCTGCCCTTGAAGATCACAGGCTTCCCGCCTTTGCCCTATACCGTCTAGCTGCCTGCCCAGTCCTGCTGGGTGAGGTAAACTGCTCCTGAAATTCTGAGATAACTTTAAAACCTCTGATTCTCTTCCTTGCTTCTTTCTCCCCATTCATTCCCACCCACCCCTGAGTAACTTGAGTTAAAACCCAGACAGATACAAAGCACTTGGGGAGGGGAGGAGACCCCTTGTTGGTGAGGAAGTGAGACACTGGTGTTTATGACTCACTCAAGCACCCAGGCTGTGCTGGGCATTATTACTTAAGGATCCATGATCCCATCAGAGTGGACACTTCTTTCAAATCATCAACAAGCATTAAGTGCCTACTATGTGTCAGGCGCTGTCTTAGGCAATGGGAACATAAAACCAAAATTAAACTGTTGCTGATCTCAAGGAGCTGATTCTGAACTGAGCAAGACAAAACAGACATATATAAATATATTATAAAATGCAAAGAAGGTGTGTTTTGTCCATAACACAATTTAATTTTTGTGAGCTGCAGCATTTGGTCCTTACAATATCCCAGGGAGGTAGGAGCTTTTATAGCTGAGGAAACTGAGGCAGAAAAAGGTAAAGGGTCACACTGCGAGTGTCTTGAGGCCAGATTTCAATTCATGTCTATCATGACTTCAGGGCAGTGGATAGAATTCCAGGCCTGGAGTCAGGAAGACCTGAGTTCAAATCCAGGCTCAGATATGCACTAGTTGTGTGACCCTGGGCAAGTCCCCTAATCCTGTTTGCCTCAGTTTCCTCATCTGTAAAATGGACTGGAGAAGGAAATGGCAAACCACTCCAGTGTCTTTGCCAAAACAACCTGAAATGGGGTCACAAAGAGTCAGACGTGACTGAAAAATGACTGAACAACAGCAAAAACTATCCTGACATCAGGCCTAGCATTCTATCTACTGTACCATGCAGTTGCCTCTGTAAATAGTAGATGCTTAATAAATGTTGAATTTATAGAAACTGTCTTGGCATTTCTATATTCTCTTAGATATCCCACTCAACATTACCCAAGGAGCCTTGAATAAACAAATTCCCTTTTGCTTATCATTCCCAAATTTATCCCTCAATCTTTTCTAAATCTTTGTGGCTATGACAAACTTGGGAGAAGATCATGTGCCTGTCAAGCTAGTGGTAGGCTAGGTCAAGGTTTCTGCACGCAAACAATCTCCAGGGTGGTCATGCAAACTAAATTCTAAGATTTTAGGAAATATGGTGTGTGGGTAATCAGTAAACTAGCATTATCAGTCATGGCATATGGCCATGTGCTATAGTGGAAACAGTGCTAAAACTGATGTCAGGAAACCAGGGCTTGAAGCCTGGCTTCATTGTTTATTTTTTATGGGCAATCCTTTAACCTCTCTGAGCTTCCCTCCGTTTCCTCTTGTGTTAGCTAAAGAGTTTGATCTAGAAAGATGAACTCTAAGGTTCCTTTCAGTACTAAATCTAAGCCTGCTTTTAAACTTCCCATCATTGCAACACTTCCATGGATTCTTATCTTTAATTTCATGGATCTAGATAAAGAGTATGTGTTAGGGCATGTGAGAAGAGAGAAAGACGGAGGGAGGGAGGGAGGAAGGGAGAGAGGGAGAGGGAGAGGGAGAGGGAGAGAGAGGGAGAGAGAGAGAGAGAGAGAGAGAGAGAGAGAGAGAGAGAGAGAATTCCACTCTTATTTACATTGTCCTCACTAAGCGGCATAATCACATTTTATGAAGTTAATTTGTACGACTTGATTAATTTTACAATGTCCTGAGGGAGACTCAGTAACCACAAGGATATGCTAACCTTAGTAATATATCTGACTCATTTCACTATAGTTTCTTTATTGGCATGTGCTAATTTTGTAGGATTAACTGGTGATGCCAGAAGACGAATCTGTGCCCTTAATGTCCAAATCATCTATATTTCATGGATTAACAGCACTGTGAGGAAGCTCAAAGGATTAGCTGCCTTAGGACTCAACATGTTCTGTTATTGGATTGCTGTTGTTAATGATGACATTTGTGATGTCAGCTAGGCCTAGTGCCTCAGCCCAGTTCTGTACTGGGGTAAATCATTATTCAACAATCATTTATAAGGCCTGTGTACCTGATGCTATGATGGGGCTAAAATCCAAGACAAAAATGTCGCACTTCCTTCCCTCAAGGAACTTATATCCTACTTAAAGGAAACAACATGCAAATAGAGAAGCAAATATAAAATATATGCAAAATTATTTTGAGGGAAGGCACTGGTGACTGGCAGACTCAGGTTAGGCCTTACGTGGGAGATGGCATTTGAACCAGGTTTTGAGGGAAGTCAGGGATTTTAAGAGGTGGATTCAAAGGAGGAAGGGCTTGGGAGGAGGGTCCATTCAAGCTGGGAGACGTAATGGCATGAAAACCAGGCCAGTTTGATGGGAAAACACAGAATACAAGAAGTGGAGTAATTAATGTGAAATTAATCTTGGCAGGTAGGCTGGAGTCAAATTATGTAAAGAAAGAAATAGAAAACTCTGCTCCACTCTTGATATCCACTGAGAGTGACTTGACAAATGAAGCCTAGGCACAGTCTATATAGATTCACTAAGTCCAGTGTTAATTCTCAAGGAAATTCTCAAGGTAAACTTGCATTACTGGGCTAAGACTAACACATGACCTTTAAAAGACATTTTTTTTCTACTCCCTCTTCAGGCCACTAGTTGAGAAACAGCACACCAAGGAAGGGGTGCTTCACTTCCCTTCTGCAGTTGTTCAGACTCATTCTGACCCTATTTTGTGGTTTTCTTGGCAAAGATACTGGAGTGGTTTGCCATTTCCTTCTCCAGCTCATTTTACAGGTCAGGAAACTGAGGCAAACAGGGTTAAGTGACTTGCCCAGGGTCACACAGCTAGTAAGAGTCCCTTCTATCTCTTCTTTATTTTGTCCATCCCCCTATTAAAATACATGTTCAGCTGTTCCCTCCTGATCCCACTGGGGAAGCTTCTCCATTAAATAATGATTGCCTCACTCACTCTTTTTGAACAGGATATTTCTAGACTAGACCTTGCAATTTTTCATCATCAGCTCCTGCACAATTCTGAGAACTGGAGGAGATGAAAAGCAGATACTGAGTCATATTTTTGTTTCAGTGGTTACCTGGTTCCTGGGGAAATGGCTGACTTAGGTGTGTGGTTTCCTTTTAGTCTCTGACTAGAAAAGTTAACACAAAAAATTACTGTTCCAGTCACTGTGAAAAAATCAGTCAAGGGAAAAAAGACCCTGAGAAGTCAAACAGTCAATTTCCCTTTCTCTTACAGATTAATACAATGATAGAGTGAAAGGGACCTAAGATAATATCTAGTACCACCTTCTAATTTTATAAATGAGGAAGGCAGTATGGTGTAGTAGAGTATGGTCTGGAGGAAGGGAGGAAGGAAGGCAGGAAGGAAGGCAGGAAGGAAGGAAGGAAGGCAGGAAGGAAGGAAGGAAGGAAGGGAGAAAGGGAGGGAGGGAGGAAGGGAAGGAGGAAGGAAGGAAAGAAAGAAGGAAGGAGGATGGAAGAAAGGAAGGAAGGAAGGAAGGAAGGAAGGAAAGAAGGAAGGAAGGAAGGAAGGAAGGAAGAAAGGGAGGGAGGGAGGAAGGGAGGGAGGGAGGGAAGGATAAAGGGAGGAAGGAACAAAGAAAGGCATCAGAGAACCTGTGTTTCAATCCTGGCTCTCTTACTCATTACCCAAGTAGACACTGGTCAGTTCTATCACTTATGTAGTTATGCTTTGAGGTGAATATATATGTTATAGACCCAACAGCAATTCAACAACAAAAAGAAACTGCAAAGCACTTTGGTCAGAGAGGGAAAAACACCAGATTTAGAGTCAGATATACTGAGTTCAAATGGCAGATCCCCTGCTTAGTGCCTGTGTGGTTTGGGGGCAGTCTCTTCACCAGAAAGACCATGGCTTCTCATCTATGAATAGGATTGTTCATTTCTATTATATCTTATCTTTCCACTTCACTGTTAGAGTACAAGAGCTTGGGAAGAGGTCTTATCTGGACCTTTGTATCTCTCCCAGCCCCCAGAATATTGCTTTGCACAGGACATGTTTAGGCTGTTGAACAAACAAATGAATTATTTCAAATATGATTTCTCACTCTTCCACCAAAATGTCCCAGAAATCCCAATATGTCAGCAAGCAGTGTATCAAATCAGTATTATGATATAAATATACATGTTAGAAAATGTTGAGAGTCACAAGATTCATTGCCTCAAATTAAACAAGAATGCATTAAATGTCTACTCTATGTCAAGCACTGAGCTAGGCATTAAAGTCTTTGAATTCAAGGACTTTACCCTCTACTAAGGAAAACATGTTCACATACAAATCATTATAAGATGTGCAAAATAAATGCAATTTCAGGAGGGGGATTAAAAACTGGGGGAATCAAGAAAGGGCTCTAGGAGATGATACCTGAGCTGAGCCTTGAAGGATATCATGGGGCATCAGTTTTTAAAGACATGTTAGAGCCAAACTGTGAAGGGTTTTGAGTGTTAAACAGAGGAGGATATATTTTATCACAAAAGCACTCTAAAGCCTGTAAAGTTTCTTAAACAGGGGAGGGACATGGTCAGAACATTGACACTTTGGCTGCTACATGAAGGACAGATTGGAAAAGGGGAGAGACTGAAGGTAAGTAGACCTCAATTAAGACTATTGCCTAGACCAGGAGAGAGGAATAAGAGTTTGGATTTGGGTAGTTGTAATATGAGTAGAGAGAATGGGATGGTTATGAGATTTTGTGGTGGTGGAATGGACAAGCCTTGCCATTTAACTGAATGTGTGTGCATCTGTGTGTGTGTGTGTGTGTG
This sequence comes from Pseudocheirus occidentalis, assembly GCA_028646575.1. Taxonomy (NCBI): domain Eukaryota; kingdom Metazoa; phylum Chordata; class Mammalia; order Diprotodontia; family Pseudocheiridae; genus Pseudocheirus; species Pseudocheirus occidentalis. Next base: position 58,427 of record JAQQSW010000035.1, on the reverse strand, counting down.
TGTGTGTGTGTGTGTGTGTAAGAATGAATGTAAGAATGAGAAGGAAGAATCAAGAATAACTCCCAAATTGCAAACTTGGATAACCGTAAGGTGCCATTAACAGAAATAGGGACATTTCTATTACCGAAATACATACATACACATTCACATAAATATCAAAGATACATACATACACACATACATATAGAAATATATGTATACATATATACATACACACATATACATATATGGAGATGTGTGTATGTGTGTAGTGAGTGTGTATGTAATGACAGCATGGATACTATATCACAGGCACTGGTGAAGTGCCCTGATTTTTGGTCTGGTAAAAATGATCCTTATACTTCCTAACTGTACATTCTTAAAGGCAACCTACCTGTTCCTATCCATGTTTTCAAAAATATTTGCATTTCTAAGCTTCCAATTAATAATTAACTAGCTTCTAATTACTTTATGAAAGAAAATGCCCCCCAATTCTCATAATGAGACTATGACAGATGAATAAACAATAATAATAAATAAATAATGATAAATAACAATGAATAAATAATAAATAAAACAATAGTAAATTTAAATTTTATTGCCTAGATTTTAATAAGACTTTAGGAATAAGAAAAGCACCAGCGACCCAGGTTCTGGTCCTATTTCTGACATAACTGCCAAGTCAAATGATCTCTCTGAGTTTCTTTCATCTTTAAATTGAGAAGATTGGACTAAATGATGTCTGAGGGCTCTCTCAGCTCTTAAAATGCTGTGATTCTAACTAGAAGTTGGTCCCCTGGAAAATGCATGTGGCAAATAGAAAACAAAGCATCTTTTGATAGGCTGATAGTTATCTCAAGCTCAGAAATGTGAAGTAGTGCTGAGACAAGATGCTAAGGTCCCCTTGCCAAACACCTGTCCTCTCATGCCCTCTTTCATTACCATTACTACTCCAATTGTGGGCACAGGAAAACACCCCTCTGTCAAATAGGATGGGAACAGGCTGCCAATTATAATGAGCACTGATCATAACTCACTCATTCTCTCTAGCTGTCTCACATTTAATGGCAAAGACCTAGAGGGAGAACCCATTTTCAGAAAGGGGGCAAATCAGCTGGACCCAGAGTTCTAGCTCTGAATGAAAATCCTTTGCCTGTAAAAACTCCAAAATGCCCCAAAGGAGGTCCTTTATTAAAGCTATGGAGAGAGAAAGAGAGAGAGAGACAGACAGAGATAGAGACAGAGACAGAGACAGACAGAGAGACAGAGACAGAGACATATACAGTTTCCATCCACAGTATTCCTCCCCTTTCATTTTCACTTATAACAAGAACTAATCCTACATGCACAGACTCCAAGTCTTGTCATTCTTCTACCTAACAAGACTTTCTGAAAATATTTGAGCCATTGGCAATTCATCTCAGGAGCTAGCAACACAGATAATTCCTCTCAGAATTGTCTCAGAAAACTCAGAATTACTTCTAGTACAAAGTGAAGCACACTGATGATAAAGTCAATGGAAATATCAAAGGAAATTCATTGTGATGCTCTATAGGGTTGGTTCCCTGTAGAACTTGAAAAGGTCTAATTTGACTTTGACCTGGTGAAACAGCCAGAGCAGTGGAACTGCAGTTAAAGGATTTGGGTTCAAATTCTGACTCTTGGACTGCTTCCTACTTGTGTGACCTTGGACAAATGCCTTCACTTCTCAGGGCCTTCAGCTCTTCATTTATAAAATGATGAATCTGGACCAGATGTTTCCTAATGTCCTTTCTTGGTCTAAACCAGTGGTTTTCAACCTTCCTAATGCTGTGGAAGGAACTTTACTACATTTCCTCATGTGGTCACCTCTAACCATAAAATTATTTTCATTGCTACTTCATAACTGTAATTTTGCTACTGTTATGAATTGTAATATAAATATCTGATATGCAAGACATATTTTCGTTGTTACAAATTGAACACAATCCACAGGTTGAGAACTGCTGCTCTAAGCCATGATTCTAAGGAGAATTTGATTTATACTTAAAAAAAAGTTTAACAACCATGTGATAGTAGGTATCACATAGCAGATATCTCTGTGCTTTGAAGATGTCAGTTGTTTTAAACTTCATGCTATAATTTGTGTTAACTTCTAGTGCACATTTTCAATCTTGTTCCCATTTTGTTAAGTAAGTAGTTTAAAAGTCTGAAGTTTTCACTAAATTTCTTGGGGGGAGCAATCGGGTTGTGTTCACTATATTTCTTAAAACACTTAATTTGACAATGAAGGCCTGGCAACAAAAACAGTCTCCCTCCCCCACCAAGGCATATTACATATCAAAACAAAAGTATTTTTGATTCAAAAATTTATTTCACAAATATATCTTTTGCTCACCTAACATTTGTTCTTAGTGGCCAATATTTTATATATGGCATACATTCTGAAATTCATTCTTGAGTTTGAAAATATCCTTATACAAATCAAGGAGCTGAAATTGGTCATTGAAGGACCGCATAAGTTCAAACTTCTGCCTTCAGGCAACATCACAATTAAATCTTTTCAGACAAATTGGAATATATCTTCTTTCTAATATTACTAAGGAGAATATTTCATAACTTACACATTTCTCTCCTGTCCATATTTTAGCCCAGGTGACAGTCTCCCTCACTTCTACCATTAGTTAATTAGCAAAAATCATGATGCAATAGGTGAAGGATACTATTAAGTTCCTGAAATCTAAAATCTGAGGGAAACGGTGCTAATACGCAGACACCTACACCGATAATCCTACTCTTTCCCTTCATACTGGAATCTCGAGGTGATTCTTACAAGCCTCATTAGAATAAAACAAAACAGTGTGTTACCAAGGAGGAGGGAAGTCATGTGTCCTAATTGCTATCAGGAACAAAACAACAATACTGGGGGGAACCCCTTCCCCAAGGCTATGCCTTGTGTTGATGTCTATGTCAATTCACTGCTGGGCTCCCCGTTTAGCAATGGTTTTAAACAGTTAACTGGACTGACTCTGCATCTGTTCTCTCCATCTCCACTTTAGCGATGCAAATGGTAAGGAAGACAAACTAAGGGCTGATAAGCCCAGCTGGGCAGTAAGGATTTGTCCCTTAATTACCCAGAGTGAGTCTACTCCCTGAGAAAAGAACCCTGAATAAAGATCGGCCACAGAATTCACACGCAGCTGCTCCATTGTCAGAGATAAGGACACAATGCTTTACGCCACATTGGACCCGTGCCTTCTCCGCTGCCCCCTTCCACTCCCACCCCCCACTAAGTAACGATAGTAATAGATTTGTCTAAAAGACTACTTTTCATTTCAAGCTGTCACTGTCTTTCCACTTACACCACACTCCCCTTTCAGATTCAACCTTTCACCCTACCAAATCACTTACCTCTGAAGGATGAGTGCAGGCTTTTTAATAGGAGAAAGAAGAGGATGTCCTATGAGTGCATTTTAGCATCCTTCTTCTGGAACAGTTAACTAGGAATATAGACACATCCTCCTCCACCATTTTCTGATCACATGATCAGTGGTACAGCTAAATAAGGATGATCACCTGCCTCCAGAGAAACCTCCTGCTTATACCAGCCACCACGGCAGCCCAAGCAAGAGAAATGACACGAGGCTGACCAGTTTCATTGGGGAATAGCAATTCTCTCAGCTCTGATGGTGCTGGCTCAGAGGATGCCCCCTCCACTTTCAGGCAGGGAGTCAGGGAGACTGCTCACAAAGACTGCTGATCATTCCATTCTGGATGAGCTTGGAAGAGGATGGCAGTAGAGTACAGCTGATGGTGACTTCCATCTATTTTTGGCCGTCTTTATTAAAATCCTGGAGTTGTTTTTTTGTTTGTTTGTTTAACAATATAAACAAGCAACACGGATTTAAATTTAGAAAGGACCTCGGAAATAATTTAATTAATCTCCTTATTTTATAGATAAAGACCCTGAGGCGTAGGAAGGCTGAGTAATTTGGGGCAGTCAGGATCTGAACCCTGATCCTCTGACCCCAGGGGCAGCTAAGTAGCACAGTGAATAAATAGAGCACTGGGTTTGGAATCAATTCAAATCTGGCCCCAGACACTTACTAGCCATGTAAGTCCATGTAAGCCCTGGGCAAGTCACTTAACCCAGTTGATCTCAGTTTCCTCATCTGTAAAATGAGTTGGAGAAGGAAACAGCAAGCCACTCTGGTATCTTTGCCAAGAAAACACCAAAACGGGTCACAAAGAGTTGGACACAACTGAGTCTTCCTGACTCTGGACCTGGTACTTTATCCACTGTGCTACAGCTGCCTGGAAAATGTTGATTATCTAACTCTCTCTATATATCTCTATCTCTATCTCTATCTCTGTCTCTGTCTCTGTCTCTGTCTCTGTCTCTATCTCTATCTCTATATCCATATCTATGTGGAAACTCCCTAGCTGTCCAGAAAATGTCAATTTTATACATATACATTTATACATGTATGTGTGTACATATATATGTATGTATGCGTATATATACCGACATATAACAATTCAGAAAGAATGCTATATCCATAACTTGAAACAACTAGATGTTTCAGTGGATGCAATGTAGAACCAGGAGACAGGTAGATGTGGATTTGAATTTTGCCTCAGACACTTACTAGCTATATAAACTTAGGTAAGTCACTTAACCTCTGTCTTCCTCAGTTTCTTCATCTGTAAAATGGGGATAATAATAGGTCCTACAGCCCAGGGTTGTTGTGAAGATAAATGAGGCATTTTGGAAAACCTTAAAGCATTGTCTAAATGCTAGCTGTTATTGTCATTGTTGTTGCTACTTTATAGTCCAGATGATGAGATACACTTTCTTCCTCTCACTAGAAGGGAAGGAAGGTCTATAGGTTCAGAATGCTGCATATGCTAATCAGACATTGTTGTGTTTATTGGTCTGTTGATCAACAAGCATTTACTGGAGTACTTATAAAGTTCCAGGCACTGTGTAATATAAAGGCTGAATATTGTTACAGCTTTTGAGGCTTCCAGCTCTGTCCCTATCACCATCATTGAGGAGAGGAATCCATGCAGAGAAGGGACCCATCTTCCTTGATACCACTTACACCAGCTTCTGACCAACTACTACCAACTACATGATTAAAGCCCAAAAGCTTCTGGCGGGCAGCACCCACCAGACCACTCCCTGGTCCTGCTTCTGTCCCATTCCCCAAAGCCATCATCCTGGGGGAAGCAACCTGAAAACTGCTTCCTACCTTGTTTTTTTCAACAGCCTGATGCTGAAGAAGTGGGAAGTTCTTGTTGTCAAATGGCTCACTATTAGAAAAGGATAGGATTTTCTCCATGAAAACGAAATTAGAGGGATTCATTAGCATCTGCTTTACTGCTGAGAACCTTTAGACCCTTCCAACTAACTTGCATTTGAAAGCTCTGATGGGTCTTGTCTCACTCACTGGAATGTGAGCTCCCAGAGAGCAGAGGATGTGTTGTTTTTCTATTTGTATGCCCAAGGCTTAGTGCAACACTTGGCAAATAGTAAGCACTTAATTAGCGTCTTTTTAAATTAACTCATACTTACCTCTTTAAGAAGTTGGCCCATTACTCTTGGTTCTGTCTTCTAAAGGGAACAAGCTTAATCTCTCCTTCACATCACAGTCACTTGTCTTGAAAATTGTTTTATTCCCTGTTTTGAAATTTGGGATGACATTTGCCTTCTTCCAATATTGGGATACTTCTCCCATTTTCCAGTCTTTAAAATATTTCTAACAGAGCCACAGCAATTATGCTTGTCAGTTCTTTCACAACTCAGGGATGTAGGTGATTTGATTTCACTAAGGGCAACTAGGTACTTTCTATCTATCTCCTAATTTGTCTTGGGTATCCATTCCCTGTTAGTCATTTTTGTTCCCTCTTTTCCACTGAAAAGGTCATTCTCTCCCTGGCAGAGAAAATAGAAGTAAAATAAAAACTGAATATCTCTGCCTTCTTTCAGCTGTCAATTATAATAATTCTAAACCGCCTCTCCCCCGTTCCCCCAGCAAAAGATCTATCCTTTCTTGGACCGCCTCCATTCTCTCCTAATATATCTTTTTAAAAACAAGAAGTATTTGGTACTTTCAGCATCCTTTGCCAGACTCAGCGCAGTCTGAGCATTAGTACACCTGATATTATTTGATAAAACTGTGCCATGTTCTTATCCAAGGTGTCCCCAAATCTCAGTGTAGTTTTAAGCTATTAAAGTTGAAAGTTGTTGTAAGATTTCCTATTTTTATCCTGTTACCTGACTTACTTTCATCTTTTGTACATCCTTTTTTTTTTTAAATCAGTGGGTGAATTTCCTTTTACTCTCATTGGATTTGTTTCCCTGTCTTAATAATTTCATTCTTAAATATCTCCTATCCCTTCTGGGCTGACTTTCCTTTTAGAATTTTAGTTCACAGGATATCCTTCCTCTGAATCTTTTAAAATCTGATTTCTCCAAACCTAACCTGCCTGTCAGACTCTACCCATATTTCCTTTTTCTTCTTTGTTACAAACTCTGGGAGGAAGAGTTCACCTTCCCCTCTTTCCCCTGTATTCTCAACATTTCTACTCCAATAACTAGTTCTTCCCTATTAGTAAGAATGTGATCTACAACATACTTTGCCCTTATAGGTCCTTTTACTTTTTTTGTGAGGCAATAGGGGTTATGTGACTTACCCAGGGTCACACAGTTATTAAGTGTTAAGTGTCTGAGGATGGATTTGAACTCAGATTTTCCTGACTCCAGGGCTGGTGCTCTATCCTCTGCACCACTTAGGTCCCCCATTCTTTCACCTTTTGAAGGATGAATTTCTCACTGAGACAAGTTAAAAAGTTACAAGCTGCTCTGGTTTTGGTAGAGAGCAAACATTGGCAGATGTCTGGATTACTGAAGCCTTCATCATTAATTATGACATTATTCCTCAATGCCAAGCTCTTCATCTTCTTCTTTTCTCTATGTGATCTGCAGTATATTTCAATGAAAATAGGCCTTTCTGCTTCTACCTTCATCAACCTTTACTCAAATTTTCCCCTCACAATGCTTCCAGCCTCTGCTTCCTTGATTTTTCTTATACATTTTCTTAATATGTGAAGCTACCCTCCATTTCTTATTATACTGTTTCTTTTGAATATGATATACACATTCAGAGCCATATTCCAGTCACAAGTTCTACCCCAGCAATTCTAAGTTAAAGATCAAACTTGACTGCATTAGGACCATTAGCTCCTCCTACTTTCCTGTTCTTTTACTCTAGCTACTTTCTATGCTATCTGACTTGGATGACATTCCTAGGGAATATTTTCTCTCTCTTGTTTTTGTTTTTTAGTTTGCAGCCCTTTTAAACTAGATTTTTAAAACCCCTGGCAAATATACTCTTACCAGCTTCATTGGCTATATTCTACCTTTGACTAGGAATCTCTTATCTCTATGTTTTAAGCCTTGGTTCAGAAATTCAAACCCCATACTTAGATATATCTTCTAAGCCAATCATTCACTTTCTAAATCAATTGTTCTCTTCTTTGTCCATTTCCTTCAATGAGAAAACCAAACCTGTGACCCTATGGCTTTCAGTTTCTTCCCAAAGACTTGATAATTATTAGTAATACTTTTTAGGCTCCTTCTGGCAACATCATTTGTGTCCCCCATGAATAGAAAGAAATGGAGCCTACTCATCTCTTTTCATAAACTTGGTAGATTCTCTGTAATTTCTTGGATACATATCCTAGGAAAACAATAGTCTTATATCTCTTTGTTTTCAGTTTGACAAATACTTATTTCAGGACCCATGAGTAGGGAATCACCAACCACTATGACCTGAAAGCCTTGATGGATCACAGTATCATTCTTTGGATGACAAGCATCAATTTCCTCCCAGAATATCCAGTTTTATCCTCTGAGGAAAGAGTCTCAAATCTATTTTAAACTCTAAGCATATAGCTGTCTTCTTCCTTTTCTTTCACCTCTATGGAATACTCTTCCACTCTGCAACATCTCAACAAAGGTCAAGTCTCCCTTTCTCCACCTGAGATTCTTCCCTCTGTTCACACTGATGCTATGATTCTGTTTCTTTTCGTGATATTTTATTATCTCTAATAACCAGGTGTGAAGAAGCATCTTTAGAGTTCCATCACTTTTTCTTTTAGGAGGGAGATGGTCAACCTACACTCAGAACACAAATAGCACTCACCCAACTGTATCAGAAATGCAGAGTCCATACTTGATGTAAGTCACTATATAATTTCCCCAATTCTCAATACAGATTGGTATTTTTGGTCATTAAAAAAAACATACTTGTGAGTACTTAGCTTATTATCACCCTTTAATAACTTGATACCTACTCTACAATCTTTCCTTAACATCTCCACCACCATACCCTGCGTCTCTTTAATCTTGTACCAGTCTCTGGTTTCTTTCACCAATTTGCTTCTCACCCAAGTATCCATAATATCCATTTGCTTTACCTTCTAATTATTCCACTTAGTTTTTCTTACCAGCTTGCCTTATGCCTATTACCTCCACAGTTTCCTTCCTGTGTCTACCTCTTGAGGTTTTAATCTCTAATTATTCTTGATCATTCTTAAACATTTTTAGGTCTTCCTTAAGGGTCCTACCAGGTCCTAATCCTCTTTCGACCTAAAGAAGGATTTGGGTCAGTGTCTGTGCCTAGAGACTGTTCTACATCCAATTTTCCTACATTTCTTCCAAATTTCTCCTCCCCAAATTCAGCCTATGGTTCATCTTACTCTCTAACCCTTCCAAGTCAAGTGCACATTTTCCTTTTTTTCTTAATCGACTCCTTATTCCTACTCCTTTATTTCTTTTCTCATAGAAACTGTAAATAAAAGAATTTCTCCATTTTTTCAAAAATACTTTGCCAAAATCCAATTACATGGGGCGGCTAGGTGGTGCAGTGAATAGAACACTGGCCCTGGAGTCAGAAGGACCTGAGTTCAAATCTGGCCTCAGACACTTAACACAAAAAACCCAACTAGCTGTGTGACCTTGGGCAAGTCACTTAACCCCAATTGCCCTCCAAAACAAACAAACAAAATCCAGTTACACTATGTCTACAGCATTGACCATATCTAAAAGTCTAATAACCATTATTAATGCATAAGGTTTTGTTTTACTATCATTACTGACATACAGTTCCAATGCTAAGAATAAATGAAAAATGCACATGACTAAACATCAACAGCATTTCTACATAGCAATGGAAAAAAAACAACAAAGAAGAAATAATAGAAAGTTCCATTAAAAATAATTGTAAAATTTAGTAAGTATCTAGGAGTCAAGATACCATAGTATGCTCAAGACTTGCATATACAGGATAAATTGAAGGAATCAACAGAGGGAAGATACTAGCATTTAGGGGATAAGGAAAACTTCTTGTGGACAATGGGATTTTAGTTGAGCCTGAAGGGAAGCCAAAGAGATGGAGGAAGGAAGAGGAATTCCAGGCATGGGGGATTGTCAATGAAAATGCATGAGAGAGATATAGGGTCCTGAGTAAGAAAGAGAGAGGAGAACATTATCACAGTATCACCAAGTACAGGGTGGAAGTGGGCAATGGAGAAAGTAAGGGAAGACTGGACAGGGAGTAAGGAGGCACATTATGAAGGACTTTGAATGTCAAACTGAGGAGTTTAAATTTGATCCTGGAGGTGATAGGGAACCACCGAGGTTTACTGGGGAGGGTTGGAGAGGGGTGACATGGTCAGCTCTACTTTAGGAAGATCACTCTGACAGCTGAGTGGAGAACGAACCATTAGCAGACAGAGAATTGAGGAAGAAAGAACAATCATCAGGCTACAGTAACAGTTTACCTATGAGGTAATGAGGGCCTGCACCAAGATGGTATCAAAGGAGAGAAGGGGATATATCTTAGAGATGTTACAAATATTGACAGGATTTGAAATCAGATTAGTTATGGATGGTGAGAGAGAGTAAGGTGTCAAGGATGAAACATGAGTTGTAAGCCTGGGTGCCTAAGAGGACAGTTATAGGGAACTTTGCAAAAGAGTAAGGTTTTAGGGGGAAGGTAATGAGTTCAGTTTTGGACATACAGAGATTAAAATGACTGTGGGATATCCAAGTCTAGATGTTTGATAGGTGGTTAGAGATATAAGTTCGGAGGTTAGGGAAGAGGGTAGGTTGGATAATTAAATCTGAGAATCATTGGGAAAGAGATGATAATTGAGTCCATGGAAACTGATAAGACCCCCAAGAGAAATAGTATAAAAGAAGAAGAGAAGATGGTCTAGGAGAGAGCCCTGGGGATACCACCTGGTAAGTATGCATGACCTGGACAAAAATCCAGACAAGGAGACTAAGAAGGAATGGTGAGACAGATAGAAAGAGAACCAGTATGGTGCCATGAAAACCTAGAGATAAAAGATGTAAAGGAAGAGAGGGTGACCAATTTTGTCAACAGCTACAAAGTCCAAGACTGAAAAAAGACCATTTGATTAAGCAGTTAAGAGCTCACTGGCAACTTTGGAGAGAGCATTTATGTTGAATGATGAGATTAGAATCAAGACTATGTAGAGAGTTAAGAAAGAGGTGAAAGAAAAGGAAGTGGAAAAACTGATTCTAAAAAGCCTTTTAAAGGAAGTTAGCCACAAAAGGGATGGAGGACAATTGCAGGCAGGGATGAATGGATCAAGTGAAAGTTTTTCTGAGAACAGAAGAGACATGAGCATGTTTTCAGATAGTAGGGAAGTAGCCAGAGAGATTGATGGTAACTGAGGCAGTAGGGATACAGAGGGAAGAATCTAATGAAAAAGGTATGGAATAGGATCACTCTTACAGGGAGAGGAGTTTGCCTTGACAAGGAGGTGGCACACATCTTCTTGTGAGATGGGGCAAAGACAGAGGCAGTGAAAGAAAGTATGGGTGATGTAAGATGAGGAAGAGACAGGAGAAGGAGAAGAGGAGAGAGAAGAATATACAATTATAATATTGCTTAAATAAATTAAAAATGGATGGATGTTCAATGGTTATGGCTGAGCTATGCATATCAATATAATAAAAATGATGATAATACCTAAATTAACCTACAGGTCGAACACTATACAAATCAAATTATCAAAGTAACATTTCTTAGTGCTTGACAAATAATAGCCAAATACCTTTGAAAGAATAAGTTATAAAATATCAAGTAAAGAAATTTGTAAAAGTAGGAGTGAAGGGAGAATAATACTTCCACACTTCAAATTATGCTATAAAGCATTATCATAAAAAACAATCTGATCCTGATTAAAAATAGAAAACTATGTTATTGGAATTACAAAGATAAGAAAGAATCAGAAACCATTTAAATCAATACTACAATGTTTATAACAAATCACAAAATATAAATTATTTTGAGAATTACTTCCACTTTGACACTAGCTACTAGGAAAACTAGCAGTTTTGCACAAGTTAATATTAGATGAATATCTAACAAAATGTAATACTATAAGATCAAAATACATATTTGAAAAGAACATTAATGATCACATCATAAAAAATTACAAGAGACCCAGGCCAGGTGCTTTTCACAGCTATGGTGAAGGGAATAATTCTTAACTAACAAGGAACAGAGAGGATCACAAAAAATAAAATAGATCATTTTGATTACATAAAAGTGAAGAACTTTTGCACTAGCAAGATCAATGCAACTAGAATAAGAAGAGAGGTAGGTGAATGGGGGAAACCTTGGTAATAACTCTCTCCCATAAGGATCTGATATCCAAGATATCTAGCAGACCAAGTCAAATATGTAAGATTAACTGTAAATCACCAGTGGATAAATGATCAAAAGATAAGAAAATTTTTCTAAAAGGAATGACTAATTAATAACAATAAATGTAAAAATAATGCTGAAGTGTCATCTTATACTCAGCAAATTAGCAAAGATGACAAAGATGAGAACAGTCAACATTGTACAAAGACAAAAACACTAATATAGCATTGGTGGAGCCGTGAATTGATCTATGCATTCTGGAAAGTAATTTTGAATTATGCTAAGAAAGTATTCACATATTAACAAATACTTAAAACATGAACTGTAAGTCATCGCCTCTTTTGTACTCTCCTAAAAGTCAAAGAAGACTTGGAAAACTTGTGGAACTGTTGACCAAATTTCGTTGAAGGCAAGGAAACATTCTCTACAAATTCAGATTTATCTCTTCTCTTCAACTGAGAGTGGCCTAGGGGCACTGACAGGGTAAGTGACTTGTTCAGGGTCACACTTCTAGGATGTGTGCTCTTCTGGAGTCCAAGGCTGACTCGCTATTCACTACGCCATGATGCCTCTCTATTTAATAATCTTGTTATCTTATCATCTAGTTCAAAGATCAGAATGTCTGGAAAACATTATTTTATTTTATTTGCATTGGGAAGGCAGGGCAATTGGGGTTAAGTGACTTGCCCAAGGTCACACAGCTAATGAGTGTTAAATGTTAAATGTTAAACTCAGGTCCTCCTGATTGAAGGGCTAATGCTCTATTCACTGCACCACGTAGCTACCCCCAAAAACATCATTTTTAAACCACAGAACCAATCATAGGAATAGCCTGCACTTCTGCAGAGAACAGGCAAAACAGCCTTGGGAGGTGGTGTGGGCTTGTCTTGAAGTGGCAACCACATAAAACTCCAAAGTGGGAGCAGAAATATATTATAGCCAACTAATGGCATATGTTCAATATCATAGACTACTTCCATAAAGTAAGCTTGGCAAATTAATTGTCCACCAATCTTCAGTTGGCCCATTCCATGGAAACCTGGCCAACCGATAGGCCAGTTCCCACCACCTCCTCTTCTACAAACGGTGCCATGTGAATCAGCGCCATCCATTTTGCCAATTATATTTTCTAGCACAAAATGTCCCTAGTTTGATGCTTAGACATAAACAAACATGATGGAAACAGGTTTCTTGTATGAGGCAACTGAATTACGTCAACTTTTGTAGGCAGCTGTCATAGGCTACTTCACTATATCATTTATTTTATTTCCACAGATCGGTGATCTCTTTTTTGGGTGCAGATCACAACCCATATATACCTTTTCATCTAGGTCTGATTGTCTGACCTCTTATTCTCTTCATCTTACAATCCAATGTGTGATTGTGAAGTTATGGCCTGTTACAGAACATCATTCACAGAATGTGCCCTGCTCATGACTTTACCAAAGATGTCATCTTATCACATTCCTAAATACTCAGAAAAATTCAAAGTAAGTACTTAAGGACTTTCAGGTTGTTTTTTTTCTACCTATAGTAACAGATTCGCCTGCCCATATACAACTATTCCATGTGGTCTCCTCACCCTGGAAAATCATTATATCACAACAGCCCCTTTTTTTAATGGTCAGTTCCTCCAGGAGCCCTCATTTTAAGGAAAGAGTCCAGACCAGCCACATTCATTCCATTTCTCTCTGGGCTCTGCTACTCAGTCTCTGCACGTCGTCTTTCACTGCCATGACCCCTTAAGAACCTTTGCCAAAACCCACCCCTTTTCAGTTTGCTTTTGTGGGCTATCTTCCCCTATTAGAATGTATGCTCCTCAAAGGTAAAGACTGTATTCCCAGTGCTTAGGAGAGTGCCTGGCACATAGTAAATACTTAGTAAATGTGTGCTGACCTTGTTGACCTACCACATACAATAGAGCTTGTTGTACCATTACCATATGTAATGGTATTGGCTCTCACTAATTTGCTTGTTCCTGGTGCCATTGCAACCACATTTAAGGCATCAATGCAACACTGTAGATAATATAATAGTCTTCAAGGTCAGGAGCTGATCGTTACATTTCATTATAACATTATAGAAACTTAATCTTTTATACCTTGGATTTTTCCTTGCTAAAATGGAAACAGTAGAACATCCTATTGTATAGCCCAGCCATAAGTTACTCTAAATTGTTGTTATCCAAATATATACTTATTAAGTGTCTGTTTGTCCATGTGCTATAGGATCATAATTACAAATAACTCCTTTTCATGTTTAATTCTCAATATTTCATGTCTCTGAGGTAAGGGTTCTCAAAAGTGTGCTCCCTAGAACACTAAGATGCCTTGAATTTCACTGTGTGCCTTGGATTGCTTGGAATTTACACTTGCCATTATATTTACATGGGTGAGTCTCCCTAGCCTCTCAGGGTGTGCCATGATTCCTCATAGCAAAGAAAAATACTGTTACATGAACAAAAAAAAATTGAGAATCATTGCTTCAATAAAACATTATCAGTTGACAAAATTAAACTTCAAAAATTAACAAAATCAAGGCTAGTGTCAAATCCCAGACTTCCAGATTGAAGTCAGTGCAAAGTCAAGAGCCTTAAGGGCAAAGCAGTAAAGAATTATGGTTTAGGGAGGGACAACTTTACCACAGATGTTTGACCTTTTGGAAATATGCCCACAACACCTGACTTGGTATCTACATACATACATATACACACAAACATATTGATTTGTTGTTCAGTCATGTCTCACTCTTTGTGACCCTATGAGGTTTTCCTGACAAAGATACTAGAGTGCTTTGCCATTTCCTTCTCCATCAGACTAAGATAAATAGAGATTAAGTGACTTGCCCAGGGTCATACAGCTAGTGAGTGTCTGAGGCCAAATTCGAACTCAGGTCTTCCTGATTTCAGGCCCAGTGCTGAGCCATCTAGCCGCTTCTGAAACATATATACACAAATTTACACACATATATATATATATGTATATATACTTCTAAACATGTATATGCATGTAAGCATGTATACATACGTATATATTTTGAATTGAATGGAAAATGAATTCCAAAAATTAGATTGAGTGTTCAGATGGGAGGATTTTCCTCCATAGTTTCTCATCTTTTAAGTAAGGGAGAAATTGAAAAGGATTCTGTAAATGGATTTATAGAAGCCACAAAGCAGAGAGTCTCAGTATAATGATTCTTGAAACATGACCATAAATGACTGTCTCTACAAGTTTGGAGGAATGATAAGCTTGAAACTTAGAGGGCCTCATGAAAAATGCAGAAAGAGTTAATGGCATATTATGTGTGTCAGTCACAGAAATAAAAGGACTTTTTGTAGAGCCTGTCATATGGGAAAATAAGCCAAGAATGATTAATGTAAAAAGAAAGAATGCACAAAAATCTGGCTAGGACAGGAAGGTCTAGAATAACATCTTTCTCTAGTTGGATGTTGGAAATATGCCAGCAGTAAAATTCACTGAGCCTTAAGGTCGTTTAATTTTTTTAAAATACAGAGTCACTCGCCTACTTAATCATGAAATAGGATACAGAAGGGGACAGCAAATTTAAAGGTCAGTTTAATTTTAAATTCTTTATCCCAAAGCTTCCCCCAAAATACTTCATTATCACAAAGAGCATTTTCCCAAAAGATCACAAAATGGAAGCTTTATGAGGTCACAGAGTAACTCTTTTCCTACTAACCACAACTCAGCAAGACAAAGAATTTTTAAAAATCTTTGGTTACATGTGGTTTGGGTACAGTGCTTTCATTTGAATCCTCTGGTCCCTGTCTGTCCTTTCCCCCCAGGATTATAAAATAAATTATAACATTTTAAAATAAAAATTATAAAATTATAATTTATATATGATAAAATTATAAAATAAAGATTAAAATATATATTTATTTATATATATTCAAATTAACATTTGAATAATTTAAGGTTTTTGTGAAATTATACATATATATGTGTATAATTTCACAAATACTTTAAATCATTCAAATGTTAATTTTAAAAATTCTAAGCAACATAGTACCCAACATACTGTTTACCCAGTTTTTCCTTCTTAATGATGGATTGTTCTCCTTTAAAAAAAATCTTGCTTCAAGAAATGATGAACTGACAAATTTCTTTCAATTTTTATGTGATCTAGTGGGAAAATCAAAGACTTCTACTTCCCTCTCTCTCTGTCTCTGGCTATTTGCATGTGCTGAGGTCTGCTGTGAATGTGTGGGTGGGGGTCAAAACTTTCAGATTTTCATAGCAATAGCACATTCCATTAGGACAGGAGAGAACATAACAGAGAAGGGTGATAGAAAAGAGAAGAGGATGTGTTGTTTTCTAAGATAAAAAATTTAAAAATCTAGACTATTGCTTTTTTTTTTTTTTTTGCAAGGGCGAAGGTAAGACAATTGCAGTTAAGTGATTTGCCTAAGGTCACACAAGTAGTTAAGGGTCAAGTGTTTGAGGCTGGATTTGAACTCAGGTCCTCCTGACTCCAGGGTCAATGATCTATTCATTTCACTACCTACCTGCCCTTAAACCTAAACTACTGCTTTCCAAAATATTTTTTGGGGAAAAAAATCTGATTTTGAATTCAGACTATCAGGTTGTGTTACATATGTTTACATATGTTATACAAATCCCCTGTCTCTGTATGCCCTTGCTCATATTGTATCCTTCCTCAGAAGTCTCTCCTCTCTGCATTTCCAAATGCCATTCATCTTTCCATACCCCATTCAAATCCTGTCCCTGTTGTAAAGCTTTCCTGAACTACTACAGCCCATTGTAACCTCTCCCTCTTTTTAATTCCTAGAGCACTTACTATTTGCACCATTTATTTGGCACTCAACCATGGACCACCTTTGTGAAATCTCTTCTCCTTTCTTAAATTAGATGGTAAGCTCCTTGAAGGCAGGGATCCTGTTTTATAAATTTTAATATCATCCACCATCAAGTATAATTCTTCATTCTGAGTAGGAACTTGGCAAATATGTGTTGAGTTGATTAAGGATGCCCTTCAGTACTATTGTGTCTGATATAAGAGTTTTATTCCTCTCGACTTTGGTTAACGTTTCCTAATAGCAATATCTTGGTATGGGTACTTATAATTAAAAGAAAAAATAAATTAACAATCAAAGTGTCAGCGCCATTTTTCACAGTGTCATCTGTTGGATTTCAGGGGCAGGTGCCCACGTGAACAGGAGATCAAAGAATTGCTCATTCAACTAAAAACTGCCTTGTTTCCAAGAAAGAGGGTGTAATCCTGCCAACGAGGCTGCTGGGCTCCATCTGCTGCTACCTTTATAGCAAGGAAGAGAATGAGGATCTCCAAGGAAAAGAATTGCTTGACAGGAGACAAGAAATATCAGAATAACAAAGAAAATGCCCAGAACAGAGAAGGTGCTGACATGTTGGTGAGCCTGTAATGGCTGTACCCTTTACTCATTAGGGCAGATTCCTGAGCTTCAGTACATGAATGATTTTTTTTTTTTACTTTTTTTCCCCCCTCAGTTGTTCAGCCAATTCCCTCCCATATGAGGAGAGAATGCTCTCCCTCCCAGGAGAGGAATTTGCTCATTCCACATTTTAAATCTACTTAGACTATTCGCCACAATCCTCAGCTAGGCACTTAGGGTGGTGCATTACTACCAGGGAATGATTTAAGCACTGGGAGAAAATTTGGCTGGAAAAGAACACTCCTATTCCTTTTTTAAAGATCAAAATTTAAATTAATCATACAAGGTTCTTGAAGAGATCACGATGATGTCTACTTCTAGACAAAATACAGGGTGTTACTAATAGTTTTAAATCACATATACCTCACAGAATTTTAGTGTAAGAGGAATGGGTAGTTATCTAGACTACTTTGGTCCAGCCCCATTAGGGAACTGGCAACCACTGGCCCAGTTTACCTCATAGCACTGCATCATAGCAATGCACAGTTTAGGGGACTGAACCCCCATTCTCCCAGGACCAGAGGAGAAGCATCAGCATATTTTTCCGATGGGGCTATTCAGCCCTTAAATGGCCCTCAGGTAGTAGAATAGTGTTTCATCGAGCAGATTTGAGAGTAATGACCATTTAGGACAGTGTTGTGAGGATATGAAGAGAATTGGTTTATGTGTTTAAGCTACAAATCAGTGTACATTTCTGAGCATATGAGTAGAGTGGAAACTTATTATGCACGTCTTAATTTAACATTCCTAAGTACAGAACTTTAGTACTATTAAATCTCACCTTAAGAGATTTAACCAATCATTATATCCTGTTGAAATAAATTTGGATCCTGATAGCCCTTTAGTATACCCCTCTCAAATTCTTCTCATCTATAAATATGATGATGATGATGATGATAGCGAATGCAAATCATGCTTTAAATTCGGCAAAGTTTTCACATTTTCATTATTTGTTCCTCAGAATACCTCTGTGAGGCAGGCACAATTATAGTCCCCATTTCATAGTGGGAGAAGTTAAGCCTGCAAAAAGCTGAGTGACTCTAGTAAGTGTCTGAGGCAGGATCTGAACTGAGGTCTTTGACTCCAAGGTCAGTGCTTTATCCACTAGGGATAGCTGGCTGCCTCTATAAGCACGCTTGCTACGAGTGTATTCAATTCGCTGATGGAAATTTTGACTAGAACAAAGCCAAGGACACACTCCCAGGACACACCACTATATCCTCCCTCCAGTTTGACACTAATTCAAAAGTTATCTCTCTTTGAGTTGCACCAGCCTGTCAATTCCAAATTCACACAATTGCACTATTGTCCAGTCTGACATTTCTCCACCAAATAGATCAAGAAATACATCAGGGGCCTTGCTGAAATCTAAGAATACTATTTCTATGGCATCCCCTCACCTATCGGTCTAATAACCACAGAAGTGGAAATAAGGTGAGTCTGGTATTAACTTGTTGGTGGTGCATTGGATAGAGAACTGGGCCTGGGATTAGGAAAAGTCCTAAGTTTAAATCTGACCTTAGACATTTACTGGTTGTGTGTTCTTCAATAAGTCACTTAACTTCTATTTGCCTCAGTTTCCTCAACTGTAAAATGGGAATAATAGTGTCATCTACCTGCCAGAGTTGTTATGATGACAAAATGAGATAATATTAGTAAAGCACTTAGCATAGTACACACGGTAGGTGTGTGGTATATAAATGCTAGGTATTATTATTGTTGTTGTTGTTGTTAAACAAGTATTATTAATATTTACTATTACTAAATAAAAATAATTATTACTAATAAGTATTATAGTCATTGTTGCTTCCTTTTTCAAGTGACCACAAACTCATTAATAACACATTTAAAATTTTTGACAAATGATCGCCAAGTTCACTGGCCTATAACTTGAAGGCTTTACCTCTTCCTTTTGAAAATCAATGTATTCTCAGAATGTTCAAATGTTAATAAATTCCCAGGATGGGGGGAGGTAGAGTGGGTGGGGGATAATATACATTTTCTCTTACCTTTTTGGGCTTGGTTCTCTTGGTTCAGAGTCAAGAAACTCTGTCTCCTCCTCCATTTCCTTTTCTGGAACCATGCTACCTTCAGAAATCTGTGGTGAAAGCATTTCCCATTCATTGTCGTGGGCAACTACTTTTAGCAAAAGCGCATCTCCATCCTCCTTGTTTGCGCCCTTATTCTTATTCTTCTTTGCCAGGCTTCCCTGACAAGAGGACTTCTCCATCCTTGAAGATTCATGAGAACTATTTTTCCTTGTCTCTGCACAGATTTGAGCGTGTTCAGTTTCTCTCAGTCTCTGATCTGTAGCCACGATGGAACGTCCAGACCCCAAAGCTACTGTTTCTGTCTGCCTGGAGCTCTCTTTGGGTGATGCATTGTAAACCTCACTTTGACCTAAGAACATCCAACCTGGGTCTTGCCCAGGGCTTTCTAGAGATCTCCTTTCATCTTCCAGTTTTGGAGGCACAATGTAAGAACCATTCTCTATTAAAGGTCTCACTGCAGACTGGTCTTTCATTTCATTTATTGCAACTGACTGTAAGATATCCTGGGAGGACGCTGAAAACTCTCCTGGAAGCTCCATTTGTTCTGACCCAACTTGGACTTCCTGTAATTCAGATTTCCTTTCCCTTGGCTCAAGGGCAACCTTCCTTTCAGAGAAATTTTCTTCATGGTCAACAAGAATATAATCCATTTGTAGTGCACTCTGGTCTTCATTCAACTCTATACATGCATCTTCCTTATTTCCTGTTCTTACCTCAGGATCCTTGCTAGAAATAAATTCTGCTTCAAAGTCCAATGGGTTTTGGATAACACCTACATATGAATAAGGAAGAAGGTAGTGGAAAGGAGTGAAGACATTTTGGTTAGATGTATTATATAACTTTCTTTCCTATTTCAAAAGATCCCTTTAAGATGTTCAGAGTCTCTGAACTTTACTTTCTAAAATTCAATTTTTTAATTTCATACTGACCGGCTGATTTTTTTACTTTCTATTTCTATGTGTGTTATTGGGGAAAATCATTACAAGCTATTTTAATTACAGAGACTGCTTTATTTGACAAGACTGCATAAAGTTTAGACTTTTAGGACTTTATTTGACATGCATTTCAAACTTAGTATCTCATGACACTCTTTGATCCCATCAAACTGACCCTCTGTTTCCTACACATGACATTCATTTCTCATCTCCAAGCCTCTGCAAACTTATTTGGGGGCGGACGGGGTGGGGGAAATGAATCGCACACATGCAGTCTCATAAACCATTCCAGGAAAGCCATGTTTTGTTAGTTAAGGCAACATGTCTTACCATTGGGTGGTCTCATGTCTCCACCTGCTGGTGAATCAGAATTATGTGATTCTACTTCAGTGGAAGAAAGAGCTGACCCAAGATTGGAACCAAATTCTAATGGCAAGGATGTTGGCTCAGGATCTTCCTGTATATATAATTCAAGTAATTGATGCCTGGTCTTACCGTCTGTTTTCTCTGAATGGCTTGTGGTATCTTTTCTAGACAGCGGTGCAGGGAATAGTAATTCTTCCATTTCACTGTCAGAAGACTGTTCCTCGGTTGAGAGCACTTCCTTCTCCTGCATGGAGCTTTGGGGCACCTCTGTGAGAAATGACAAATCAAAAGGAGGTGTATATGGCATAAGTGGATATTTGGTGGAAGTCTCCTCCAGGAGAGCCTCACCACCATAATGAAAATGTTCAGGTTCTTTTTTCACATCTTCATCAAAATTTGTAACCATTGAGTTATCCTCAAAATCGCCCCAAGAGGCTGCTGAAAGACAGATAATTTGTCTCTCTGTAGAGTTTTCAGGGCTATTCTCTTCTGATGGTGATTTTTCCATGGCCTTCATTGTTCCATCTGAAGGGTTCGTTGCACCATTAAAACTGTGTCCTATAATACCCTCATTTCCATCATAAAAAGAGCTAGTGGTTGTTAGGGTCACGGTGTTGGCTTCTGGCTCCTCACCAGTTAAATGATGTTCAGTTTTAATCAAGGTATTTGTATCCTTTTGACTTTTAGTAAATATATCACCCGTTACATGAGAACTATTCATATTCATAGTAGCTGGTGCCTGGGGAGTCATGATAGCATAGGCCCCCATGTTTTCAACAGTCAAATCTCCCATCTCCACTGGTCCCAAAACTGATGTTATTTCTAGGGTGGTTTCACTTTTAAATTCTCCTAAGTTTGCTCCATCATCACCAACCAGTTCAGGAGGTCCAGAGGAAGTTCTGGGAGAAACTAACCTGTCAATATTTATTTGTTCATTGTTCAAGGAAAATTGTTTTTCAGAATGCATTCCCACCTTCTGAATGGCAAATGTCTGTCTAGGAACCAGAGCAGTTTCTTGATTCCCCTCTGATTTGGTGAGATAAAACTCACTAGCTTCCTCTCTTGGACTGGCTGAAACTTGGGCAAGATGCTGTCCAGTCTCTTCCTTCATTTCATATTCATGACACACATCAGGACTGGTGGAAGACTGGGAGTTGTTGTCCTGGTCACAGTGATTCAATATGTCTGGATTTTCACCATCTGCTTTCAGGCTAAGGGGATGTTCAGTATCAGTCCACAGATCAGGTACTGCTGAGGTAATTTGCCTACCTTCTTGGAAATTATCATGCAAAATATCTGGAACAAATGTATCTTGAGGGACCCCACCAGATGAAGAACTGCTCCATCCATGGCTAAACCTCATTGTCATTTGAGAGGAAGGGCTGATGGCAATGGAATCATTTGTATGCGTAAGTTCTGAATCTGGCTGATCCAGAACATGTAGCACTCTGTCTTGACATTGTTCTTGGTTATGACTATCAGGCACAAGCTCATTAGCAGCAGTTGACATGAATAGTTGCTCTTTTAAATCCATTTCTTCTTGGCTTGCGTCAGACTCATCAAACTGCTCCATCTGTACAGAATCTGAGGCTATCTGGGTTGGTTGGATATTCCAAGATCGTTCATTGTTTTCTTCACCATCACCTTGAAAGGGTGACTGGTTTTCGTCTGTGAAAGGATCAACATCAAGTGTTTCTTTGGATTTAAGATCACCCTCAATGAGGGCATCCCATGGATCTACCTTTTGGCATACAGAGGAGGTCTTTTCTAAAACTCCATCTGAGTCAGAAGGTTTCATTTCTTCAGGACTCTTTTCCTGGGGCAATGTGTTCCACCATTCTGCTCTCTCAGCTGAAAATCCTAGAGTTTCCACTTTGGACTTATGCTTTACTTTTGACTCATTTTCAGGAGACATTTGTAATGATGCCTCTTCAGTTATTTCTTCAGTTTTCAATGACTCTGGGGAACATTTTGCCTCCTCGCTAAATCTGGTTGCCTGTTCTGCATTTTTATTTATAGGGGAGAAATTCCACTGATCAGGACTGCTTTGATCTTCATAGAATGGGCTTCCTTGACTCTCACCTTTGGTTGTTTCCCAGGAATCTCTATATTCAGAAAATTCCTGACTTTCATGGTCAGCTACAGTCAAGCATACATTTTTTTCATTGAATATATTCCATATCCTAGAATCCTTCTTCAAGTCTCCTTGGACAGTGATCAAGTAAGCTTCTTTATCCAACTTATCTTCATCATTAGAGCTGCTATTAATCCCTGAGCTTGTTGTAGTGGACTTAGTATCATTATTGAGTGCAGTTTCAGGAATTTCATGCTCATTTTTATGGTAATGGTTAACTGCTGAACTTCTTTCTTGAGATCCTGAATTTTGAGGAGTGTTGCCTCCATCAGGGCTTGATAAAGAAGAGAGGGAGTCATCATCCTCTGCTTGGATATTCCACATATCTAACGTTTTAGGAACTTTGTGATCAACAACCTTTTGGAATTCATCCAGCATTTTCCCCTGTAAGTCTCCCATTTCAGGTAGCACTTCTGGTTGATCATCAGTGGTAACAAGTTCAGAGTCTTTATTATTCTCTGCACTCCAGTCACCTTGATTCTTTTGCTGATAGTCTGTAGTCTTTACATCACCCAAGCTGGGCATAGCAGCAGATGGATCGCTTAGATCAGGGCTTGATGCACTAGAGTGCGTATAGTCACTGGACACATTATCATCCTCACCATTTCCCATTTGAAAATCACCTGTAGCAAGATGATTTTTAATACTTTTCATTTCATGGTCTTCTTTTATTTCAAGACTTGTTCCATTGTATTGAGAGTCACCACCTGCATGTGCATTCCAAATGTCAAGACTTTGGGGACTTTTAAGAGGAGGTACTGTATCTACTTTGTCTGTGGGTACACTCTCTGATCCCAAAATTTTGTATGTCTCATTTTTCTCAAGGTTTTCAGATAATGAATGATCTGTTTCAGCTTGATTCTGGATTGATAAAATGTTAGCAGTTTCAGCTGAGTTTCCCTGATCCACAAAATGCTTTTCACACACATTATTTATCTTTAGATTATTTGTGGAAGTTTTTGCTTGTGCATCACTGGTCCTTTGGTTAGAAGTATTGACCTGGAATTCCACCAGTTCCTCTGAGATTTCATTGGTGTGGGAACTAGATGCAGCTGAAGGAGAGCTGATTTTAACAGAGTCATCACGGATCTCTTGATTTTCAAATGCAGTAAGAGAATAGAGTTCTGAGTCATCTTCTCTTTCTGAACTTCCTGAGGCACTATCCACTTCAGAACTTCTTGTATCCTCTTCAACTAAAATTTCTTTATCAATATTTTCTAATATGTCAGTCTTATCTTCATCATGTTTATAACTCTGATCCTTCCATATGTCTGAATGGTCAGGACATTCTTTGTTTTCAGGACTTGTGGCAAAGAAGCCTTCATTGCCCACTGAAGTACTTTCTTGTGTTTCCTGGTTGACAGAATCAGCCAGAGGGGTGACAGGTGTAAATGTTTCTTCCTGCTCATTTTCTAAGATTTCTAGCTTATCTAGCATGTTACTGTCCTTAACATTTTCTGATGAGCTCAGAGTTTCCCATGGTGATCTGTTTTCATCTGAATCTATGTGTGATGAGTCAGGCAGTATTAATGATGACGCACTGTCATCTTTCATGACTGTATCCCAAATATTGCTAAAGATTTGTTGCCCACGTTTCTCATTTAGTGAACTGAATTCATTAAATGTGGCATCTTTTCTTTCCTCAGAGGCATTGTAGGGCATATGGTGCTCCCATCCTACCTGACTGTCCTCTTGACTCTCAATGCTCCATGGCTCTAGCTGTCTCACTGAAAATCGAGTTTCTGGTTCTGAACCTTCATGCATGTATCCCTGGGTTTGCCCTTCTCTGGAAGTCTCCATTCCCCCATTGCAGTCATCCCAGTCTAAATCATTATCTAGATCTGAAATAGTTGCTGTTGATTGTGTGTCCTCAAGAATAACTCGATTCCACAAGGCGGCATTCTCAGGAGCTCCCTGCCTGGGGTCTGTGCCACTATGCATGAGGGTCAGTTGTCGGTTTGTTTCATTATACATCTGCATCATTCTAGGATCATCATAACTAGATTGACTGCTTTCTCCAGCATCCTCTTCAGCTGAGAAATGTTTAGTATCTGGGTATTCTATCTTGAGCAAATCTTTATGTGAATCTGAAGAGACATTTGTTTCTGAATCAACTGTCACAATCCGGTTATCATTATGTGTTGCCCACATCTCTAGGGTCCCAGGGCCTGAACTAATTCTATTTCTGTAAGATGGAGGCTCCACTGTCTGAGGAAGATTTTCAGCATCATTTGACTTATTCAGTGAAGTCTCCTCTGCAGCTATGTTAACATCATGATCAAAAGTTTTGTCCTCGGCTTCTTTCTCCTCCCCTACATATGTAGGTGATATATATGAGTCTGATGTAGAATAGTTGGTATCTAATTCAGAAGCAACCAAATCTTCACCTACATTGGATGTGCTAAAGTCTGAGCACCTATATGATAAGAAGGAATCTTCCCAGGGAGCTGGAGCTCCATCCTTATCATTCTCTTCATACAAGTTCCAGGTGTTTACCTTTTCAAATGATTTCCCCCTGATCTGAGGACCATTGAACCCATCCTGATTTTCCCTAACCAGCTTGGAATTATTCCATATAATGTCAGAATCAAGACTGGGATTCTCAGACTCAATGTGGACATTGTTTGTGTCATCTTTACTCTCATTCCAGGGTTCTGAAGTCGCTTGATTATTTGGAGTTTGGGGCAAATTCTCCAATGGGACTTCTTCAGAAAGAGAAAGGTCTTTCTTTGCCACAGTCCACTCATCATGGTCCCTTTTGGGAGATAGGTTTCTGTCCATCTGCTGTACATTCCAGGACTTCTTCAGAGCATTGGTGCTGTCTTCTTTATTAAATTTAGTCCAGGTAGGGAAAGGCTCTGAATCTACCTGTCCACCACTGTCATTTGCAGCATTTTCCCATGGATCTCTTTCCATTGCAGAAGGTGAGCTGGGCTGCCACACAGCAGCAAAGTCTTCTATCAAGTGGCATTTCCCCTGAGGGGAAGCATGTGATAGATGTGATTTATCAGAAGGCAGTCTCTGGTGTTCTGGATTGTCCTCACTTTGGTGGTGGGTATCAGTGTTACCCACAGAGTCTTGCTCAAGTTGGGTCTCCCAGGGATCCAGCTTTGGATATTCACCATGTCTTGACTGCTTTTGCTGATATACAGAATCTGAGGCCCTCCTATCAATGGGGCTTGCTTTGTGATCTTTCCAGGACTCAGGACTCTGGAAGACAGACTCCTGTTCACTAGAACTCCATGTGTCAGTGTTCAGAAAGGCAGCATTTTTTGAGTTGATTTCTAAACCACCCCACCAGCTGCTACACCTTGTTCGGGTTGGAGTAGGTCCTGTGTGATCTAAGTCATTTACGTTTTGCAGCATGTCTTCTGGAAAGAGCAAGGTTGGGTCCTCTGTGAGTGGTGAGCTTTCCACAAAGCTGTTCATTGGGGTTGGTGGGACTCTTGCTCCAATATTTTTCAACCTCTCAGAGGGAGGAGAGTCATCTCCCACAAAATCAGTGAGGCTCAAAGTTCTTTCTGAGAGATCCCCAGGGCTTTCTTGCCTCTGGGCATATTCCCCATCAAATTCCAGAAGGCTATCTTTTTCAGCCACTGTCATCAGTAAACCTGCTGAATAATTAGCCATGTCACTCCCTAATAGATTCATCTCATCAAGTCCTTTTGGCACTGTGGGTGGCTGTCCTTCTGATGAATCACTGTTGGGAAAGAAATCATCTGCTGGGGAATAGTCAGCTGAATGGGAAGATGATTGGGATTGCACAGAAACATTGGGTGCTGGGTCAAAGCTGAAAAGATCAAAATGTTCACCATCTTCTCCAGAGTGAGGTTTATGTTCCTCAGCTACTGCTCCTTCAGGGATGGGACTATAAGAATCAAACCCTGGGAGGAGGCTATGATGAGATCCAGCACCTTCACCTACTGGGCTATCATCACTTAGGAAAACTGAGCTCTCCTTGGAAGACCGGCTGCTCCGAATGGTTGCCAACCCACTATCAGGGCTCACAAGGTCTACATTGACATCCACCTGAGCTGGGATGGAGCCATTAAGGTCTTGAGGGTTTTCTATGAAATTCACAGAACTGGGCTGTGGTTCTACATCAGAGCCATATAACTCCATAATGCCAGAAGATCCCTGAGAAAGTGGTGCACTCCCAGCCACAGCTTCAGTGGAGGATGTTCTGCTGTTGGAGACCATTTCTGAACACCTCCTGTTAATGACTTCCTTGACGAGGAGAACCATCTGATCAGAAGTTATCATAGGGTCCTCCTGCTGATATACCAGAATCTCGTCACAGCCACATTCAAAGGGCTCTAGCTCCAAGCAAGGATTCTGACACTCTTCCAGTTCACAGCAGATCTGTCAGGAAAGCACAACATTTCAAATGAACATGGTCATTCACCCCAGTCATCTTTGCAGCAAACTCATATCAAACCCACTTAACTACACAGGTTTGAGAGGATAAGTAAAAAAAAAAGAACTGAAATATCAATGCTTTTATTTCAATGAAACACAGCCCATCTGCCTCCAAATGGTTGCGCAGAAAAATTAGGTTTGCACAAAACAAAAACTAAATCAGAGGAGTACAAAGATCCCCCTGGGAAAAGATTATAATACCACCATTTTACCATACTGAGGTATTTGGACAGACATTGTCCCATTTGGAAATACCTTGGCTCTAGATGCCATATTTTACTCCTATATGCTACATACCTCTTCTTCCAAGCTCAAGTTATATATTATAAATGAGTGAAAAAGTATTTATTAAGCACTTACTATTTGCCTACCACTGTGCTAAATGTTGAGGACACAAGAACAAGAGTAAAGACAGTCCCTACCCTCAAGGACAACTCTTTCTAAATAAGGAAACAATATATATAGGGAAGTGGTGGTCACAGAAGGGTATTTTGGTTATGGAAAGCTACTAGGAAGATGATAAGATGGTAAGGGAGACACTAAGCAATAGACTGAAGATTTGGTAGCATCTACTGACATTCTAATATAAACAGAGCAGTGACAGAGTTATTGTATCCTTAGTCTTCTACCTGCTACCTCTGGGAACGGGAAGAAGGAAGGAAGACCACTGCAGTGCCTTCCAGCATTCCCACCTATAAGCATTGGGATGTCACAGTCCTTTTCAAGAATGAAGGACAAACAAATAACAATTAGGATAAGGAGAGGTGCAAGATAGTAATTTAAAATCATCACTGGGTGTCTTTAGGTTGACTAAAAGCTCAGTCAGCAAGTGACATTAGGGTAAAGGAGAGGACCTAGCTTCTTCTTCCTATGGTAAATTCTGTTTAGGGGAGTGTTTAAAAATTCTGAGACATTTTCTATTGGCCCTTATTTGGAGGAGAGGGCACTGAGTGGGCATTTCTCCTAGGAAATGAGTAGTTAGGGTCTATGAGGATACCTTCAAAGACTTGTTTTAACCCAATTCCTGACATCTTCAGAATCCTAATACAGCACTGTCTTTTGCTACTTCTAGTTAAATTCTTAAAAGCTGACCTTCCACATGGATCATTTATCCCAGTATTCTACAGATCACCAATTTATAAGTGGAACATAACTTAGAGATAATTTAGTTACACCTTCTTCTCTTACAGATGAAGAAGCTGGAGTTCAGGGAGGTGATGTGTACACAAGTGCTAAATAGGAGAGGCAAAAATCGAACATAGACCCTGGGGCTCCTAATCCAGTACTCTCTCCTCTATACTGTCTTCTGATACAAAACTCTTGTGGCAGGGTTCTCACCTGATTGCACAATTCTGCATTTTCTGAATATACAGCTATTTGATGTTTTGTCTGGTGTTCATCTGATAAGTAACTGGCCAAAAGGATGACGACATCAAACCCGTACTTTTCTGTAAAAATCTTCAGGTCAGTGGCAATGTTCCTATGAAACATACAGTCCTGTAATAGAAAGAAAATGTAGACATTGTCATAGGAATTTCCAACGTGGATCTGGGGAGGTTATGATACACATCCCCACACTATGGTCCTGAAAATTACTGTATGGTCAACATTAAATATTTAATGTGAGTATATTTAAGTTTATTTTCTTTCCATAATTTTTTGAGAAATTTATACTATTCCTTAAGTTAAAGAGAAACTATACAGTCAGCATTGGGAATCATTACTTTTACAATAAAAGAAACAATTCTTTTCCTACATAACTAAGAGCAGCTGTCATTGATGTCTGCAGGTAAAACATGTGGTGTAGCCGCAAGGACATTTAAAGGGGAGGTAAGCCTGGTGGGATATAAGGCCACTCAGGCAAAGTCACACTTCTTATGTAAGATGCTCAGAGATGTTTGCTAAAACAGGGTGTGAGGAGTAAGGGAATTCCATAAGCACATATAAGATAACATAGTAGAAATGGCTGTCAAAACACTGAGGGAAAGAATAAATTTGCATTCGGTGTCTGGGAAAAAGGAAACTATTCCAGTCACACAGTTGTGATTCAATCTGTTTATGCTTTCCCTCCTCCTGATAACAAGGGATTCAGTAAAGTACTAGTGCTGGGCATCCTATCTGATTGCTTAGCTCTGATTCAACAAAGACAAGAGGTTAGTGTTAAATTGAACACTGTGCCTACTATACTTAAAAAGATTGTAGGATCATTGGAACCATTAAAAAACCAGTTAAAACTAATTTGAACTCTACAGACAAGGTAGAAAACACTCAATTATCCTTTAGAGTAATCTACTAGTCAATTTAAGAAACTAACTCTGTTATTGACTTCCATTCAACAAGTATTTATTAAGTACTGTGATAGTGCAATTGACTATGCTAGTATCCATTTGTGCAATGGAGTTGACTCATTTGAGTTTAGCTTAAGGGCTCCCATAGAAAGGGTTGCTTCAAAGATGCTAGACTTTAAACAGTAGGAGAGTCCTCAGGAATTGGTCAGATAAGGAGGGGAAGTTGTAATTGATGAAACCTGACTCAAGCCTAAATCAACTGAAGTTCTTCTAAGAGAATAGTTCTAAGGTGCCCTCTGGTATTATTTCTTAAATACAACAATAGCAAAAAGTAATTATCATTACCAACAATTCAGGCAAGTGACATTTTTTAAAAAGTAGCCTGTCAAATATGAAATAAAAAGTGTTTTGTGTCTATTTACATCAACTTGTCCTCAATCTGATATTATATTATTTTGTCATTAAAATATTGGCGGGGGGAGAGAGCCAACCAAGATGACAGAGAAAAGGCAGGGACTCATCTGAGCTCTCCCCAAACCCCTCAAAAATCTTTAAATAATTCCCTGAACAAATTCTGGAGTGGTAGGACCTACAAAAGGGTGGGGTAAAAAGTTTTCCAGCTCCCCAAAACATAAAAGGTAAGCAGGAAAGGTCTGTCCCACCAGGGTGAGAATGGGATGCAATCCAGTCAGGTGATACCAATGCACTCCAGACCCCAGCAAACCAGAAGCATGCCTTAGGAGTGACCCAGATGCTTCTGCAGCATTCAGCCCACAGACCCAGGAGTGTGATTCTGAAGATGTAAGCAGTGTCTCTCCAGCAGACAAATGTCATACTGAAACCACCACTGCTGCCTTTCAAAAATGCTGCCACAGACATGATGAAAGTCCTCATCACCTCACACATGAACAATTCCAATAGACTTCTGGTGAGTCTGACTTCTGTAAGTCCTACCTTGCTCCAGTCTTTTATTTAGCCATTAAAGTGATTTTCCTAAAGAGCAATTCTAACCTTGGCACCTCCCTACTTCATACATTCCAGCATTTCCTTATCACCTCTAGCACTAAATACAAGATCCTCTGGGTGGAGTTCAAAGATCTTTGGACCTCTTTCCTCCCATCCCACACCCCCACCTTTCTGGTCTTCTTAATCATTACACTTTCCCCTCTTCTGTATACTCTTTGATGGAATGGCACGGGTGTCCTTGCTGTCCCATGCTGTGCCTCTTCTTTAAGCATTTTCTCTGGCTGTACCTCATGCCTACACAATAGTCTCTTTCTTTACATCTTCCTCCTGGCCCTCCTTGCTTCCTACAAGTCTCTGCCAAATTGGGACTGTCTACAAAGAGTTGCTCCTCAAGCCCTCTTAATTCTAATGTCTCCTCTTTGTTGATTATTTCCTATTTATACAGTATACAGCTTGTTTGTACATGCTTTGCATTTGTTTCTCCCTTTAGATTGTCATCCCTTCAAAGGCAGAAACTTTCTCTTACCCGTCTTTGTATTTCCAGGTCTAACTGAGCACAGTAACTAGCACATGGTATGCATTCAATAAAAACCTATTGCCTGATCAAAAAAAAAAAAGAAATTGGGGGACAACAAATGCCTTTTCTTTTTTCTAAAGCTTGTTGCCCAACCATTGGGTAGAAATTAATTGAAACTCCATCTTTTTGTCTAAAGAATAAACTTAGATGAATTATCCAATATTACTTTTCTCTTAACATTCAAAATCTGAAAATAGATTCAATTATTGAAAAGGATCAATAAAATGTTAGATTAAAAAATACCAGAATTCCAAAAAATTTCAATAGGTAAAAAGCTAAGAACTGCCCACATGCAAGATGGTAGATACCCAGCATACAGATTTGCCTGCATTTGTGTGAAAAAGAGAGGGAAGCAGGGATTGAGGTCAAAGGGAAAGGAGTGTGAGATATGGCCGTCAAATAAGGAAAATCTGCAATAATGGAAGTCTAGTACAGAGCCTAGTTCCACAGTACTTTTTTTTCTGGTCAGATCACATGAGGAGTATTACATAAAATAGTCAGAGGCAGAGCTTGAATTAGGTTAGAATTCAAGCTATTTGACTAACACCTTATTTCTCTTTCTACTATACCCTGTCCTACTATGTTTATTAGGAAACTTTAGTAAAGATATGATTGTTTAAAACCCTTAACAGAAAAAAAGATCAGAATTTCAGCACTAATTCATCTCACCAAATCAGTCAAAGGTTTTAGAAATAGAAAATGAATGATCATGGGATAAGAGTTGGACAATTTTAGAGTTAACAGGGACAATAGAGAGTATGTTCCTTCACAAAATCACAGAAACTTAAAAGTGGAACATACTACAGGGTCTATGAGAGTTCCAACACAGAAGTTCATCTATTCCAAGTCATATCTGAACAAGAATTCACCTCTACAATAGAGAAAAGGTCACTTGACTTAGTTTAAAGATTGTCAGTAACTTCAGAAAGAATAGTTTTCACTTGGATGGTGGGGTCTGAAGCCAGAGTTCATGGAGATGAAAAGTGAGGCATAGGGAAATAGAAGCTAGATGGCCTGTTCTAGCAATCTTATCATGAAAAGAAGGAAAAAGCATAGTATAATATAGCTTGTGGAGATGACAGTCAAGTGAAGGCTTTGTTTAAATATGAGGTGTTCTCAGAATGTTTGTAGAGTATAGGGAAAGAGCCAGTGGATAGAGAGATTTAAGACTGGAGAAAGAAATAGAGTGATAGATTAGTGGAAGAGATTAGGAACACAATATAGAGTGGGAAGAACTCATTATTTGACCAAAATTTCTGTGAAGAAATTTGGCAGAAGGCATAGACCAACATCTCATATGGCATAGCAAGACAAGGTCAATATGGACACACAATTTATACATAAAAGGTGATATCATAAACAAATTAGGGTAGCATGGAAAATTTTACTTATTAGATCTATGGATAAGGGAAGAATTTATGACCAAACAAGAGGTTACAGAAAGCATAAATGGATAATTTTGATTACATGAAATTAAAAAGGTTTGGCACAAACAAAACCAAAGCAGTAAAAATTAGAAAGAAAGCAGAAAATTAGGGGAAAATGTATAGCAAGTTTCTCTGATAAAGGCCTCATTTCTTGCATAATAGGGAACTGAGTCAAATTTATAAAAATAAGAACCATTCTCCAAATGATAAATGATCAAAGGATATGAATAGACAGGTTTCAGATAAAGTAATCAAAGATATCTACAGTCATGTAAAAGTATTCTAAATTTCTATTGATTAGAGAAATACACATTAAAACAACACAGAGGTGCACTCTCAAACCCATCAGATTAGCTAATATGACAGAAAAAAAGAATATAACAAATGCTGGAGGGGATATAGAGAAACAGGTACACTAATGTACTCTTTGTAGAGTTGTGAACTGGTCCAACTATTCTGGAAAACAATTTGGAATTATGTCCAAAGGGCTATAAAACTGTGCACACCCAGGAATACAACTACTAGGTTTATATTCTAAAGAGATAAAAGAAAAAGGAAAAAGATGCATATGTACAAAAATATTTATAGCAATTTTTTGTGGTGGCAAAGAATTGGAAATTGAGGAGATGCCAATCAGTTGGATTATGGCTGAACAAGTTGTGGCATATGATTGTGATGGGATGCTATTGTGTTCTGAGAGATGACAAGCAGGATGGTTTCAGAAAAGCTCAGGAAGACCAATATGAATTTTCTGCTTTTCTTCTCATCTTGACTACGTTGGGTTTTATTTGTATAAAAATTAAATTAGATGTAATCAAAAATATTAATTTTATATCCTATACAGTTTCCAATCCCTTGTTTTTTTCATAAAATCTTCTCTTATTCATAATTCTAATAGGTAAAATGTTCCATGCTCCTCTAATTTACTAGGAATTACACATTTCTAAAATTACTACGTATTAAATTCAGGGGTTTGTATGAGTCCAGAGATACATGGAACATGGGTTACACTTTATTTCTTGTTGCTTATACAATGATGCTACATGAATTCAGAAGCACTTTCTTTAAAATAGTAGAACATTCAGAGAGATTTTCCTGACTTAAGAACATTTATGTACTATAGCCTGATCACCTGCACTTTTCCATTACCGTCTGAGCAATCATCAATTTCAGTTCTTGTATTATGTGGCATTCCATAGCTTATAGTCATCCAACATCACCAGAAAAATAAATTTAAAAGATGTGTCTTTGCTTTGAGGAAAAACATGGGGTAATTGAAAGAACTGCACAATTTCCCCAAAGCAATTCAGCCTGTTCTCTTTCTGTTCAACTCCGGACCTGACTTATCATTCTATTGTAGTGTCTGTACAAGATTTAGATCTGTATCCATCCCTATCTATATCTGAATCTATATTTATATCTGTATCTTTATCTACCCATATCTGTCTCTATCTGCATCTATATTTGTATCTATAGCTATATCTAACTGTCTGCATTTATAATATCTATTTGTATCTTTGTCTAAATCTGTATCTCTATATATTGATACCTATATATCTATAGCTGTGGTTGTTTCTATGTTTATGTCTATAGCTCTATGTTTCTATCTATATCCTATCTATCTATCTGTCTGTCTGTCTATCTTTCTGTCTATCTACCTATCTTTCCACTTATGAATGACCTCTAGATTATAGCCAGCTGTATTCCTTGGTCTGAATATGGTGGAAATGACAAACTGCAAAAAATTATAAAAGAGGAATTCTTCAAAAGAACTGCTATAATGTCATCAGAGAAATGTATGACTTGTAAAAAAGGGATAGACTAATCACTTAGGGAGAGCAAGTGATAATCTGTGGCTGGCTTCTACGTTTTACTGGCATCCGTTAAATGTCAAAAGATCTTAAAAAAAAAAAAAAGAAGCTCTCAGAATATTGTTAAACTCCACCTCCCCCCCTTTCCAGTGGAGGATTTCTAGGAATACCAAAGTTGTATACAATGGGATGGAGAATTCACATCAATGAGGTCACAAGATCTATTGCAGTAAGAACCTTTAAAATGATATTTTAAAACTAGGAAATTCAATATTCATTCATTCAATCAATCAATCTTTCCAAAAATATTAAGTTTCTATTGTGTGCAGAACACTGCTATCAAGCTAGAGAAGGAGGCTTATATGGCTAGCAAACACAAAAACCAGCATTAATGGAAATCAGCATTACTAGAAGTCCAATTTGTCTAACTGTTAATCCATAGCGAGAGGATACATTGATCTATACTCTGCTATGTGTTAATAGTAATGTTCTATGGTATTTATGTAGTAACTATATTTGCTAAGGAATCAGTGTTTTAGACTCCCTCTATTTTTCTCTATGATGTTCATTGATCTGTTCTTTAGGGCAAAGCTGTCAAATTCTCAGTTCATAGCCCAAACTAGATTAAGAGGTAATTGGGAAATGTTTAACAAAATACATAAAACTACAACACAACATAGATAATGTTAATTTGTGGCTTTCTAGGTCAAAATGTGACTGGTAGGAATCTAGTTCTATTTTGACACAACTCTAGAATTTACCCCAGATGATATAAGCAACCACAGTATTAAACAGAATACTGGTAAATTCCATCTTTCTATGAATCACATAGTGCTAAACAAGAATCCAATTATGTGATTCTGAAAATAATACCAAATTAAAATGACCAGAAAACTAATATTCTCCCTCTCTCTCTCCCCACAGAGAACTGTCCAAATCAGGTGGTATCTTTCTGGCCCAAAGAAAATGTCACGATTTATATTTGTACTACAGGCAAACCTGAGAATAAGTGAGAGCTGAGGAACACAGCCAGCCTTTCATGTTTGCTCTTCCTTTATGTTGGCGCTGTTTGCATAACAGATAATTTATTATTGTCTTCTAGCAAAGCACAGTCATGTGCTAGGATGGTGTTTCTGTTTATGCCAAGCTAGGCTGTCCCTGAATAAACAGCAGTTCATCATCAGTGCAACACAAATGTATATTCAGGTTGGCATTTTAGTCTCCCCATCTGCCTTCTACCTGATAAATTACTGTTTTAGTTACATGTATACAAATACTATTTATTAATCTGCTCAAATGTGTCCAAAATGTGTTTCCCCCCCTTAAGTTAGAAATGTAAAAAATACTTCATTTGTCAAATGTTTAGAAAGTAGAAAGGTTAGTGTGGTGGTGTGGGTTATTGTCTTTTCCTTTCCAGCTCTCCCTTTCCTTCTGCATTTGAAGTATGAATCCATTCCTTGTGGAATATAGCAAATGGTTCTTTGCTAGGCATTGAACTTAGTAATCTACTGGCAAAGATACCCTAGCATGTGCTGTGGTTATAAAGAAGGGGCACTGCTCATCTTCCCAATTCCACAAAATTTGGCTGATCATACCAACTCATTCCTACTTCAAGGGGATGTATGTGAAGACAAATGAGATAATTACATGAAAGTCTTTGCAACCTTTTGGTAGACTTTAGTACAGATATGATCTAGTAACAGCAGTATTTTTAATTATATTTGCCTAATATCGATGATATTGTTGATGAAAATATATTACTATGAAAACATTGGCAAATCTATTCCATTTTTTGCTTATTTATTATCTTTTCAGTATAAATGATCTTTGGGCTGTTAATTGGTCTAGCTTAATTGGTTCTTACATCAAACTTGTAGAAACTGGTTTTCTCTTTCACTCTTTGCTGTTTTGTGAAGCAATACTGCTCATAAAGCTCCAAAATCTTCCATTGTAGAATTTCATAAATAGGTTTATATCCCAAATTTTGCTTATAGTTCAATTCCAGTTTCTGAGGATAAGTAGCATGTTGTCTTCTCATCTTTAGACATTCTTCTAGTTTGGTATTGATTTTGACTTTTGCTCTAAACTGGTTGATAAGTGATCTATAAATTATTCCGACATTAATAGTCATTTCCATTCTGTTTAGTTGTAGTAAATTTCATTTAAAAAAAATCATGTTGGTGATCACTATGACAAGTACCTTCTGACTCTCTTCTTTAAAAAAAAATTAATTTTGACTTGTAGAATAAGAGGGCAAGAAGGGATGTATCTGGATATGAAGATGATATAAAACAAAGGATATAAACAAAAATATAAATAAGTAAACAAATAAAATTCATAATATATCGTAGTCTATAAACCTTCGACTGCTTCCATCTCATAATCCTAATAATATTTCCAGTATATTTTTCATTGTCATTCTTTGTGCTCACTTTCCTAGTGAAGTCACCGGATAGAAATGTACAGTAAACTGTAAGCTTCTAGAAAGCAGGGGCTGTTGTATTTGTGTTTTTGTGTCACCAGTGCCAAGCACAGTGCCTTGTACCTGACAGTTGCTTAATTTGTTGAACCTGAATTGTACGATTTCTTCATTTTATTAAGTTATTCATAGAAAGTCTACCACTTCATGCTCTGCAACAAAGGCTCTGCTTGGCACATCCCTGCAATTATTTTCTTGGTTACCTCTTTTGTTTATGTTCATAAAGCACATGAAGGTGAAATGATCAAGTACTCATTGAAATAATCTTTCTTGGGGCGGCAAGGTGGCGCAGTGAATAGAGCACTGGCCCTGGAGTCAGGAGTACCTGAGTTCAAATCCAGCCTCAGACACTTAACACAAAAAACTAGCCGTGTGACCTTGGGCAAGTCACTTAACCTCAACTGCCCTCCAAAAAGCAAAAAAAACAAAAGAGAGAGAGACACATTAAAAAAAAGAAATAATCTTTCTTGTTACTTTTAAATGCATAATGAAATCAAC
Source organism: Pseudocheirus occidentalis (assembly GCA_028646575.1). Classification (NCBI taxonomy): domain Eukaryota; kingdom Metazoa; phylum Chordata; class Mammalia; order Diprotodontia; family Pseudocheiridae; genus Pseudocheirus; species Pseudocheirus occidentalis. The sequence continues at coordinate 21,313 of JAQQSW010000035.1, read as the reverse complement.
CCTGCTAACTCTTATTTAGCTCTCCAAGAAGGATGTATAATCTATTAGACTTTATGTCTTTATTCATGTTAAAAATGTCTTAATGTTAAAAAGTTTATAATTTATAATAAGAATATCAATATATTACATTATAAGGACTTTCTTGTACCAATAAAATCCCTTATCTTTTTCTCCTATCTGCTCCTTCAGTAGTATGCCACCACATTGGTTGCTGAACAAGGATTTTACATTTAGAGTACCAATAGTTACATTAATTATAAAATATCATCTAAAAACACTGATGCCCACTGACTCTTTACCACTCCTTCTGTCATTCTGCCAAAACTCAATGGAAAAGCCAGAGGAAACTATCCAGAACTGAGAGTCATTTTAGATTTTTATTTGTTTCTCGGGTGCTACTGCCAAAGAATTTATGACCTAATGTCCAGTCTGCTGAAGATGTACCTCTCATTATTAGGTAGGTTTGTCCTTAGAAAATAGACATAGTCTGTTCAGTCTGGTAAAACCTTCCAGACTTCATGTGCTGCTATCAGAGCTTTCAAGAACCCAAGGCAGCCACTGCTGCCACAGTGAAGTCTTGGAGTAGGGCATAGGTGGAAGGTGACAATGTATAAAACAGGAACATACTAAATAACTCTATAAGATACCCTGAGCTTCTACAGTTTCTTCTCAGATTCTTATGTAAAATATAAGTAGGATACCAGGTCAATGGTGAGTTTCTCTAGAAGATATACTGAAAGAGTATGGATTATTCATAAAAGAAGGAAGAGAATAGAACCTACTATGTGTCAGGCACTGTGCTAAGTGCTTTCTACAAGTATTTTCTTATTTAATCCTCACAACAACCCAAAGAGGTGAGTGTTATTATTTTCCCTATCTTACAGTTGAAGAGAATGAGGCAAACAGAGGTTAAGTGACTTGTCCTGAGTCACAAAGCTAGTAAATATCTAAAATTAAATATCACAACCTGGTAATAAACATTCTTCTCCCATGTAATTTTTCTTATGTAGAAAGGATAAATTATTTTAAGTTATTATTGATTTTATTTACAAGATGATATAACATTCTTAGGTTTGCTGCAATGTCAAATGCAGACAGGAACATGTGGAGGACCTCATCACTCAGAGGAACTCCTTCTTCCGTTTGGATTTTGCTCTGGACATTGTCCATTAAAGTGACAAATACTTTGGGAAAACCTTTGTCTCTATTAGACCTCATTGATAGCAATAATCAGAAACAAACCTTAATTTAGACTTTGATAAAATGAAACAGAGGCAAGTGCTGCAACAGAAAGTTATCTGTTGTTTCTACCAACCCATCTCTCATCTCTTTCTATCCACACCAACACCACAATGATTCAGGCCCTCATCACTTCTTGCCTCCTCTATTGCAATAGCCTCCTAATTGGTCTTCCTTATTCAAGTCTTTCCCCTCTCTGATCCATCCTTCAAAAGCTGCCAAAGTGATTTTTCTAAAGAGAAAATTTGGTGACGTCACTCCCCTACCCAATAAACACCAGTGGCTCTTTACTACCAATAAACTCACATATTAAGTCCTTTGTCATTTAAAGCCCTTTACAACCTGATTCTGTCTTTCCACCTCTATTGCACATTACTGACATTCACAAATGATGGGGTCCAGCCAATCTAGCCTTCTTACTGTTTTTCTTCATATATGGCACTCCACATTTTGCCTCTATGCTTTTGTACCCACTTACCACCACCACTACCACCTCATGCCCAGAATTGCAACTCTTTCATCCTCTCTTTCTCTCAGAATCCTTAGCTTCTTTTAAGGCTCAGCTCAAGCAGCATCTTTTACAGGAGGATTTTCCTCATCCCCCTCAGCTCCATGATCAATATTTACCAGGTAATATTTATGGTACCAGGAACCATAGTAAGTGCCAGACAAACACCAAGCAAACTACTAGTTTGAGATAGTTCTCATTTTCAACAGGAGATCATGCCCCTAAAACATTCTCAAATGTTTTCTATAATGTTTTCATTTTCTTTATTCATCTTGAACTTTTCACTTGCAAAGCTGGTTTTTCAGGGTTGGCCATGATATAAAAAAAGAGTACTTCACAAAAATCAGTAGAACAGGAAATGAGGGATTGCAGCATCCAATCAGATTCCAAGTCTGAGAAGCTGTTCAGTGCCTAACTGTAGTTATTTAATAATGACATATTTTTAAAATCTCAATTAATGTTCATTTTTTTCAAATGGCTTCCAAGTTGTTAAGATGCAAATACTTAATAAACTGTTTGAATTTAGCTACCTAAAAAGAGGTGTATTAGGTATTTCTTTTGACGTAGGACTTAAAGTGAAAAAATTACTGAGATACCAAAGGCACTGACTACAACCTGAGAAAGTTGGGGAGTCTCTGCCTTAGGTCTTAGTGCCTTCCTATCAAAATCCAATTGTACCTGTTTGTATAAACCTATATATACAAATTGTCTCCCTGCTAGATTGTAAGCTTCTTGAAAGAGGGGTTTGTCTCTACTTTTGACTTTGCATCCCCAGTGTGTAGCACAATGCCAGGCATATAGTAGTAACTTAATAAATGCTTATTGATTAGTTGATTGAAGATGCAGATTCAAATTTCAATTTTTCACTAACTTGCTGTGTGACCTTGGGGGCTTAATTCTCTTCCCTGGACCTCAGATTCCTAATGTGTTGAACAAAAGAACTGGAAATTGAGTTTTTTATAAAAATAAAATTACTCTTTTGACCCCAACGTGGAGAACCAGAATTAAATTGGATAGGGTCAGATTTTGACTTTATAATAGGAAAAAAATCATGATAATTGGGGCAGTTATGGGATGAAATGGTTTGTTTTGAGGGGTCATGGCTTCCTCACCACTAGTGTAAAAATAGATATATAATGACCAGTTATTAGTGATGCTATCATGAAATTCATGATTAGGGTAATGGCTGGATTAGACAATCTCTAAGGACCCTTATAGTTCCACTGTTCTGTGAGTCTATGATGGGGGAAATAACTTTACAATGGCATGGAAAAATCTTTCTCATATTTTAAATGATTTTTTTCCAGTGGGAACAGAAAATCAAATAAGCTATATGCCACTGGATCTCTTGCAACTGATGTGTTCTCAATCTAAAAAGAGAGATGGTAGGAAAAAATCATTATCAAGAATCTGTAGTCAGAAGTAAATTAAAGCACGACCTATAATATTTCCATTAAAAATAGTAAGGCTTGGTACCCCAGTTTGACAACCCCCAACTAGCTTACAAGCACAGTCTTCACTGTGGATTGCTGAGTTCCTGAAATTTAAGAGCAGAGTTTGACATTTATACTCTGCATGAAGTTATTTCTAGTCTGAAGTCATTTTATCAAGATATATGAAAAAATGCTGAGGTATGTACACAAATGTTCCAACTGAAAGCTTTATGATTTATGCTACCAAAATTCCATTATGATGTTTAAAATATTCAGCAATAATAAAGTCTGATAATTTTGACAGGAAATGATTTATGAGAACACAAAATGCATAAATTAAGAGATTTTGTTTATTTCGTAAGTCTTTCACTCTTTAATTGGTAAGTAAAGATATCTTCCCCGTTTTTACCACACATCACCTATGCACTGTATCACACTCACTTTTATGTGATAGCCAAGGCATTTTAGTAGCAAAAAACAAAAAACAAAAAAACTTCAGTAGATTTCTTAAAACAGTTACCCATTTTACTTCAGCACCTCAAGTTTAATTATATTACTTATTATACTTTGAGATTAGTATGAAAAAATATAGAATATAATTCAATCTAGGTAGAGAGGACTATTTGGATGGCTTCATGAAATATTGAGTAAAGTAGTAAAATAATAATACATGTAAGCCATATATAACCCTATATATAATACATGTATGTATATATATGCACATGTTATATAGACATATGATACATGTCAAGGCAGATGGGTGTGTGTGTGTGTGTGTGTGTGGAGAGGATAAGGAAGGGGTTCAGCCAAGGTCAATGACCTTACCTGAGTTCTTGAGGTCACTGTATTAAATGCATTGCACTGGGTCAGGATTAGAGGGCTGACAGTAAAGCACTGGCCAGGTATCCTCATACCATGATCCCTGTAGGCACCCTCTGATCAGCTTCTATAGTTGGACGTGGATAGAGAAAATCCTCACAAAATTGTAGTGGAGGCAATTTATATGTGGATCTTTGGATCCTGGCATTGATCTTAAAATGGAGCACTAGGGAATTTTAGCAATAGACAGGAATCAAAGATCTCCTTGGTCTTTATCTCATATACAAGGAAATTGAGGCCAGGTAAGGGTGAATGACTTATCCAAAGGCCACACAGCAAATAAACGGCAGAGCCAGGGAGGCAAAGATCTATTAGGTCTTATGAATGATCACTTGTTAAATGCTCATTGAATTACTCCACACTGCCTCTTATCTGTTTTATGAGGAACTGACATTTTCTTTGCTGAAGCCTTGATTCTTCAAAATCTTTCATTCATGTGGGAGGCAGACATGTGGTGGTTGGGGGAGTGATGAAAAATGGTGAATCTTCAGGATATAAAAAAGAAGTGTTTTGCAGGTCACTATTGCTGCTCTTGGCAATGGGAAAAGTATCCAGAAAGCAGCCTTTTAATTTTTTTAGATCAGGTAAAAGATCGGAAGCAGGTGAACAACCACCCCCAGCTTCTAGGGGACTTCTTCAGAAACTTCCACTTCTTTGTTTGGATCTGACATGCTGCTTTAGTTTGCTTAAAGAATTCTTGCCTGAAAGTCAACCTGAACTATTTTTAGCTCAGCTCTCCATGCATGAGATTGCCATGAGAGGCATCTGGACTAGGAAAGACCTGTCTCTGATGTTCAGTTCATTTTTCCTGGTCAGAGATGGGGCAGAGTAGATTGGTCCAGAGTCCTGATATTCCTCCTCTTCCAGGCAGTCTCTGGAAGTCAGGCCTTCTAAAATGACCAACCCAGTTTAGTGGAGGAATTAGCAACAGAAAGAAATGATTTTCATGAAGGTCTGGATGACATGGAAAAGCTACAGTGTGAATGAACAAACCTAATGATCATGGTGGAGAAAGAAAGGGAGGGAAGGAAAGTGAAAAGGAGAGAGAAAAGGGTGGAAAAAAGGAAAGAAAGAAGGAAGAAAAGAAGGAAGGGAGGAAGGAAGGGAGGAAGGAAGGAAGGAAAAAAGAAGGAAAAACTCCCATATTATATAAGCATATTCAAGCAAAACAAATTCCCATTTGACCTTGTTCCAAAATGCTTGAAAAAATTCTGCATACTAGTCTATCTTCTTTCTGTCATAAGTGGGTAGCAGTCTTTTAAAAATTCCTCTGTAATCATGATTGATCATTTAATTGATCAGAGTTCTTAAGTCTTTCAGAATTGTATATTTTTATACTATTAATCATATAGTATAAGTAGTTCTTCTGGCGGTGTTCACTTCAGTCTTCATCACTTTATACAAGTCTTCTATTTTAAAGGGACCAAATTGTGGGAAAAGCATGGACAGAGCCATAACTGGATTGTATCCAGGTTGGGCATTGATAATATCGCCCCCAATATTTATGGCATATTCCTCTAACAAGATATCCAACTACGATCACAGGATTAAAGTATATATTGGTAAAAGGTATTTAAGGATTTGAAAGCCTGATGGGCCTCAGGAGAAAAGATATGCATTTTTTTCCCATAGCAAGTTGGTAAGTACAGACAGTTAAGAAACTTTCATTAGGTGCTTATTGTGTGACAGGCTTTGTGCTAAGTCCTGGACATACAAAGAAAGGCAAAGACAGTCCCTGCTCTCAAGAATGCTCTCACATTCTATTAGGGAAGATGGCATAAAAATAACCAGCTACAACAAAGCTATGAAGAGCATATAGAAGGTCATCTCAGAGGGAAAGGCACTAGTAGTTAGGGAGACTGAGAGAGCCCTTTAACATTAATCCTCCTTGAGGACAAGGAATTCTGCTGGCAAACAGGTGTCTATGACACTTTTTAATGGGTAGTAATCTAGGCCTCTACAGGCTTCATTTTTCTAGGGGCAGTGGTGGGCAAACAGTCTTGGCTACCTTAAAGAGGCCTAGCAGCAACATTAAATCATAGTTCCATGTTCTTTGCCAGAGGAACTAAGGTTAGACAAGGGAGGCAGAACTATAACCCCTGGATGTACAAGAAAATGCACTGGGGGCTAGATTAGCACAATAGCCTAAATCCTTAGGACAGTTTCTATTTAATCTGTCTCCTCAGGTTATGAATGGGAATCCATTAATAGAGTACTAGTCTAGTAGCCTGGTAGAGGTGGGCTTATAAATATTTAACAACCAGCTCTGCAAAATAAAATGTATGCATGATACACTTTTAAGTTTAAAATGTATTATTAATATTTTCTTCATTGGGGCAGCTAGGTGGAGCAGTGAATAGAGAACCAGCTCTGGAATCAGGAGGACCTGAGTTCAAATCTGATCTCAGACACTTAACACAAAAACTAGCTGTGTGACCTTGGGCAAGTCACTTAACCCCAACTGCCTTGCAAAAAAAATTTTTTTTTAATTTTCTTCATTAATTTCTTGAGATCAGGAGTCAGAAAACTACTGCCAATTAGCCACTGTAAGTAACGCTTTATTACATTTAAAAATATATAAGTCAACCTTGACTTGGGGATCAGAGCAGTAGCTGGATTTTACCTTTGGAGTCATGGTTTGTTGATCTATGAATCAGCAAAACAATAAAGCAAACCCTGATTTGTATCAGTTTACTGGTTTCTAAAATATAAATGAAGGTTGATATATATCCCTGTCTGATAATAACAAAGAATTTCAACTCATGATTTGAAATGCTTGTGAGCACTAGTAAAAAGCAAAATAGGACACTAAGCCTGATAAGCCCAGGATGTCACAGGCACTGCTCTAATCCAACTTTACCACACAGCAAGTCAAATTTCCACGTAAAATATCTGTATATTGCCAAGAAAAAAAGTCAAAGGATTAACTTTTTCATATGTTCAGAATCACAACCTGAGTACTTTGGAAGCCCAAAGAAAACCAGTTAATGAAAAACAACATGGTGGACAGAGCACTGCAGTATTGAAGTATCATGATGAAAGAGTAAGATACAGTTCCCTACTCTGGAGTGAACTTACAACTAATGCAAAGAACTTCCTTCCAGTTTCAAGGAAGGAAGAAAGGAAGGAAGGAAGGAAGGAAGGAAGGAAGGAAGGAAGGAAGGAAGGAAGGAAGGAAGGAAGGAAGGAAGGAAGGAAGGAAGGAAGGAAGGAAGGAAAAGAAGAAAAAAAGAAAAAAGTAAATTTTTACTAAGAAGCTTAGGAAAAAATTTCCACTAGACTAGAAGTTCTTAAATTTTTTGACCATTTGGACCTTTTTGGCTGTCTGGTGAAACCTATGGACTCTATCTTGGGATAATTGCTTTAAACATGCAAGATAAAATATATAGAATTACAAAGGAAACAAATTTATTAAAAAGCAGTGACCAAATATTTTAAAATTTTCACGGACCCCAGGTTATACACTTCCGTTCTAGGGTTAGCCAGAATTCTGAGTTGAGGCGGCCACCTATAATGAGAACTGGTTAAGAATTGTTCCACAAGATGCTGATCTAGACTCGAGATATGTTATGAAGCCAGACCTTGAAACATTTTTCAGAGAACTTTTCAAAAAAGTCAAGTTACCCAAAGGCACTGGAAAACGTCCAAAATTCATTTTTATTTTAAAATGGAAAAAAAGCAAATGTCGACCTTTTTTGAGAAAAGGATTAGATTTCTGTTACCCCTTCAATCACTCCCCAGACTCTTTTGTCCATGTATTCACAACTGATTTTACATGAGATTTAGAGATGAGAAAGGTACAGTGCACAAAACAGAATAGAAAAAAATAAAAGAAAACTCCACAAGTTTAATTGAGCATGTTTTCATACTGGAATGGGAAAAAATGTCAAAAGCAAGAAAAAATGTCTTTAAAAAATAAGTTTAGTGATTTTTAATTACCCTGAAATGTGGTATGGGTTAAGTTTAGAAATCCTTAGTTGAATTATAATCTATATATAATCTATCTATCTATCTATCTATCTATCTATATATATATATATATATATATAATCTCCATTAAAAAATAAGCCTTTTAAATGATATGCCAAGAAAACACCAAATCCTTCCCTCTTTTCTGGTAAAACTGATTTATGGCATCCAACAGTCAATTACCAGAGTGATGGCTGTAAATGTACATTACACACACTTCTGATTCTTTGGAGCTAACTGTGTCAATATTAACCTGACCAAATTAAGAGCAAACAGTCTCCTTTGTTCTTCCCACTCCTCACATGGAGAGCACAATATGGCTTTTGTCAGAGGTGCTCCATCATCTTGGCTCAAGGAAACTGTCAGTACAGTTTGGGATTAGTTATTCATGGGCAGATATCCTGATGGGTCTAATGAAGCCTTTCTGCTGACAACTCATTTGCTAAAAATACCCAACCATCACCAAGTATAAATGGGGAATATGGTTATGTTACCATTGCTAGCCTCACAATGAAAATAATTATTTTTTTTGATGCATGACAGTCTGTGATTCAAGGGACAGGGCAATATCTATATCCAGGCCACTACTTACCAGTCATATTTGCTTTCTTGAGTCTTTCCATTTCTTCACTGATAAACTTTATGACATATTTAAATTGGAAAATCATAGGGTAAACACCAATCTCACAGCACACATGCAGAGACAACAGTCTGTGTATGCCATTTGTGGAAAATCTATGCTAATTACTAGATTCCCACCAACTCTTGAAAACTGATTCACTTTGGAGTCTTTGGAGAGTCTGGAAGTAGTGCTGGTGTTGTTTTAAAAGTAAATAAAACTTTTCAGGTGATATTATTGAAGAAAAAGGAAAGAATTAATATAATGTTTTAAAAACTAACATGTTAGAGTAGAGATTTTTGATATTTTTTTGTGTCATGGACCCCTGTAGTGGTAAGGTGAAGCATATGATTCCTTAGATGTTTTTAAATGTCCAAAATAAAATAGGATTACAAGGGAAACCAATTATATTGAAATGCAATCACCAAAATTAAAACAACTTTAAAAATCAAGTTATAGAATATATGTTAAGAACTCCTGCCACAGCATAAACCTAGAGAGGCAGAGGAGTGTATAGAGAAAGTTCCAGCCTTGGAGTAAGGAAGATCTAGAATATCCTGGCTTTGTAACCATGGGGGAGTCATCTAACTTCTCAGAGCCTCAGATAACTATGTTACAGCTTAGGTTGTTCCCTCTATGCCTAGAATGCACTCCTTCCTTCCTTCCTTCCTTCCTTCCTTCCTTCCTTCCTTCCTTCCTTCCTTCCTTCCTTCCTTCCTTCTTTCCTTTATATTGATATCATCATCACAGAGCAGTGTCCAGCATGCAGCAGGTTCTTAATAAATACATGCAGATTAATATGCAATAGTGGAGCAAGCCTCCACATGATCTAGCTCCATACACTAATGAAAATCACAGGTCTAAACCCTCTCCTGGAAATCATAAGTCTATCTAAGTATCTTTTTACTCATCTTTTTTAGGATGCACAAAAAAGTGATAATTCCTTTATAATGGTGTCCCAAAAGTTTTTAAGTGCATTTTAAAGCTATTAGAGCTTAAAACTACACTAAGATTTTTGACAGACCCCATAAAATCTTATCGACTGCCTTCTATCTAATTTGCTTGAAAGGTTGTCTCTCCTAGGCACAAAGAAAATTGCCAATAATATGGTTTATTTATAGACAGTAATTTCAAATCAACTCTGGATAATGGTAAATCTCCAATATGCTTTAAGTCATATAAGCACAAGCAAAGGGTTAAACTCTCAAATTTGAATAAAAATGTCTACATGAGTAGTATACCTTGGAAGTATAATGTTTAAATTATATATGTATGCTTAAATGATATGTTTATACTTAATTTATATATATACATATATATGTATATATATGTGTGTGTGTATGTGTGTGTATGTGTGTATATGTGTATATATATATATTCTCATGGAAGTTCATATTTAGCCAGACTCAGAATGGTGTTTTAGGGATAAATAATGACTCAGTTTTTAAGAGAAATACTAAACAAATGATTTGAAGGAAGGAGAGGAAGAAAGAAGCCCCTCATTAGCCTGAATTTTCAAAATAAATAAGAGAAAAGGATTTGGGGGTCTTTTATTCCTTAGGTACCCAAATTCTCCCTAAGCCTGTCAATCTCTCTTTTTTCTTCATATCATCTGCTTTTGAAATACAAATCCCTCAAATGAGAAACATTCTTACTGGCCATATCCAGACTACAAATAAAACTTGTGCCAATCCAAGTCAGAGTAAACTATGCCCAAGTAAAGCTTGATTAGATGTCCTTAGTTATTACCATGACATACAAGTACTAGTGAGAACAAGTGTTTACAGAGTCACAGAATCTCAGGGTCAGTAAGTGACCTCCCGAACTATCTATTTCAAAAGTTAGGATGCGTTAAACAAGACAAATAAAAAGTGATACTTGCTTTATAAAAAGTTAACATGACTCCCAGGTGTATATTTAATTCAATTTAAGAAGGCCTTATCAGGCACCTACTCACTGTGTGAGACATGATAGTTTGGTAAGATATGATCTCTCCTCCCATTTAGAGCATCAATTTATTGTATAATATTTAGAATGTGATTCGTTTTGCCAAAATTTTATTTGATAAGATTTTTTTCAGGAATATATTTATTTTATTAAAGCAGTGAGTCAACATGCATTTTTTAAGCACTTACTATGAGGAGATGTAATATAGCTATGGGCCACTAAGATCTGAAACTAAAGGCTGGAGATCCTGATGTAGAATGGAGACAGGATTTTTCTTCCTAAGACCCATTTTCCATGAGCAATGAACTAACCATGCTAAGAAGGCTGAGGGCCATGCCACTGATAGGTCACCAAAAAGTACTTGTCAAAGGACCCTCTCATTAGGGGTGTTCCTAAGTTCATATTCCCTGCTATAAAAGACAAGATACAGAACCTCAGTTCCTGAGTCCTTTATAACTTATCAAGCAGGATGCAGTGAGTTAAATGTCCGTTGAGGTCTGCACTGTATTTCTCATACTCTTCTGCTCACTTTACACGAGTGGCCACGAAAGAATTAAACAAACAAAAGGTGTCTTCTGAAATTCTTAGGTTCCATAACCTACTTGAGGCTGGCTTGGGCTGGGTAGGAAAAGTTCTGGCAATGTGGGCATATAATTAATGCTCTTTGATCCATTTTAATTCCATTTGTTGATTATGTTCCCCAAAAAGAGTAAAATACTTATACAGCATTCAGGTATCCCCATCTAATCCCTTCAGGAGGTCAACCCCATTATGCCAATAGCATCTGACTGACAAAAAATAGCTGTTTCCAGCAAGACGTAGAATTTTCAGTAAATGGATAGTCAGATATAATTCTGATTGGAGAAATCTGCACTAACCACCCCACTAGATGGACAGACAGAAAGACAGATAGATAGACAGACAGACAGACAGACAGACAGACAGACAGATAGATAGATAGATAGATAGATAGATAGGTAGATGATGGATAGATAGATGGATAGATAGATAGATAGATGATGGATACATAGATAGATAGATAGATAGATAGATAGATAGATAGAATAAGATAAGATGAGATAAAATAAGATAAGATAAGATAAGATAAGCTACTCAGACAGACATACAGACAGACTGAATACATCTTTTGGAAAGCATTTGCTATGTGCCAGGCATGATGTTAAGACGTTAAATACTTGAAATACAAATACAAGCAGAAATAAAAACAGTCCTTGCCTTCAAGGAACTTACATCTGAAGGAGGCAAGACGATACATAAAAGGAAGTTGGAAGATGGTGGGTACATGTAGGTACTTCTGCAGGGACAAGTCCTGGGAGTCATTGGTTGAACCAGATTTGTAGGGAGAGCTGTTGGTGTGAGTGCTTCTTCCCTCTAGCAGAGGTTTGAGGCCAGACCCACCAGAGGAGGGCACTAGAGGCAGAGGTGAGGCTACTGTTAAGAACTCTGGTGAGGCAGAGGTCTAGAAGGAGCCAGAGCAAGAACGACCACCTTGAGGTCTGGAATTCAGAAACAAAAGTTTGCCTGTTCTATTAGAATAATATAGCCCTTGGTATTTTTCTTGACCCTCCTCCTCAGTGTGCAATGGGACTTGTCAGGATCAGATGTTTTACGGAAAATATAATTAGGCAAGTGATTAGCAGTACTATTTATGGGTTAAATCTGCATTCATATACAGGATTTCAATTTTTTTAGTATATACATGATTTGTATATTTTGATAATTTTTATTTTGATACCACCATCCATTCTTTAAGGCAAAAAACAAGCATTCAAATTTGTGTTTTCAAGTCTATTCTGAACCTTCAAAAATGATTCCAATTTTTAAAAATTTAGCTCCAACTCCCTAAAATATGTAAGAGGCAGACTAAAGTTGAATTTCTTCTCCTGACTGGATCAATGACTCTGACCTTGCAACGTGTAAAATTTTCCCTCTCAAAGGGAAAGCTAGTAGAATGTTAAGATTCTTTCTCTGCCATGTCTTTAAGTAGCAATCATATTTCTCCTGAATGTGTGTACATAGTATTTCTCCTAATTATAACAGAAAGTAATCAAATTAGACATATATAATAGAACTTCACAGTCAGAAGTGCTTTAAACCAAAAATGGTTTAGTGAAGGAGGTTAAACGATTTCAAGAAGGATTATGGTATAAGAGGCTAGAATTCAAGGTATCTTAGGCTCTATTTCTCACTCTGCTTCTGAAAAGTTACACAGACTTTGGCAAATCATTTAGCTAGCTGTACCTGTTTCCTTTTAAGTAAAATGAGTAGGGTTATATCCGTTTAGTGGATAGGTTTGGTACGGATCTATGATTTTATTGGTATAAGAAATCTATATTGTGAAACTCCCTCCACCAATGTAAACTGGCAACTAATTTTTAAGGCTTAGAGAGTTGTCTGAGGTAGCAAGGTTGCACAGTGGATACAGCAGTGGTCCTGAGTTAGATACACTTGAGTTCAAATCTTGTCTCAGACTCTTACTAGGTGTGTGACCCTGGGCAGATCATAATCCCTTCCTGCCTCAGTTTCCTCAAATGTAAAATGTAGCTAATAACAGCACCTACCTTACAGGGTTGTAAGGGAAAAAAATGAAAGATTTGTAAAGTGCCTAGCACAATTTCTGGTGCATACTTGGTGTTAAATAAACATTTGTTACCTTCCCCCTTAAGAGTTAAATGGCTTACTCTTAGTCATTCAGCTAGTATGTTTCAGAGGCAGGACTTGAACCCAGGTCTTCCTGATTTCAAGGCTGATATTCTTGCCATGACACCATGCCCCTTCTTAACATAATATTCATTGTTGATCAGTCATTTTTCAGTCCTATCCAACTCTTCAGGTTGAAATCCAACTCCCAATTTGGGATCTTCTTGGCAAAAATACTGGTTTGTCATTCCCTTCTCCAGCTCCTTTTACAGATCCTGAGGCAAACAGGATCAAATGGCTTGCCCAGGGTCACATGGCTAATAAGTGCCTGAAGCCAGATTTGAACTCAGGAAAATAAGAAGAAGGCCCTGCACTCTATCTGCTATGGTGCCTCCGAGCTACACAATATTAGCTTAATTCATAGAAGCATGGTATCAAGAAAAAGAGAGGTGATGGTTCTGCTGTGCTCAGGATGATCTGACCACATCTGGAATACAGTGTTTCGTCCTAAGTGCCACATTTTGGCATAGCTAGAAAAGGATATCTAGGATAGGCAGAAGTTTGGAAACCATGACACACAAACGTCAGCTGAAGCAACTGGAGATATCTAATATGGAGAAAAGAAGACCTACAGAGCTCATGATAACTGTACTAGAGTGTTTGAAAGGCTGACATCTAAAAGATGGATTATATTTGTTCTGCTTAGTTTCATGGGACAGTACTAGGAAAAATGGTGAATGTTAGAAAGAGGTATATTTAGACTGGAAGGAAAACCTTCCTAACATCAAGAGAAATTCAAAAGTGTAATGGGCTAGCTCAGAAAGTAAAGGATTTCTCATCATTCAAAGTCTTCTAGGCAGGACTGGGCAACACTTGCCAGAAATATTTAGAAGAAATTTCTTTTTAGGTTGGACAAGACACCTTCTAAGGGTTCTTTTCAATTCAGATTCCACTCCACAGAGAAAATGATTTCTAACATCCCTCTCAACTGAAAAATTCTACAATTCTGCTTTCTTAGGAAATCTTCAAAAATAAGCTAAAAGTGATTGACCTTCCCACTCCAAAAAAGATTCTTAGCTATGGATTATTTATCATATAATCTTGTCACAAAATATATAAAGTTTGAGTCAATGGTGGAATGGGAAAAAATTTTAAAGGGTAAAATTATCCAGGAAAAAGAGTTTTCTATACTTTTAGGGAAGGTGAAAGTGCTGGGAATATACTATTCCTACATGCTCAGCAAAGCTAATTTGACGGCCAAAGTTGAAAGTAAAGCAAAGTAGCAATGTCATTGTGGTACCAAAATCATAGACCTGGCCTACTGGAGGACAGCATAGTTTGTGAAGTATGAAAGAGAGACAACTAAGAGTGGCTGCCAGCTGTCCCACTACTACATATTCTGGGATCTCAAGGATTTTCCATATTTGGCTTTGCAAGAGTTTGATTTCTCCCATTTTGTTAACCATAGTAAGAGTTTTATTATAGTTGAAAGAGAGAAGTAGCACAATTCTTCGAATGATCCAGCCCAGTTACATTAAGAGTATATAATGTCTAGGTAAGAGGTAAGTGGGGTGGGGGTAGGGGGATACATATTTAACCCAGAGCCCAAAATGTTATAGCCAATGAGAATTAAGTAGCATCCATCTTTGCTCTTCAAGGCTTCTAGCAGTTCTCTTGTCAAAGGCTCCTGCTGAGACAGAGGGAATAGGGGAGAAAACAGACATCAAGAGTTCATCTAACTGCTGGGTTGAGTCTCATGGTTTAAAAAGTCATTTTTCTGTTTCAGATTTTTACCCTTTATTCTCAGTTCTTCTGGCATTCAGCCTAGAAGGCAATCTGGAATTCCAATATGCTGATGACAAGATGGCAAATATAACAATAGATAGTCTATAATGGATTTCTGTTGAAAAATATTATTTATTTGCTTCATTTCCCACTCTCTGAATTCTTATAACATTTATATAGTCTCAGATTTTTCTCAAAATGAATTTATATCTGTTAATCTTACTAGACAGCAAGGGGAGCATGCCTTCTGTTTATCTTATTTACCTGACACAACTAGGAATACATAGAGGTACATCTATAAATTAGTGTTAAATAAATGAATGGCTTTTTAATAATAAATGGATGACATAATACTAATTGTACCAGTCAGTAAACATTTATTAAGCATCTACTATTTTGTAGGCACTGTGCTGAGCAGTGGGCATATGAAAAGAGGCAAAAGACAGTCTTTGCCCACACTGAGCTTACACTCTAATGGGGGAGGCAATATGCAAACTAATATATACAAAGCAAGCTATATATAAGATATTTAGGGGATAATTAACAGAGGGAAGCCACTAGAATTAAGGGGTGGGGGAAATTTCCTGTAGAAAGTAGGGTTTTAGTTGGTACTTAAAGGAAGCCAGGAAATTCAATAGTTGGAGGAAGGAGAGTGTTCTAGGCATGGGAGAAGGCCAGAGAGAATATCTGGAGCAGAGAGATGCAGGGTCTTGCTTGTGAAACATCAAAAAGGTTATTGTCACTGGACAAAAGAGTATGTGGAGGATAGTAAGGGGTAAGGAGACTGCAAAGGTAGGAGGGGGTATAGGTTACGAAGGGCTTTGAAATGCCAACACAAAATCTTTTGTATATGATGCTGGAGGTAATAGGAAGTCACTAAATCGAATAAAAGGATGACAAGATTGAACCTGTGCTTTAGGAAAACCACTTTAGTGGAAGAATGAAGAATGGATTTCAGTGGGGAGAGTCAGGATGTCAGGATGACCTGCTAACAGGCTGTCAGAGTAGTCCAGGGCCTGTGTGGAAGTAGTGTCAGTGTCAGAGGAGATCAGGGAGCATGTATGAGAGATGCTGAAGGACAACATCAACAAGTCTTGGCAACAGCTTCAAAAAGATGGGCAAAATATATTAAAGAATCCAGGATGACTCCTAAGTTGCAGGTCTAGGAGAGTGGGAGGCTGGCATTGCCCTCTAAAGTAAGAGAGAAGGTAGGAGTCAGGGCAAGTTTTAGAGAAAGATAATGAGTTCCATTTTGGACATGTTAGGTTTAAAGTATCTACTGGAATCCAACTCAAGATTTCTGAAAGGCAGTTGGAGATGTAATTTTGGAGGTCAGAAAGTTTGAGGCAATATAGGTAGATTTAAGAATCATCAGCATAGAAATAGTAATTAAATCCATGGAAGCCAGGGGGCTAGGTGGTGCAGTGAATAGAGCACCAGCCCTGAGGTCAGGAGGATCTGAGTTCAAATCTAGCCTCGGACACTTAACACTTACTAGCCATGTGACCTTGGGCAAGTCACTTAGCCTCAATTTCCCTGCCTTCCCCCATCCAAAAAAAAAAACCCAAAAAACAACCGAACAAAAAACCAAATAAATCCATGGAAGCTGCTGAGGTCACCAAGTAAAGTAGTATAGCTGGAGAAGAAAAAGGGGCCCAGGACAGAGCCCTGAGGGACATTTATATTTAAAAATCATCATTTGGAAGAGAATTCAGTAAATGAGACAGAGAAGGAATGATTAAGATAGGTAGGAGGAGAACCAGGAGAGAACATCATCTTCATACGTTATAGGGCCTCCTCAATGAAATCCTTGATTATCCAAAAGACTTCAGTCTAACAATTTATACCAGGAAAAATCAAATGGGTGAAAAATGTTTACTGTATTATATAGATAATGGCATACAGTAAGATGGGCTGCTTCATCAATACTTATAGCTGGAACAGATATTACAGATGGACAATGACCTAGTTATCATTCAAGAAACAGAAAAGACTAGTCATGTAGCAAGGATATGCATAATAGTTGAATAGCCCAAGTCTTCACTGTTATCTGTTAAATGAAAAAAAAGACCTAAGGGAAATCCCTCAACACATTAGCTAGATCCCTTTTGGAGAATTTATGAGAGAAACAAGATGAGCAAATATGGATTGGTTTGCCATCTATACCAACAGAGGGAGAACACACATTAATGAAATGATGGAGTCATTGAAGAATTTAAATATGACAAACAGACAATGTCTAATATCGCATGGTTTCTGAATATCATAGATGAAAAGTTAGTACTGGGTCAAGTTTCATTAATGTGCTTAATGAATGTGATCTATATAACATGTGAATCAGGAAATTAGATGCACTTAAATATTGTAAATGGGGGGACTATACCTGAGATGGATCCAAACTCATGAACTTTTAATCATTTTAGATTACTGTCCATTTTGGTGTTTTGATTGTGCCAATTTGTGTCTATAGCATCTTAAGTATTTCTATAATAAGGAAAGATGTGCTGTGGTACAGTGGAAAGAGTGTTAGATTTGAAGTCAGAGAACCTGGATACAATTGCTGGCTCTGCTACCTGTGGGACCTTGGGTAAGCTAATCTCCAGAAAAAAAAGATCAAGTATCCATATTTGGGGATGAGTTAATAAATAATTTTGCTGTGGAAAATTTTTTTTAAAATTTTCTTTTATCATAGCTCTATTCTTGGATTTGTCTGCTTTGCTTGGGTTAAAAATGAATTATCTTGCCTGAGAGATGTCAATCTGATTTTCACCAAATGCTACCATTGTTACCATCAGAAGGCTCATTCTTCAACTCCTGGATGGTAGTATAGGACTAGATGATCTGTAAAATGTCTTATTGCTCCAAAATTCTATGAATGGAATTAAAAGGGAGGGTATGTGGTGGCAGGCAAAAAGAGTAGAATGTCTTCCCATTTCATCCCCTTCCTCACATAATTCTACTGAAACTGGTCATTAAAAATAATATTTCTATGTGCCAATCAAGATAATAATCCCTTGAAGAGAAATCTTTAGGCAAAAGGAAGAAAATGTGACCAAGAATGTGCTTATTTATAGGTTATCTGTAAGCAGAAACTATAGTAAGATGATTCCCCATTAAAAATGTCTTATTTTGTTTAAAAGGTAAGAGATTACAGATGAGTTTCCAGTTTGATTAACTGATTAAACCTTGGAGTTTCTTCAGTTGTCTTAAATGTTAGATATTCTTGAAAGAAGCATGGATGATTATTCACACCAAGATCAATACTGAGTCATCAGTAGTAGTGCCTGACTTCATCAATGACAGACTAGTAAGAGCAGATTGGAGAAGGTACTGCAGGCAACTCTGAAGGTGTGGTACACCAGACTCCTCAGAAATATACTAATACCACACTTAAAAAATCTGACCAGAAGCCGTCTCCTTTAGCAGCATAGCCTCAGGTACAGATTGATATGCAACAATTCATATTCTGCAAAATAAATCCCATGCAAACACAGTAATGCAAAAACACATTTCCTGCTGTCAAGAAAATTTCTGGCAAAATTAATCAACCATTCATCCATTCAGGCTCTTTGCATACCCTTTTGTCAAAGAGGGAATACTAAGAGATTTCTTTCCTCTTCCACGCACTCATTTCAATGAGTTGAAGAATCCATCAAGCTTGCGTTGATTTATTGAACTGTCTCAGAGCTCAGCAGTACAACTCCAGCAAATGAACTGGTAACTTCTCCTCAAACCAGCAGTGATTCAACCCTCTCTGTTTTATTTAACTCTTTGCAGCTTGCAGGGAAAGTTAGAGAGCTTTGTTTCATAAATACTTCTCATTAGTAGTTGTTATGAGATGACTGTGGATTGAAACAAGTAGTTTTCAAACTGTTTCTGAAAAGGTTAACTTTCTGGGTGGCACCTTAACTCCTTACATCTACTGTTAAGTATTCTTGTATTGTCCACTGATTACAAAGGTTTCAGAGAGGTAGGGCTCAGAGATGCCACTAAAAGTATAAAATATTATGAGTCTGGAAAGAGAACAATTTCTCGTTGAAGAGGTAAATTCTTTCTGGTACACATGACTACATGTGGTGAATACTACTTAACAGCCCCATCAGATGACCACATGTAATAATCTTAAACTCCACAGAAATATGTATGGGTTCTTACTTTTATATTTATTTAAATCATACTGCCAGGTAAGGAGGATCATTACAAAGAGGTACTTAAGACATAAAGAACAGAGAGCAGCTAAACAGACTGGAACACTATTTAAACATGGATTTTATCACCATACCTCGTCCAGGGAGCCCCATGAAGCCCATCTATCACTCCCCAGCTTTGCATTTTTCTTTGTAAAGATACACGACCTTTGCCTATTAGATTTCATTAGCAGGGCACCATACAAAGCTCTTCTGCACATGACAGGATCGAGAGCTAAACATCCTCGCCTGAAGGATTTGTGGGAACAAGCCCATCTTCAATCTTTGTCCCTGGGAGGCACTTTTAACACCTGCCAACCACAGCACTATCATCAGAAAAACATTTAGAGATTTATCTTCGGGCTGGTAATTATAAGAGATAATTTGTTTGGAGTATGGATAAAGTTGGTCTAGCATAAACAAACTAGAGACTTGAATTACATGACGAACATCATTAACTATTGATTTAACCACTGCAGCTCTGCCAAAGAACTGGCACTTTCTCAAAATGACATATTATTCCTAAGTAGCAACTTTGGCCTCAGAATTTGTAAAAAGGAAAAAAAAGGATGTATGGGCATCAATGATCTTTTATTGACACTAGGAATATGTACAGATTCTTGGTACTTTTTCATTAATAGGAAATAATTCTAGGGATGTCAATAGTTTAAAAAAAAAACCTATAATCCTGGCACAGTATTCTTTGGAAATCAAGGTATACTGGCCAGGAATGATCCCTTTAATGAAATGAAACTAACTGCTTATTATGCTTTGCTTATTATCATACATCTTATACAGGGTGTCCCAAAAGTCTTAGTACCATTTTAAAGCTTTAATAGCTTAAATAGTTTACATTTTAATAAATTAAATTTTTATAGTATTTTATTTTTAATCACATGTAAAGATAATTTTTAACATTCATTTTTTATAAATATTTGAGTCCCAAATTTTCTCCTCCCTTTCTTTCCTCCCCTTCCCTAAGATAGTGAGCAATAAATTAATTTTAATAACTTAAAACTACACCAAGACTATTGAGTTATTGTTGCTTAGTCATTTTCAGTCATGTCAGACTCTTTGTGACCCCATTTAGGGTTTTGTTGGCAAAGATACTAGAGTGGTTTGCCAATTCCTTCTCCAGCTCATTTTACAGATGAGGAAACTGTGTGAAAGGGGGTTAAATGACTTATCCAGGATCATACAGTTAGTGTCTCATGCCAGATTTGAACTCAGGAAGATGAGTCTTCCTGACTCCACGTCTGGCACTCTGCCTACTTTTGGGATACACTGTATAATGCTTCTTGCTTCAACTTAACAGGATAAGTATATATCATATGGCTACTACATACTACTTGCCCTATTAGGCACCTAGGATACAAAGCAGAAACAAAGAATTGACACAGCTCCCCCCAAATCAAAACAAACCAAAAAAAATACTACCAAACCAACAATCTACACTTCGCAAACTTTGAAGTGCTATGTAAATGCTAGCTATTACCATGATTATTATCACTATGATTATTACTGGAGGGGTAGAATACAAGATTTAAAAAAAATAAATGTAAAAGTTAAGGAAGGAGAGAACCCTATCAACTGAAGGAATCAGGAAAGGATTTCTGCAGGAGGCAGTGCTCTGAGGTGAGCCTTGAAGGAACCTAAGGATTCAAAAAAGGTGGGAATGAGGAGGGAGGGAGTGCATGCCAGCATAGCCAGATAGTCTGTAGGTTTGGAAACAGAATTCAATATCTATGGAACTAGTAGGTCAATAGATCAGTTTAACTAAAATAGAAAGTGTCGGAAGAGGCGAAGTATGAAATAAGTCTTAAAATATATTCACACATATTACTTCATTTAATCTTTCTAACAACCTTGGTAGCACTAGGTATTATGATCACCAATTTAAAGATGAAAAATGGGCACAGAACAGTTAAATGCCTCACCTAAAGTCATAGAGCAAATCATAGCACCCATATATTTTTGAGAATGTACCATTGTTCTATTCTTTAGAAAAGACAGGAGTTTCCCACTTCTCACTGAAAATCATCAATCTCTGAGTCTTTTAAGAAAATAAAAACACTTGCCAATGAAA
>JAQQSW010000034.1:167560-195551 GCA_028646575.1 Pseudocheirus occidentalis | reverse complement strand
GGGATAGGAAGGAGGGATATAAAATCAGTCTCTCACAATATGTCTACCATGGAGATGTCCTGCATAATTACATAAGTACAGCCTGTATGGAATTGCTGCTCCTTCCAGTGGGAGTGGGTGACAAGGGAGGAACATCAAAATCTAGAATTTAAAGCTATACAATCAAATGTTAAAAAAAAAACAAATATATATATAAACATACATATATACATATATATATATATATACATATATATATATATATATAGTAATTATTATTATTAACTACATGCAACTGGGAAATGAGACGTGCAGGGACCAGGGTAGGGAGACCCTCCCTGCTATACTGGAAAGTTAGAGGGGCATTGGAAGACGACGTAGAAGAGAGCAGATTGTGGGAGGGGCTTTACGGTGGGATCACTGTTTTGGGCTTGGGGGTGGGAGAAAGAAGGGGACAAAATCTGTAACTCAAAACCTTGTGGAAATGAATGATGTAATCAAGAAAATAAATTAAAATTAACAATATCAAAAAAAACCAAATTGCCAGTCAAACAGACCTTTTGTCACATTTCTGTTTTTGTCTTCATTCAACTGTTTCCAGTGAAGAATGAATCTGTGGCCAGCCTGGTCAGTCGCAGATGTACCTTCCTTCAGGACTCTTGATACACTAGACCAAAAGGAAGAATAAAGATGTTTCTTGATGCTCAGCATCACTTTCCAACCTTTTTCTTATCACCATTACTCATGCCACCTCTCTCCTCATTTCAGTTTCATTCCCTCCATCTAGGCCCTAGTGGCATTCCTCTTTTATATTTGTTCTGTACACAGAGAGCTCAGTTCTTGGATCACAGCATTCTTCTCCACCCCAGACATCAATGCCTTCATGCTTGAAGAAACCAATTTATATGTTGATGTCCGCTCAGATGCTCTTGTTTTCCTGTTCATCAACCTTCTATACATTCATGATCAGCACATTTGTTCCAACTCAACCACACATAGAGAAAAGCCATATCCTTGATTTGATCATCACCAACAAGTCTTCCACCTCTATGATCCAAAACTTGGAGACTCCTCTATGATCACAGCCTCCTCTCACCCCATGTCTCCTTGTGTCTCATCACTTTTAAACCTATTTTCCATTCTCATTGCAAATGCCAGTCATTTCATTCCTTACTTTTTTCCTGTGTCTTTACCCCTGACCTATTCATACTCTCCTCCTTTTACAAATTGCTCCTCAGTTAACCCATGAATCCCTGGTATTCTGGTGCAGTTCATTCATTTCCAAACTCCAATCCTAGTTTATTCAGAGTAACCACCTTCTTTGCTCTGGCTCATATGCTGCTTAGCAGTTGTGGAGAAAGACATACCATTGTGATTACTGGATCCATCCTCCACTGGAGCTCCAGCTAAGCATCATCACCATTTAGATATCCCACAGACATCTCAAACTCAATATTCCCAAAATGGCTGGATGGCACCACGTAGAGAACTCAAATCTGACCTCAAACACCTACTGGATATGTAACCCTAAGCAATTCACTTAACCTCTTCATACCTTGGTTTCCTAAACTGTCAAAAAAGAATAATAATAGCACTTACCTCCCAGGATTGTTGTGAGGATCAAATGAGATAATTTTGTAAAAGCACTTAGCATACTGCCTATCGCATAGAAAGCACGTAATAAAGACTTGTTTCCTTCCACCTTTCCTTCACCACCTTTCTCTCAAACCCACTCTTTGTCCTAATTTACTTATTTTTTTAGTATAACACTATCCTTCCACTAATCCAAACTCTTATCTAAGAACCTTCCTCAATTCATCACTCACTAACCCCTTTAATCAATCAGTCTTTAAATCTTTTCCTAGAATCACATCATTTAAGAACTGGATGGGACTTCCGAGTCTTGGAGTAGACCTAAGTAATGGTAATGAAATTTAATGATCCTTTTGTATTGGAAAGCTAAGAGGTCATTAGTACCTAGTTCAAATTAAGCCTCTATTAAAGAAAAAGAAGGTATGAACCCCATATTGCTGACATAAAAGGAAGGGGCTGAAACAGGAAGCAGCTAATAATATATGTATATAAGGAGAAGCCTCTGCTGAGTCAGACAGATCTTCTTGGAGCCAGGTTCTGGAAGCTAAGGAAGAGAGGTCCAGTCTGGAGAGAATGATTTTGATTTGGGGAACCTAGGCAAAGTGATTTTGATTCTGGGAACCAGCTAGAGCTTCTCCTGGGGAGCTACCAGCTTTTCCTTGGAGCTGCTGAAGACTAAGGAAACATCACTGTGATACTGATACTTTGTATGAACCTGTTTGTGGCTTTGTTAAGCCTTGACTTCCCAGGAACAGAGACTGTGAAAGGTTTAAGATGGCCTGGACCCTGTGAGCTTCAGCATGGAACAGGAAGAGCGCAGAGAAATAGACAAGGAACTGGGAGTTCTCTGCTTTGAACTCAGATACCAGTTTGGTGAATCCAAGTAAGAGCTGGGACCATGGAAGGGGATCCAGAGAATCTCAGAGACTATCCCCAAGTCAAGCTGGGAAAAGGCTTTATTTGGATACTGTGCACTGACTGAAAAGACTGTAACTTATTTGTGACCAAGGGGTGGATGGACTGTGTATTTTACACTACCTCTTAAGAGAGTGCTGAGTAGTGACTGTTATTGTAACTTAGTGTGCCCCATGAATGGAGAACTTTGACTATTGTACTCTTGCCTCCTTAAGGATGATTGAAAGACTGAGTTGATTGAATGATTGAGTTACTAATTGATTGATTGACTAAATGATTATACTTTGTTCAAAACTGTGTGACCACTGTGGTGAAAACAATGTGGCCATTTTCTGTGATAAGTTGTTGTGAATGCAGTATTTTGATTATCTGTGATAAGTTGTAATATTGTGAATGCTGTACCTTGATTTACTGTGAATGTTTTGCTCTGATTTGTCATTGAATAAATACAGTCTTCATTATACTATGTAATCAGAACCTTACAAGCTGTTCACAGTAGCATTCTTCTGGAAAGCTGCTCATGCTTGGCTTTACAACCTATAGTTAGGGTGTGGTATATGAGCAAGGATCCCACAAAAGAGACTGAAAAGGAGGGCTCAGACAGGTAAAAGAAGAGAATGCAGCAATGAAAGTACAGAAAGGCAAGAGTTTCCAGGGAAGGAAAGGTAGTCAATAATATCAAATGCTGCTGAGTAGACAAGAAGTATGATATTTGAGGGAAGTCCATAATATTCTTAAATCATTGGTAACAATGCCAAAGCTTTTTTTTCTTTCTATAGGAAGAACAAATCATAAGGGATACTGAGTTTGGGAGGAAACTTATAGGACTTTGGAAGAACATGGGAATTTCGTGGGAATACCAGAATACTGCCTATATAGTAACTCTGAATTCAGTTGCTTCTTAGGACAACTGTGTATGATTTAGGGGGTTTCTGCATCGACTTATGATCTGTGCTATTTTTACATCTGAATAGTCTGAGTTTTGTCTGTATTAGACTGTGATCCATTCAATATGCATTCATTACTTGGGTGCTTATATATAGACTATAAACCCCTTTTACCCTTTTCTGTGGCAATATAGATATGAATTAAATTGTGATTTTCCCTGAGTAAACCCTGGGTGGGGGCAACAAATCAAGAAGGAAATAAGTCCTTTAGGAAATCAAATCCATTGTGTATGAGCCTAGAGCCTTCAGGGGACCTTTGGTTATAGTGCTTTATTCCTAAAATTATATATTTAAACATAAGCACAGTTTTCTACATCTTCAGTTTTGAAGTAATTTAAAATAGATTATTTTAAATTTCTAAAATTATCTGTCAACACTTTTCATTTTCATTTTATTCATTAGAATTCTGGAAAACATCTTAATGTGGAAAATGTTTCATATCTCCTATTAGTAAATAAATTTAGATATATTCAAACTGAAGTCCAAAACCTGGATCATAAAAGGAAGAGCTTGGTCCCACATTTCAAGAAAGTGAATGAGACCTACCTGACCCTGGGGAAACCTTTCTATCTAGTGCTTGAAAATGGTCATATTAGTCAGACCTCTTTGGTTAAAGTTAACGTTAGCTAGAATTTGGCTTAGAAAAAGAACAATTCCTATGATCCACAGTACTCAGCCATGATTAATAACACTACTAATTCATTAGTACATTAATATATGAACAATGTTCAGATGGCACTTTTCCATCTGGGATATTTATGACTGTGAAAAAATAATTTTCTCTTATCACTTCCTGTAGGTGAGAGCTGAAAGCTATCTTTAAATAGCAGATGTTCTTGGTCTTTAAGTCATTACATGGCTTCATCATAGCTTGGATTACTTACAGTCTCCTACTAGTTAAGGGATGGAAATAAATATATTCATGAAGATCCATTATTCATTCCATTCACATTTTGGTGGAACTAGGATATTCCAAAACTCTCCAAATGTGCAGTCATGGAACATATTTTAAATGTAGGTGATTATAACTGGAATTGATGGCAAAGTAGGGGAAGAGGGGGTGTCAGGTAAAGGGAGGAAAGAGAATAAGGCAAGGAGAATAAATTATTGCTAATCAGAGAGCATGAAGTTCAAAACAATTCAGCAAAAAGGGGAGATTAATAGTCAAAGAGAGCATATTTCTTGATTTAGATTTCTGCCTTCATTTTAATCTAAATGAAACAGGGAGGGTAGGTAATGGTGTGATGCAAGGAATGCCCAGACACTACATTATTTCCAAATGAATTCAGGGAAAACAGTTTGCCATGCCAGCCTGGGAGGGAAGAAAATCATAAGCCGCTTCCTACACTAATTGCTAGAGCTGAGGTTTCCCTCCTGGAGCCTCTCTGAGAGAGCTACCGGTCATCTGCACCTGTCCCCTTGGCATTTAGAGTATCAGATACTGCTGATATAGCCCTCCTACTGGGCATAAATTTCTCCCATGCAGTGTACTATTCCCCACACATTGACCCCAATGAGGATTCATCCCTATTTTCCCAATACTTTGTATTTTAAAGGTGATTTATGAATTAGTTCTCTGGGAAACATTATATACTTTTTTTAAATTTTCTCAACTTGTTAGAGGCTACCAAGGTGAATAACTTTGAAAGTGGTTTGATTGCTAAAATGGTAGGTAAAGCATACTGCCAGTGCCACAACCACTCAAGAAGAATTCAGATTACACAAAGACTTGGAAACAAGGTGGGTTTCCATCTATTGGGGGATGTCTGAACAAATTATGGCATATGGAAATTGAATAACCTTTGTTATAGAAATAACAAATATAAGAAATTCAGAAAAACATGGAAAGTACATAGGTACCAATGCCTACCCCTTTGCAGTCTTCACTCTTTGATTCTTCTGATCTAGAGCTGCCCAGAATCCATCCAGGATGGCTAGTCTACAAGACCTACCATCCCTGGAATCACCTTCTTCTTTCCCTCTTGGCTTCTCCCATTATGCCAGGCCACATGGAACCAATATGGACTGTCTGATTTTTCATATGGTTAAGTGAGTTGTGAGTCACCAACTCTATCCCTTCCAGGGGAATAGGGAGGACTGCCAGTCCATATAATCATCTGCCCAGACTCTACTCCCTCCAGCTCCTCTACACACACATTTCCATTAGGCCAACCAACTAAAGACATTTAGACCTTGCCGTCTATATTTTTTTTATTTTTTGGAGGGGGGAAGGTAGGGCAATTGGGGTTAAGTGACTTGCCCCAGGTCACACTACTAGTTTGTGTTAAGTGTTTGAGGTCACATTTGAACTCAGGTCCTTCCAGCTCCAGGGCCAGTGCTCTATTCACTGAGTTATCTAGATCATCAGTCTTAATTGACTAATAAAATGGTAAAACACTGGATCTAAACTCAGGAGACTTGGGTTCAATGCCACTGAATACTTGTGTGACCTTGGGGTAGCTATTTCCCCTAACTATGCCTCATTTTTCTCATCCATAAAATAACAGGGAGGGAGTAGAAAATCCTAAATAGCCTTCCACTGGGAGGTGTTATTAAAACCACAATCTAAATCAAGAATTCTAAATGTGAGACATGGTGCCTGGCACATTGTAAACCAGGGGGTTCCAGGAGCCTAGGAATTTAGGCTGGGTGTTAGCAGCCAGCCCAACAACAAAACAGGGAGGAGCAGTTGTTCCAAGATGCTGCAACATCATCCTATTCTCCCATCAGCAGCTAGGAGAATTCAATCATAACACAGTATCATACCATAATATAATTGTGGAAAAGATAGAGTGCTGGACCTGGAGTCAGGAAAAGCTCAGTTTAAATTGTGGTCTCAGATGCTTACTAGCTCTGTGACCCTGGGAAAGTCACTTAATTTTTGCGTATCTCTTTTTTCTGCTTTCTAAAATAAGGGCAATAATAGTTACTACCTCCCAATGTTTTTATAACAATAAATTGTTACCTTGCAAGCCTTCAAGTGCCATATAAATGGGGTGAATCAAGCCTGTGTGCTCTCATGCCTTTTAGTATGTTTTTTCAGCTACATTGTCAAATGCCTTCAATGAGGGCAACCTACCACACAGATGGTCAATTCTTTAACTTGAAAAGGCTACAAGCCAAGACCAAAGTGGAGGGAGTGTTGATATATGATTTTCTCTTTGCAGATCGTTGTGTACCCAGTTCAGTCTCCGAAGCTGAGATACAACAAAGTACAGATCACTTCTCTGCTGCTTGTGCTAATTTTGGCCTACCAATTAACACAAAGAAAAGACAGGTGGTCCATCAGCCACCACCACACCACCCATACATGGAACCGTCAGTTACAGCAAATGGAGAAGTTCTGAGTGCTGTGAATAAGTTCACTTACCTTGGTAGTGTACTTTCTAGGGATATACGCATTGATAATGAGATTGACGCATGCATTGCCAGAGCCAGCTCAGTGTTTGGGAGGCTCGGAAGGAAACCGTGGGAGAGAAGAGGTATTGACAATGAGCAAGGCATCCGAGAGTAGAGGACAGTATGTAGTTGAATTGATTCATTAAAAGACTGAGATAGTCAACAAGCATTTATTCATTGCTTACTAATATGAAGTACTGTCCTAAGTGCTGGGAGTTTAAACAAGTAAAACAAAACAAAACAAAACAACCCCCTCCACTAGCTCCTGCTCTCAAGCAATGCACATTCTAATGAGGGAGACAATATATAAGTATCTAGGTATATATATATTTGTATATGCATTGTATTTGTGCTTTTCTTGGGGGAGGGGGAAATGGAAGGGAGGAAGGCAATGCAATTAGGGCTAAGTGACTTGCCCAAGGTCACACAGCTAGTAAGTGTCAAATGTCTCAGGATAGATTTGAACTCAGATCTTCCTGAATCCAGGGCCAGTGTTCTATTCACTGTGCCACCTAGCTGCCCCTTGCATGTGTATTTCTATGGAATGTATATACACAGATAGTATACAAAAACACTTTTAAAAGGCTAAGCTTTAGTAGTGGGAGTATTAGAAAAAGCCTCTTACAACAGGTGAGATTTGAGCTGTCTTGAAGGAAGTCAGGGAAATGAAGTGGAAGTCAAGTAGCAGATAATTCCATGTATGAGAAAGAGCCAGGGTAAAGTCATGGAGCCAGGAGACTACTAAAGTGAGGGTATACACAGCCATCGTGCTAACCTCATTGCTGTATGCCTGGGAAACCTGGACAGCCTACCAGGGTCATGCCAGGAAACTAATCACTTCCACATTAGAAAGATCACCTGGCATGATAAGGTACCAGACAGAGGCCCTTCATCAAACTAACCTGCCAAGCATTCAAACTCTGCTTCAGAGAGTGCAACTCTGATGGGCTGGCCACTTTGTTTGAATGCAAAATGTACACTTGGCAGAAAGATTATTTTATGTAGAACTCACACAGTGCGAGTGTTCACATGATAGAAGAAGTGATACAGGAACACTCTCAAGCTCCCTCTTATGATCTTTGGAATTGATTGTGTGATATGGGAGACACCAGCACAGGATATTCAGCATGATGTGCCCACATCAGACAAGGTGTTGTGCTCTGTGAGCAAAGCAGAATTGAAACAGCTCAAAAGAAATGAGAGATGTGCAAATTTAGAGAATCCACCCCAAATGTTCACATGGACTCTTTATGCCCGACCTGTGGTAGAGCATTTCAGTCTGGTATTGGTCTGATCAGAAACAGTCAGGCACACTGTAGCTTGACTAGCATAGTGATGTCATTTTGGTCCTCCTCAAGAATGAAGGACAACAATCAAGCCTCCTAAACCTATTCTTCATGACATTTAGGACTCTTTACAACTTGGTCCCTTCCTACATTTCCATCCTTCTTACACACCTGACTCCTCTTTAGGCACTTTATGATTCAGATACTGATCTACTTGCACTTTCTGGAACACAACATTCCATCTCCTACTCCATGACTTTACCCTGGCTCTCCCTCTTGCCTGGAATTCTCTGCTACCTAACTTCCACTTCGTTGTTTCCCTGCTCTCCAAGACTCAGCTCAAATCTCACCTGCTGTTAAGAGGCTTTTCCAAATCCCCCCACATACATACAAATACACACACATATATATTAATGGACGTGTGTATGTGTATAGACACACAAATATATATACCTAGATATTTGTATATTTTCTCCCCCATTAGAATGTGTGTTGCTTAAGAGCAAGAACTGGCAGGGAGGCGTTAATTGTTTACACCCCCAGCACTTAGAACATTGCTTGGCATTAGTAAGCAATGAAGAAATGCTTGCTGACCATTTCAATCTTTTAATGAATCAATTCAACTGTATCCTAGCCTCTTCTCTCAGATGCCTTGTTCTTTGTCAAACTCAAACCCACCCTCACTATTCAGCTCTTTCATTCCTATTCCTGTGCTGCTAAACAGGGCTGGAAGAAGTCATCCAACCATAACTAGGTTCAGGACAAATTTTAGTTACCTCATCTCACCTGGGACTTCACTACAACATGGTAATCCTTTTATTTTTCCCTAAGAGATTCACTATCGCATTCCCCACATCAGCTCTCACTCTATCCCCTCTAGCCTCCCACACTACTCCTCCCTCTCTCCTCTCAGCTAAGGACCTTAACTAATATTTCACTAAAAATTAAGGTGATTTGCTATATGTCTCCTCTTCTCCTTTTTATACTCATCTCTCTCTCCCCAACTCAATTTGGTTCCTGCTGCATTACTCAAATGAAACTACTCTCTCCAAAGTTATCAGTGATCTCTTAACTGCAAAAGCTACTGATCTTTTCTCAGTCTTTGTCCTTCTTTACCTCTCTGGAGTATTTGACACTGTTGACTACCCTTTTCTTATATATATTCTTTTCTTTATGAGTTTTTATGCCCCTGTTCCCTTGATTCTCCCTCCATATGTCTTACCACTTCTCAGTTTCCTTTGTTTTATCGTCATCCAGTTTCTTCCCCCAACTTTAAATGTATTCTAACTCTCTGTTGTTGGTCTTTTTATTCTTTCTCTCTATGGTCTCTCTCAGTGACCTCAGCAGCAGCTATAGGTCTGCTTATCATTTTTATATAGATTACTCCCACAACTTGGATATAATCCTAGACTCCTTACTATCTTTCATCCCGTGTATCTTATCTGTTACCAAATCTTTCCATTTCTCTATCCACTAAATCAGCCTCTATGGTATTTTAGGCATTCATCAACTCTTGCCTATACTATTTTGACAGCTTCTGAACTCATCTGCCTGTTTGAAGTCTATTCCCACTCTAACCCATCCTTTACACAACTACCCAATGAATTTTCCTGAACTGCAGATCCTTCTTAAAGACCATGCTACCCTCCCTATTAAGTAAACATCAGTGACTCCATATTAATGCTAAGATCAAATTTTAGATCCTTTGGCATTTAAAACTCTTCACAGTCTGGGTTCTTCCTATCTTTCCAGTCTCATTACACATTCTTCCTCTTCATTATTCCTCATACATGATTCTAGATCCCTCAGTGTTGTGCCTTTCCAATAGCTATCTCCCATGCCTGAAATACACTCACTTCTCATCTCTGACTATAGGAATCCTGGTTTCCTTCAGGACTCAGTTCAAGCGCTACCTTCTGCATGAGACCTTTTCTTACTCGTCCAGGTGATGGTGTCTTCTAGTCATCTTGCCCCAACCAAGATTACATTGTATTCATTTTGTACATACTTGTACACATGCATGTTGTCTATCTAGAATGTAAGCTCCTTGAGCACATGGCCTGATTTACTTCTGTTGGGTGTTTTGGGTTGTTGTTTTTTTTAAGTCCATGTGCTTATATATTGTACCTAACATTTATTAAGTACTTTTGAACTATCAATCATTGAACTCTCCTGAAAATTCTCTTCTGTAGATTAAACACCCCCAAGTCCTTCAACTAATCCTTATATAACATGGACTTAAGGCTCTTAACCTTCATGACTCCCCTCTTCTGGATGACTTCCAACTTATCAATGCCTTTTAATAAGCTGTGGCTTCCAGAATAAATGGAATATACCAGATTTTATCTGATTAGTTCAGAGTACAATGGTATCTATCATCTCTATTTTCCTGGAATATAAGCCTCTCTCATTCCAGGACTGGGAGCAAGAGGGGTGGAGAAAGAGAATTGTTACTGAATATGACTTGTACACAGATAAGTAAAACCCCACATATGAAATGATAGAAGCAAAGGAGATATTTACCAGGAACATGGTGGAGACATGCAGTCATCCTCAGGGTATGTGGCCAGCCAGCAAGATTATGTGTATGTTGGGTCCTGATATTGTCCACATCTGAAGAATAATTAGTAAACTCTAACAGGTACCATATCTGAATGACATAGTTCCGAGTTTCTACCAACTTCCACAAGGGAAAGGGAGATGCCAAGAAAAAAGGGGAAGCAGACGCAGGAAATATCTGACCTTGGAAAATACTCAAAAGAAGTGATTGTGAGTAGGCCCACAACACAAGTGTGGCAGATTGGCTCCTAAAGAGCTGGAGAGAACTTTAAAATCAATTCTCATGTATTAGAAAAAAGGAAGCAGAGGTCATTACTCCCCCAGTGCCTAGCATAATTGTTGTGAACATAGTAGCCACTTAATAAATGTTTGTTAAAGCAAATTGAATTGAATTTAACCTAATGTTCTGAAATCCCACAAAAAGTCAATGACAAAACTGTGGTTCCCAAAACACTACTTTTTCTACTACACACCTTTAGGCAATTCATTTCAGGAGGTTAGCTCCCTGAAAATAGAAAGATGATTTGACAAAATGGCAGTTGGCATATTTAGCAGCTAATGGATATCAGCAATAAAAAAGACTATGTTCTCAGCTTCAAGATAAACAACTATTACAGCATTTAAAACAATGCTATATTCACTTTCTAGCTTTTTAATTATAAAATCGATGAAGTGTTAATGATTTAAACATTAGCTTGGCTCACTGGGAATTCCAAAACTCCACTTTTTGTGGCATAAATTTATAGGATTCTCAATTTGCCCGATATTTCAGAACAATTTCCATTAGTAAATATGAATATTTAATGAAAAGGAAAACTGGCATGAGCAACTTCACTTAAGCATCTAAAGACTTACCAGAAGACAGAACATATATTAGTGGGTTATCTCATTAACTATTTTCATAGTAAACAATCGTCTCCAAATATATCAATAGGTTCTCTCTTGATTTGGGGGCTCTCTCAATGAACTGAATGGTGTGTCCTTAAAAAATAACATTTTTTAAAATTTCTCCAAACTCTTGCTATTTGTTTCTAATCCTAGTTCAGGATATTTCCTGATTATCTAAGAATAAGCCACAATGTACTCAGAATCAGGGGAAAAGAGTTACTCACATTATTTTTACCATGTAGCTGCATATAATCACAAAATGATTCATTTCCCTGAAAACTGACATTCTCTCAACATTCTTAACTTTTCCACTTCCTTCCTTACTTCCTCTTTTTTCCCTCTTTCTTTCCCTTCTTTTTCACTTTTTCTTCCTCCCTTTCTGTTTTCTTCTTTTCTCTATTTCCCATTTCTGCTTCTAATTCCTCACAGTTATTGTTTCTACTTCCTTTCTTACTCAAGCCAAGTTGATGTGTTGTATGCCAAAGCCATTTTTTATAAAACAGTTTCTGTACTCATTCTGTATAAACATGGTCTTAGTCTTATAGTAAGACTATTTCTACACACAAGAATTATTTTGACTAACTAGATATACTTGATCAGACAGTAGAAAATTATATTATTTTCTTGGGAAAGAAGGAAAATCAAGGTCAAGTGATCCTAAGGAGATGAATAATTACTAAAGATAGATTTTACCTACTTCATAGCTTTGCTTAGCGACAACCAATCCCAGAGAAGAAGGACAATATAGCCCATGAATATCAAGAATGTTGCATTTAATTTTGAAATGCAAAAAGAGGACAAATCTATGTTTATGCACATATACAGATAATTGCAACTAATAGGTCATATATAATTCAAAAATTTTAGGGAGAAAATCATTAAATAATTCTTAAGGCAAATAATCTTGTGCTAATGGATTGAACATTTCTCAAGAATAATAGCTTGTAGGGGCGGCTAGGTGGTGCAGTGAATAGAGCACCGGCCCTGGAGTCAGGAATACCTGAGTTCAAATCTGGTGTCAGACACTTAACACAAAAAAAACTAGCCGTGTGACCTTGGGCAAGTCACTTAACCCCAACTGCCCTCCAAAAAATAAAAATTTAAAAAAAAAAAGAATAATAGCTTGTATTTCTTTAATATCTCCCATGTATGGTCAAACATATTTTGTGTATTCTTATATATACACATTTTCTCCCCCAGCAGAGGAAGCTTCTTGAGAACAGGTCCAGTTCTTTCCTTTGTATGTATACTGACTAATAATGTGTCTGGTGCATGGAAGGAACCTAATGTATACTTGAGGGGTTTATTCCTTAGCATGGTACCTCAAAAATGGAAACTACTCAATAAATTCTTGTTGATATAAATTTAAAAGTTGACTATAGCAAAATCCATATTCTTTGTACTCAATAAATAGCTCTATTAATCACCTTCATTTGATATTTGTTTTAAAATGTAGCTTCATATCTTTGTACTGAGTCCTATTAAGATAATTATACCTAAGACAATTTTTGAAGTAAACATGCATATGTGCGGTGTGAGTTGGCACGTGACATCAACCACAAATTGTCCTTGGCTGTCAACCATGGATTGAATGGAGGCCACCCCAAACAGCTTTGGCTTCTTCCCTCACTATTTGTCATCCTGTCAGATTCTTGGCACTTCAAAGATCCCTAAGCTCAAATGGTATTCTTAACCACCACAGTCCATCCGCCCACACTGCTAGCCACATCTCATCTGCTATCAGAGGGCCCTCAACAGCAAAGGATCATCAGGGATAGAAAAATGACAAGAAATAAAAGGCTCTCTATCTCTCTCCAGGATCTGGTCCAGGGATACAAGGTGTGAATTTATCTTCATAGCCCAATCAAATACTATACAGTTATTATCCTGCAGAGACAATTTGATGATCCAGATAGATGCAAATTCTAAATATATGTTGTATGTTAATTGCCATTGGAATTTTCAACAATAATTTTCTTCAAACTGGGAAAGCTAACCCATTCATCAATCTATCTATACATATAGTTACATACATGTCTAGCTATTCATCCATCCAACAGAGACATCTTTCCTTGCCAAATTCCTGTCTTCCTTTTATACACCTTAATAGTCCACTGGGATAACATATGATAGAAAATGGTGAGTCAATTCCCAGTCTCTGTGAGAACATCCTGCATTTTTTTCATCAGACTAATTTGGATTGTTTTTCTGTTTTCATGCACAGAAGCAATAAACCAAATAATTGAACTAAAAGGGCATGGAGTCGAATGGAAAAAAAGCAAAGTATTATGGAACCGAATAATTCATTTATTTCTCATGAACCTTTTCCCAGTTAAGCTGAGGTGAGGAAGGGGAGGATTTAAGAATTGGGATCAGTATTACGCAGAGCCCATTCACTCTTATTTCCAGAAAATAAAAACTGCAGAAATGGCAGAAAATGCCTTCCGTTTTATGCTTTAAAATTCCAACTATGCCTTGGTGACTTTCTTTAAGAGAACTCTGTTAAACCAAGAATGCTCCAGGCACTTTTGGAGCACATATACACATGAGGTAGTACCTAAGTCTGATAAATATACCACTAAGGAAAGAAGCAGTTTTGCCACTAATAAAAAGACCAGATGAAAACTCTTGCTAGTTTGCATGATTTAAGTTAGAAATAGCATCTAAAGGGGGTAGCTAGATGGTGCAGTGAACAGAGGACTCAGGAGGACCTGAGTTAAAATCTGGCCTCAGACACTTTATACTAACAAGCCATGTGACCTTGGGCAAGTCACTTAACCCCAGTTGCTGTCCAAAAAAAAAAAAAGCAAAAAAAAAAGAGCATGTGAAAATAATTGGATCCTTAATTTGTCTTTCTTCTCTGCAGGAGTGTACAGTATTGCACCTGTATGAACTCATCAACATTTTTTTTTGATGGGGAAGGCAAGGCAATTAGGGTTAAGTGCCTTGCCCAAGGTCATAAAGCTAGTTAAGCATCAAGTGTCTGAGGCTTGATTTGAACTCAGGTCCTCCTGACTTCAGGGCTGATGCTGTATTTACTTTGCCTCCTTGCTGCCCCTAGTCACCCTTCTTCAATGTGTCTAGGAACCAGAGTCTAATACAAAGAAGATTTCATGGGGGAGGGGTGGAGCCAAGATGGCAGCATAGAAGCAGTAAGGTTTCGCAGCTCCCACAAAACTACCTCAAATACCCATAAAATATGGCTCTAAACAAATTTTAGGGCTCCAAAATTCAAAAAAAAATACAGGGAACACATCTGTCACTGAAGGCAGCTTGGCAGATGGGGCTCATCACAGTAGGCTGGGAGCTGAAACCAGTGCAGCCTGAAACCATGGCCTGGCCCCAGGGAGGTCAGGAGGAGCTGCAGCTGGAGTCTTCAGGAGAGTGGAAATGAGAACAATATGAGAAAATCTTGAAAAGAGAGTCAACAACCTGACTGAAGAAAATAACACCTTAAAGAACAAATTAACTCAAATGGCAAAAGAGGCCCAAAAAGCCAGTGAGGAGAAGAATGCTTTAAAAAGTCGAATTTTCCAGATGGAAAAAGAATCTCAAAAGCATTCTGAAGAGAATAATTCTTTCAGAATTAGAGAGGAGAAAATGGGAGCAAATGACTTTATGAGAAATCAAGATTCTATTAAACAGATAGAAACAAATGAAAAAATAGAAGACAATGTGAAATATCTCCTTGAAAAAACCACTGACCTGGAAAATAGATCCAGGAGAGACAATTTAAAAATTATTGGACTACCTGAAAGCCATGATCAAAAAAAGAACTTGGAAAGCATCTTTCAAGAAATCCTCAAGGACAATTTCCCCGATATTTTAGAATCAAAGGGCAAAATAGAACTTGAAAGAGTTCACCAGTCACCTCTTCAAAAAGATCCCCAAAAGGAAACTCCTGGAAATGTTATAGCCAGGTTCTGGAATCCCCAGATAAAGGAAAAAATATTACAGGCTGCCAAAAGGAAACAATTTGAATACTGTGGAAACACAATTAGGATAACCCAGGATGTGGCAGCTTCTACATTTAGAGATCAAAGGGCCTGTAATAAGATATTTTGAAGATCAAGGGAGCTAGGATTAAAACCAAGAATCACCTACCCAGCAAAATTGAGTATAATGTTCCAGGGGAAAATATGATCACTCAGCAAGGTGGAGGATTTTCAAGCAGTCTTGCTGTAAAAAACAGAACTGAACAGAAAATTTGACATTCACACACAAGAAGCATGAGAAGGTAAATGTGAAAAAGAAATCATAAGGAACTTATCAAAGTTGAACTATTTACATGCCAATGTGGAAAAATGAAAATAGTAACTTATGAAACTTTTCTTAGTATGAGAGTAGGTGAAGGGAATACAAATGTGTGTGTGTGTATGTATACCTATACATATGTCTATATAGGAGGGTATATTTGTGTATCAATACATATCTGAGCATGTGTATATATGGGTATATAGAAGGCATAGGATCAATTGAATATGAAGGGATGGTACTTTAAAAGGTAAAATTCTGAGGTGGGAAAGGACTAAAATCAGAGGAGCCAGGGAGAGACAAAATGGGCTTAATCATCCCATGTAGAAGAGGCAAGGGATAACTGTTACAACTTTACTCTCATTTACTCTCATTGAATTTGGCTTACGGAAGGAATGACATAAACTCTAAACTGCTAATCTTGCCACACAGGAGAGCAAGGGGGACAAGAATGAGAGGTGGGATGACAGAGGGGAGGGCAGGGTCTCAGGGAGGGTTGCTGGAAGTACACACATCAGTAAAGGCACAGGGACAGGACAGGGAATAGAACAAGGAAGCTGGTTGGAAAGAGGGACATATAATCAGCCTCTCACAATATGTCCACTGTGGAAATGTCCTGCATAATTACATATGTACAGCCTGTATTGAGTTGCTTGTCCTTCCAGTGTGGGTGGGTGACGAGGGAGGAACCAAAAGAAATCTAGAATTTAAAGTTCTACACTCAAATGTTGATATATATATTATTGACTACATGCAACTGGGAATTAAGATATACAGGCACTGGGATAGGGAGACCCACACTGCCCTACCACAAAATTAGAGGGGCATTGGAGGAGGTTATAAAAAAGAGCAGATTGGGGGAGGGGCTTTAGAGTGGGATCGCTGTTTTGGGATTGGGGGTAGGGGAAAGACAGGGAGAAAATTTGTAACTCAAAATCTCATGGAAATGAATGATGTAAACAAGAAAATAAATAAATTTTTTAAAAATAAAAAAAAGATTTCACAAGATCTTACAATAAGAACCACTATTTCTAAAATGTAATATTTTTTTGCTATGATTTGGAAAATAAGTTGAGAAAAATTATAAAGTGTTGGTTTGCCATTGAGAATGAGGTATAAAAATCTAGTCAGTCCATCAATAAGCATTTATGAATATCTTCCTATGTTCCCAGCACTGTGCTATGTACTAAGGCGACAAAGAAAGGCAGATATCCATTACCCTCAAGAAGCTCTCATTCTGATGGGGAGGAAACATGAACACAATAAATCTCTCAACAATCATCAATTAAATACCCTACAACATGCTGGGCATTGTACCAAGTTCTGGGGATGTGTAACAGCAATCAGTTTAGCAGATACTTAGCATTAGTAACTTAGAGCTAAGTATGGAAGGTGTGAGCTCTGTCCACTGTTGAGAGGGTGTGAACTCCCCTGATGATGTGGCAGAAGGGGATTGGCTGATACATGAGACCAGTGTGTATATATAAAGAAGAATTCCAGAGACAGTAAGACAGAATTGGAATTTTCCTGTTAGAGGAAGCAGGATTGTCTCAGCATCTGGGAGCTGGCTGCTGGACTGAAGAAATGAGTTGGAGTTTTCTTGAGAGAAAGAAGAAGAGAGTTTCTCTCCCAGCATCTGGAAGCTGACTGAGAACTGAAATGGAGTTTTCTTGAGATTGGAATCTGGTGAAGGCCACCCAGAAGGCCAATATTCCTTCTGGGCCTTAGGACCAGCTGAACTGCTAGAGGATTGAAGAAGCATGACCAGGACAAGACTTTCTTTGTTCATGGCCTGGCTGATCCTTGAGTTCCAGGAAAGAGAAGTGGTGAGGACTCTGTGAGCTTCCGTGTGTGCCAGGGACTGCCCTGAGGACTGGACAAGGATGTGGGAGCTGTCTGCTTCTGAATCCAGGTGACTATTTGGTGGATTCAGGAGGAAGCTGGGACCATGAAAGGGGATCCAGGGAATCAGAGAGACTACCCAGAGTTAAAGTGAAGAAAAGGCCTCCTCTTGGATGAAACTAAGGTTTGCTGGACACCAAGGGGTGGAGGGTTTGTGTGGTTTTCTAATGACTGTACTTAGTGATTAATGATATTTAGTACCTGTGAATCTAGATTAGTGACTGACTGCTAGATGAGTGACTGATTAAGTTAATGGTTGCCTCATGAGTGGAAGATTGATATATTGTGAATTGAGTGAATGTTTAAATAAGGAGGGTTTCCCCCTTAGGGAATCCAGATGATTATTCTTTTGTTCTTTGTTCTAAATATTGTGACCAATGTAGTAAAAACTGTAGCCATTCTAATGTTAAGCTGTTATGAACGCTGTATTGTGATTTTCTGTGATAAGATATAATGTTGTGAATATTGTGATATATTGTGAATGTTTGCCTTGATTTATAATGGAATAAATGGAGTGTTCACTATACTATGTGATCTGAACCTTAAAAGCTGCTCACAGTAACATTCTTTTGAGAATCTGCTGGTGCGTGGTGTTACAGGATGTTAGCCTTAGAAACTGGGGGGTGGGGAGAGGAAGGGCAGGGAGATCAGAAAAGATTTCATGTAGAAGGTGATGCTTAAATTGAGTCATAAGGAAAAGAGATTCTGAGAGATAGCAGGGAAGAGGGGATAAGACAGATGGGAAAGTCAATGAGTGTAAAGGCACAGAAATGGGAGTTAATGTCTTGTGTGAGCAATAACAAATAATCTAGTTCTGCTTTGTGGAGCACGTGGAAAGAAGTAATGTACAAGCAGATTGGAAAGGTTAAAAAAAAAGAGCCAAGCTGTTAAAAGATATAAATGCTGGAGGTAATTAATGCTGATTCTAGAGGTGATAGGAAACCACTGGAGTATATTGAATCCTAGGACAGTGACATGGTCAGATCTTCACTTTAGGGAATTTACTTCAGTGGCTATGTGAACAATGGACAAAAGTGAGGAGAAATATAGGGTAAGAAGACCATGGAGGAGGTGGTTCCAGTACCTCAAGTGAAATATGATGAGTGGTTGAACTATGATGATGGATTTATGGAAAGTGTGGTGAGAAGGCATTGTTGAGGAGAAATTACAAGATACTCATTGGATATGTAGAATGAATGACAGTAAGGAATCAAGGATAACATTTAGTTTTCAAGTCTGGGAGACTGAAAAATTATTATGGCCTGAACAGTAATGGGGAAGTACAGAACATAGGATTTAGGAGGAAAGATAATGAATTCTGTTTTGAATATGTTGAGTTTGAGATACCCATGGGACACCCAGGTTAAAATGTCCAATGTTACGTTGAAATGTCCAAAAAGCAATTTATTATGAAGAACAAGAAGAGCTCAGGATTGAGACTAGGACAACATATACAGATCTAGAATTTATCTGCACAGTGATAGGAAAGAGAAGAGAACACCCAAGACAGAGAACTGTGATACGTGAACAGTTAGTGGACATGGTATAGATGATAGGTGAGTGAAGGAGCCTGAGAAGGAATAGCTACACAAGTGTGAGAAAAAGGAAAACAGAGCAGCATCATGAAATTGCAGGGAAGAGAGAATATAAAGAATGAGAGGATGGTCAACAGGGTCAGATGCTGTAGGGAGGTCAAGAAGAATGAGGACTGAGAATAAGGCTTAGTATTCTTAATAGGTATTTACCTTTGCAAGAAAAAATGAGCTTGTGCCCTAGACAAAATATTGCTTCAAAAATCAGGAGCTATGAAATATGCATAATAAAATTAAGTATATGGACTAGTGGGTGTTGGCTTTGCCCAATTCTTCCGTGTTGTACCCAAGCCCCTAGCTTCATTGCGTGTCAATTAAAAAAACTCTTGGGAAGAAGATGAGCCTCAGTTCCCCAGCTTCCACAGAGCCTTGAAGGTGTGGGGGATAGGAGAGAGACATAAGAGATAAATTACAAAAATAAAATTTTGGGACACAGACTCATAATCAGGAATTTAATAGGAATTACAAGGAATTTAATCACAAATCAGGTAGTTGGCTGATCTCAGCAGCAGATAAAGGCAGTCAAAAAAAGTAGGCTTGATCTTAATTTGGGGACACTGGATTTTTCTAGGTCCTTAGGTAGACGTGATGATTCCTTACTTTAGCTATATTCTAAAAGAGCATCAGTCTGCCTTCACCAGGGAACAGATTTCTATTGATCTCTATGCACAGAATAGCAACAGATAGTATCAGAAAGTATACCAGTGCCTAAAAAATCACCGAGGATGTCCAACAAATTAGATGATGTGCAATACCCAGCAGAGAAGACATGAAGTAGAGTGGAGGGCTTAGATACAACATTCGCTAAAGAGCAACCTAACAAAGACACCCGTTGAAATTTGCAGAGTTGTAAATGTGAGTCACCCTGGCTATATATTGTTCCTATTGACATTTGTCCTTTTGTGTATGTCTTACATGTGTATGTACTAGTCACATGGATTCCTTCATGAATTTTTCCTGGCCTAAGGTTTTCCCTACACATGTGTTGTACATGTATATTCTCTAATCACACATGTTCTCTGTCTTTGTTCTTCCCCATTGATGTTATGGTAACCACCCAAAGGAGAACATATTCCATGAGCATAGGATGAACCTTTTTGTTCTTTTTCTTTACTCTGCTATTTAATTAAATGTTGTTGTTTTTTAAATTTCAAATGAATATGTCTTCTGGTTGTCTGGTAAAAGCAAACTCACTGTTGGGGTTCATTGACTATGATTTTAAATGTATCCTAACCCACATAATAGCTTGAATCTGTGGTTCTACCTGCTGTGAAGGGAAACCCCAGACACTACATTAGTAAAGTTTTACAAGTAACTATCAAACTTCAAGAGTTGAAAAGATTCATACATTGCAGGTTAGCATTCCAACAAAGATACAAATTGTGCATAATCTACTATTTCTATAATATCTCATTACCTACTCTCCTGAGTTAGTGCAACATGTCATGATCCTAATTTGAAAAGTTAACTATGAAAAAATATAGAAGGGACCTGATCAACTGATTTATTGCCATCTACTGAATATTAACTGTTATGCTAAGATCCATAGTCCCCATGCCTGCATATCACATAATGATAATGTGTACGTTTCTATGTCTCGTACTCCAAGAGAATTTATATTTTTTTAATGTGAGTAAAATGGAAGCAAGAGCAGGTAATAGAACATGAAAATAAAAGCATAGCATGGTTGTATAAACATCATGTAAGGAGTGTAATGAGTCAAGAAAAGCAAGAAGAACTAAAGACAACAAAAAGGAAGATTTAACTATGTTAGGAGAAAGAAGAGTATCAGGGGTGTAATAATACCTCTTCTTGGAGTGAATGGGGCAGTAACCAACAACAGAGAAGGCTTAGCTGCTCAGTTCTTTGCTTGCTTGTTTTCTCTGACAAGGAAAATGACCTTTGCCCTGGGAATGACAAAAGAAAGATCACCTGGGAGGTAGTACTCAAGATAGTAAGAAAACAAGTAGCTGCCTTTTATCATTTCCAATCACCTGGCCCAGATGAACTACATCCACAAGTATTGAAAGATCTAGCCAAAGTGATGGCCCAGCCATTGTCAGTGATATCTGAAAGATCATAGGAAATGGAAGAGGTACCACAAAATCAGAAAAGAACTTATAAAAAAGGTAAGAGAACAGCCTCTGTAGACTATAGGCCGTTAAACTTGACTTTGACTATAGGGAAAATTCTAGAATGGATCAGGGAAAGAGTGACTAAAAAAGATCAAATGTGCCTTCATCAAGTAGGGCATGCCAGACACATACCCTTTCCTGATTTCCTTACAAAAATGGTAGATGAAGGAAAAACTCTGCATGTATATCATTTACCTAGATTTTACTAGTACCTAGATTTTACATTTATGTAGATCATACTATTCTTGGGGAGGTGAAAAAAAGTGAGTTAGATGATAATACAATGACAAAGATTGAAAAATGGTTGAATGGCTGGTGTCAGATCAGTTGTTAATAGTTCAAGTTCAATGTCAGCTTGGTAGGAGGTCCCCAGACAAGTCCCCAAGGCATATATGATTGGCTTGTACTGTTTGACATTTTTATCAATGACTTAGATAAAGGAGTAAAGGCCATGCTGATAAGATTTTCATATGACACTAAGCTGAGACACAGGAAAGCAGAGTAGAGAGGTCAAAATATCTTGACCAGCTAGAAATTAAACTGAGCCTAATCATATGAATTTCAAGAAGAAATGCCTTATGCTAGGATTCAAAATGCCTTACATATAGGCTAAAAAATAGATAAAGTGAAAACATGGTAAAATGACAGCTTTTCTAGTCTAAAAGTGTTAGTAGATTGTAAACACAGTATGATATGTTGTCAATTCTGTGATGTGACAGCAACAAAAAAATGCTGATGATACACTGGGATAAATTAAGAAAGATTTGTTTTGGGGTTTTTTTTGCTTTTTTGAGGGAAAATTGGGGTTAAGTGACTTGCCCAAGGTAACACAGTTAGTGCATGTGTCAAGTATATGAGGGCAGATTTGAACTCAGGTCCTCCTGACTCCAAAGCTGGTGTTCTATTCACTGAGCCACCTGGCCACCCCAGAGAGAGATTTGTAATAAACTTATGCCAGCTTCCAGGGATAGATGGTTCCAGTGTACTCTGCCCTGCTCTGATCACTTCTAGAACATTTAGTTCTAGGCAACACTATCCAAAATGAACGTTAATATTCTGGAGAATATCCAAAGGAATGCAACCAAGATGATAAGAGGCCTTGAGTCCATCTCATATGAAGACTGGTTGAAAAAAACCTTTAGTGCTGACCTCAAGAAGAGAAGCTACACTGAGGCCATAGTCAAGTATTTGAGTATCTTCTGTGTAAAAGAGGGAATAGACTTGAATTTTTCAACCAAAGAGAATAGAAACAGTAGCAATGGATGGAATTTTCTCTTTTAAAAGGCCAATATATGGTTTATCTCAGCAGAGAAACTATTAACAATTAGAGAGGTGTTTCCTTG
The DNA here is from genome assembly GCA_028646575.1 of Pseudocheirus occidentalis. Lineage (NCBI taxonomy): Eukaryota > Metazoa > Chordata > Mammalia > Diprotodontia > Pseudocheiridae > Pseudocheirus > Pseudocheirus occidentalis. The sequence goes on along the minus strand of JAQQSW010000034.1, from coordinate 172,759 downwards.
GGGAAATAAAAGTTGAACAAGAAGGATGAGAAAAAAGCCCTTCCAACTTCCAAATTTTGTGATTCTGTGCTTTTAAAAAGTTTCCATTTTCATGTGGTCATAAAATCTCTATTTCTAGAAATTTTGGTGTTGTGTTATCAAGGTATAAAGAGACATTAATAATCTACAAACAGATTATAATAAATGGTATTTATGTAACACATTATAACAAGTAGCTCACTTTAAGCAAAGGAGGCAATGTAATAGACCCTAAGTTAAACTTGTTTTCTCATGTTTGGCTTTTGTTTTTGTTTTGTGGTGGTGGTGCTGGTGGTGCTGGTGGTGCTGGTAGTGATGGAGGTGGTGGAGGTGGTGGAGGTGCTGGTGCTGGTGCTGGTGCTGGTGGAGAAGCTCATTCATTCAGTCAGGTCTAACTATTTGTAGCCTTGTGGAATGTAGTACACCAGGGCCTTCTTTCCTCCAGTCCCTCCCAAAGTCTGTCCAAGCTCCTTTTTGTTACTTCCATGACACTGTTTATCCATCTCATCCTCTGCTGTCCCCTTTTCCATTTGACTTTAATCTTTCCCAAATCATGGTCTTTTCTGCTGAGTCTTGTCCTCTCATCTGCATCAATATTTGATCTCTCAGTGAATATTCTGAATTAATTTAAGTATTGACTGATTTGACCTCCTTGCTGTCCAAGGGAATCTCAAAAGTCTCTTCCAGCACCACATTTCAAAAGGATCATTTCTGTCATTCTCAAATTTCCTTATAGTCCAACTCTCACAACAATACATTGCTAGTGGAAAAACCAAAGCTTTGACTATAAGGAGTTTAGTGGGCAAGGTGACATCTCTGCTTTTTAAATGTTGTCAAGATTTGCCGCAGATTGTTCCATTCAAGGAGCAAGTGTCTTTTCATTTCATGGCCACAGTCACTGTCTGCAGTGATCTTGGGGCCCAAAAATGTCACACTGCTTCCATTTCTTCTCCCTCTATTTGGCAGAAGTGATGGAACCAGTTGCCAAGATCTTAGTTTTTGTGATGATAAGCTTCAAGTTAGCTTTTACGTTCTTCTCTTTGTACCAGCAATGCAATATTCATTGCCCATGGTGGTTATGAATATGCTGGTGTAGTTGTGAATCACAGTTTAACAGGCTCTCCACATGGAGGATGTAACCAAAGTATTTATTCAAATACTAGAAAACCAAGACCAGAAAATCAAAGTCATTACAATAACCACAAAGTTGGTGCACATAGTCAATGCAGCAAACACCCACATTCCCAAGCCTTCAAAACAAAACAGGCTCCCTCAAGTAAGGATCCTCCTCACCTCACTCATGGTAGCTCCTCAGTCTCCACACTGCTCACTCCCAGCAGTTTAAGCTCCCAGCAGTTCTCATTCTCAGAAGTTCTGGCTGGCTCTCAGAAGTTCTGGCTCTTTCGCTTGGGCTTTTTCTCATATGTGGTATTAGCTCCTCCCTGTTCTGCTCCTTCCTGTTACATTAGTAAGTTCATCCCACTGTGGGATTCACAAGTTCTGGATCTTAATACCTGACATAATTATGAACTTGAAAGAAGGTGCTAAGTAACTATTTGCTTGCCAATACAAGTGGCATGGAAGATCTTCAAATCCCGTTACTATTACACTCTTTTACCTTCATCAAGACACTTGTTAATTCTTCACTTTCTGCCATCAGAGTGGTTTCATTTGAATATCTGAGATTGTTTGTAATTCTTCTGGTAACCTTAATTCCAGCTTCTGATTCTTCCAGGCTGGCATTTACCATGATGTACTCTGCAAATAAATTAAATAAGATCACAATACACTGCCTTATCATACTCCACTTACAATCTTAAACCAATCAGTTGCTTCATGTTTGGTTCTAACTCTTCCTTATTGGCCTTTATACAGATTCTTCAGAAACAAGTAAGAAGACCTAGTACTCCCATCTCCTTGAGAACCTGCCACATTTTGTTGTAATCCACACAGTCAAAGGCTTTGGTGTAATCAATGAAACAGGGTAGATATTTTTCTAGAACTCTCTTACAAATTCAGTGACTGTTGGCTTCCCAAGACCCACTTGACTTCATTCTCCACGATATCTGGCTATAAATCAGTAGCCACACTATCATGGTTATCATTAATAGTAAGAACTTTCTTATATAGTTCTGTATGTTCTTGGCACCTTTTCTTAATCTCTTCTATTTCTGTTAAGTCTCTACCATGTTTTGCTTTTCTTTTACCATGCCCATTTTTGCATGAAACTTTCCCTTGATTCTTCTAATTTCCTTGAAAAGATCTCTTTTCTTTCCCATTATGTTGTGGTTTTTTCCCCATTTCTTTGCATCATTCATATAAAAAAACAATCTTGTGTCTCCTTCTCTGGAATTTTGCATTCAACTGAGTATATCTTTCCTTTTCTCCTTTACCTGTTGCTTCCTTTATTTCCTCAGCTATTTATAAAGCCTCATCAGACAGCCATTTTTCTCTCTTGCTCTTCTTTTTCTTTGGAATGCTTTTTGTTACTGCCTCCTTTACAATATTGCAAAGTTCTGTCCATAGCTCTTTAGGCACCCTATCTACCAGATCTAATTCCTTAAATCTATTCATCACTTCCACTTCATATTCATGATGCTATTTAGGTCATACTTAATACAGTCTGGTGATTTTCCCTACTTTCATCAAATTAAATCTGAATTTTGCAATAAGAAACTCACGATCTGAGCCACAGTCAGCTCTAGATCTTGTTTTAACTGAGTATATAGGACTTCTCCATTTTTGACTGCAAAGTATGTCATCAGTCTGACTTCATTATTGACCATCTGGTGATGTCTGTGTATAGAGTCACCTTTTGGGGAATTTATTTCAGATGAAAAATTCTGAGTTCAGCCACAATTGTTTCAAGCAACTCAAATAGGTTTACAAACCCTGTTCACACACAATTCTAGTATTTGACACAATCAAAAGACACTAAAACCAAAATGGAGTGGAGTCAGTCCAGGAGTGTGCAGGAGCCAACATTCAGACCAATTATTAATTTTTTTATATAAGCATTTATACCCAAGAAATTGGCAAATGATACAAGTCAGGGCTTTATCTGTTGTTTTGTTAACTATCTATACTTAAGAAAATGATAGAAAAATGTTAATAATACAGATTAAACTTAAAAGTGTGCTGTGTGGTTTTGGAGAGCCGGTTGTTAAACATTTTCAGCACACTCATGTATTAATCTTACTCTTATTTTCATACAGTTCTTTAAGGTTTAAAAATCACTAGCAATACTTTATCTCATTTGACCTTCACACTATCCTTGTGAGGCACCCCATTAGAGATGAGGAAAATGAGATAAAGTGAGGTTAAGAGATTGCCAATGTCATACTAGTAAAATGCTAAAGGTGGATTTATACCCGTAGATCTCCTGATGCCAGTTTCAGTACTTTCCATCCTATTATTTCTCTCTCATATACCGTGTTACCTACTCCTGGCCCAAAATATTTTGGCCATGAAGTTTCCCCATCACACAATACACTAAAAAGTGTAAAAGATTCAAGACAACTTTTAACAGCATAGAAAAAATACAGACTTCCTTCACCAAGGTGTTTCCCATTCATATGGGAAGAGAAGCAAGATTATGGAAGATTCTAAGCCAAAGAAATATTTTTAGTTCAACAATTCTCTGATCATACATAGCAAGTTATGTTCAAAACAGGGAGTGTATGCTCACCAAAAGGATTTACCTTTGTCATGGAGACTGTTAGATGCAGAGCACAGAAAAAAGAAAGATTTCTAGGGGTGGCTAGGTAGCACAGTGAATAGAGCACCGGCCCTGGAGTCAGGAGTACCTGAGTTCAAATCCGGCCTCACACACTTAACACAAAAAACTAGCCGTGTGACCTTGGGCAAGTCACTTAACCCCAACTGCCTTCCAAAAAAAAAAAAAGATTTCTAATAGATGGTGATGTTCTCCACATCAAACTGTTATTTACATTGCATCAATCCTCCTTAATGAAATCAATGACCACTCAAAAGAAATTGGATGAATAACGTAGCCAGAAAAAATTTTTAAAAGCTTGTCATCCAACAAGAATCATAAATTTAGAGCTTGAAGGAATCTTATAGGCCTTATAGTCCAACCTCTTCATTTTAGAGATAAGGACACTGTGACCCAGGGAAGTCAAATGCCTACCTGTATAAAATTATGCAGATAATAGCCATGAGAGTAAAACACATATAGGCAGGAAGTCTTGAGCACTCATTAATACTCATTAATATTCATTAAGTCTATTGCTACACCTACTACATTGAATAGGAGGAAGAAAGCAGATAGTCTTACCTGTGGGAAATGGTGCAACATTTTCCATAATCCCAAATAGATTCTTAACTTGAAAATTCAACTTTTTAATGTAAATATTCTTCCACTGAGGTTACATGGAAGCATATCAGAAGATGTTACAATCTCCAAAGAATCAACATTATGAGTGACCCTAAAGAACATTTGAGAGATAGAGATGATGGGGAAAAGTCTTTTATCAATCAGTCAATAAGTATTTATCAATGTGCCAGGCAGTGAGTTAAACACAAAGGGTACAGAGTAAAGCAAAAAACATGGTCGCTCCCTCAAGGAGCTCAAATTCGGATGCTGGAGATAACATACAAGTTACTACATACAAGATATAGGACACCACAGTGACACAGTGGAGAGAGTACCGGGCCTGGAGAAAAAATGGTAAAACAGTTCAGTAGCTTTGCCAAGAAAACCCCAAATGGAGTCATAAGAAGTCAGACACAATTTAAAAGTGACTCAACAATAACACATATAAGATATATAGAGACAGAGACAGGGAGAAACAGGGAGAGAGAGATTCAGAGAGACAGAGACAGAGTGAGATGCCACAGGCAGAGAGAAAGAGAGAGAGAAAGAGAGAGAGAGAGAGAGACAGACAGACAGACAGACAGACAGAGAGACAGAGAGACAGAGAGAGAGACAGAGAGACAGAGAGAGAGACAGAGACAGAGTGAGATGCCACAGGCAGAGAGAAAGAGAGAGAGAGAGACAGAGAGAGACAGAGAGACAGAGAGAGAGACAGAGAGAGAGAGAGACAGAGACAGAGACAGAGAGAGAGACAGAGAGACAGAGAGAGAGAGAGAGAGACAGGGAGAAAAAGGAGAGAGAGAGAGAGAGATTCAGAGAGACAGAGACAGAGTGAGATGCCACAG
>JAQQSW010000034.1:135827-167060 GCA_028646575.1 Pseudocheirus occidentalis | reverse complement strand
AGAGAGAGAGAGACTAGAACTGCAAAATAAAATCAACACAGGTTTTGGGGGGGTTTGCATACAAATTTCTTTCAGAATTCTTTATATAAAGTCTAATTTTTGTACAGAAATTTATGTAAAGTCACAACTGTCTATATAAGGAACTAGAGTGTTGTGCTGGTGTCCACAAAATGTTTAAAGACTGAAAGGAAGTTTTTGAGGACATTGATAGATACTCTGTAAGATTTAAAGGAGGACATGAATGAGATTCATAAAGAGTGATAAAGACATGGATGGCTTGATTGCAAAGCTCTTGCTTTCATATCCCAAATCTACCGAAGTGGAGCACGTGGCAATTGTGATACGATTGCATAAATGACCAAATTATTAACATTCAATATTTTAAAAAGCAAATAGGAAATTGATCAAGGCATTTAGCATAGACTTAATCTGTCATTTAATCCTCGGCAACCACATAATTATGTGATTTATTACCAATGTATTACTTTTATTTATTATATTTTTAGCAATTTATTTATTTTACCAATATATATTAATATTTATTAAAATATATTAATACCAATGCCATATAATGCCAATATATCGATGTATTTATATGTTTATCTCCATGTATTTTAATCGCATTATTACTACATTTTGATTAGTGTTCTCTCCTCCTATAGATTGTAAACCCTGGGAAGGCAGGAACCTACAAATCCTCAAAATGTTCAGTACAGTGACCTATATTAGTTAGTATAATGGGCACTCAAATGAATTCAATAAACATTTATTGTCTCTGACAGATATTCCTATTTATTTGGGACAAACGATTGCCATCACACAGTTCCTCCCACATTATAAGTCTTTTAGCCCTCATTACTCGTATATTCATAGATATGTCCCTTTCTACTCAATCTGGGAACCAGAAATGGAATAGTTAACTCAGTCTCACAGAAATCCATGCACTAAAAGTAAACTGACTGTGCCTTTCATGTCAATACTCCATGATAACACCTAATAATCACCATGTCACCTGGCAACTAACTGCAAGAGGAATAGTAAAAGGGGATAAATGAAATGGCTGGGGAAGAATGGGATTCATTAATCCATTTTGCCTTCACAATTGTATTTTAGACCCAGATTACATCCATTTGCTAGCTTTCAGTATGAAAAATACAGATATAATCTATGTGTATGTGTGTATGCATATGTATATAAATAAACATATATGTTACACATGTGTATTGCACATCTATGAAAGGTTGGTTTCTTTAAATAATTCATTGATGTTTCAATGACATCAAAAACTTGCTACCCGATGATTCGATTTTACACAAACTACTAATTTATACCCGAGAGATTTATTTGAATTTTCGAATTATTTATCCCTGTGCTTTCTTAAGTTCCGTGTATCCTTTCCTTCTAGATCTTTTTTTTTCTAATTGTACTTAGAAGTGTTGTTAAAAATAAGGGGAAATCACCCTCATCAAATAACCAAGCAAAAGATAAATAGAACGTTTCTTTCTGTGCGTATGTATGAGTTTAAGCCAAGCCTCATCTGCTGGGTTGGAAAGTCAGCAGTTATCAGAGTAGAGGTGGGGTGGGGTGGAAAATTTATAACCAAAATTTCATTCACTTTTTTTCAATTGGACATTTGTACACTTCCTAAATTTTGAATTTCTGAAGATTGGTCCATTCAAAATGCAGCATTTCCTTCCTGTGTACAAGGGTATGACAGCATACAAACACACCCACACAAACACACACGCACACGCACACACACACACACACACACACACACACACACCTATAGAGAGGAACCCCTGCTCATTTCAGAAAACACTAGTATACATTTCTTGACTTTCTATTCAAGATCTCAAAAACTGACTTCTAGGGAATAGAACCAAATTGAATGACTGGCATGTGATATTCAATAATATTAGTCAATGGGAAAGAATCACATTCACTCCTAAGCACTGGAAAAAATGGGAAGACTACATGGAAGAAAGCATTAGAAAATCAGGGGAAAGCAAATGCATCTATCCTGATTTTGGTTTTTAAGTAACACTCCCCTCTTTAGATGACAGCGTCCACAAGAAATAAGCTGGTGAGTGGAGAAAATATGAGTGCAGTGGGGAAAATGGGTCATTTACAAACACTTCCTTGGTTCTTTTCTTAAAAGAGACTAGCACACGTGGAGGCCAAGAATGATCATAGTCAGCTTTCACATAGCACCTACTACTATGTGCCAGGTATTGTGTTAGCATGTTACAAATATTTGATTTTGATCTTGATTGACCTTGATAACAACTCCAAGAGGTAGGTACTATTATTATACCCATTGCACAGATAAAGAAATTGAGGCAAACAGAGATTAAATGACTCACCCAAGGTTGCATAGCTAGTAAGTATCTGAGGGTAAATTTGAATCCAGGTCTTCTAGACTTCAAACTCAATAGTCTATCCACTGTGCCACCTAGCTGCGTGCATGGCATGTGAGCAATTCCATGGTCACAACCACATGAACAGCATGGAATACGACCAATTTCAACTTTAACTGTAGCGTTGGCATTAATTTTCTTATTGGTTCATAGTGGAAAGATAAGAGCTTACTTATAACCTAATGAGAAAAGGAGGTTAGATCTAGAAGAAGCAGTAGAAATCTAATCCCTCCATTTGACCAGTGAAGAAATAAGTCACAGAGGGGCAGTTAGGTGGTACAGTGAATAGAGCACCAGTCCTGGCATCTGGAGGATCTGAGGTCAAATCTGACCTCAGACATTTGACACTTACTGTGTGACCCTGGGCAGGTCATTTAACTCCGATCACCTTGCCAAAAAACAAAAACAAAACCAAGACAGAAGTCACAGAGAAGTAACTTGCCAAAGCCAGTGAGTTAATGGGGCTCCCTAGGATCTCAATCTCATAATTCCCAATCTAATATGTTTTCTATTAGATCCTACTAATATTATAAAATACACACACTAACCCACGATTATTAGGATAGGCATTTTGAATTGTCTTTCTCGTCATGGAAGTGGTTTGTGTTGAACCATATACCTTTCCTGCTTTTGAGAGAACAGACATGGGAGAAATCTTCGATTATGAAACAGAGCAATGTTAGCTAGTGTGTGTGGGAAGTGAAGCCCTTGTCTTGTTCTTAACAAGCATTCAAATCAGTTCCACAAGCATTTCATCAGTATTGTGCTTTCTGTGCTAGGCTGTACTTTTAATAAACCATAAATTCTATGAGGACATTTGTATGTGTCTCACCTTGTATCAGGGGAGAGAGCCCAGCAAGAGAGGGGGAGCCATATTCTCCTGTCTCTTCTCTGCTGATTCAGCCCACCCTCCATCCAAACCCCATCATGTGCCAGACATAGTCATCTCTGCCAATGACCCCTTCCCTTTTTGACTGGACATTGATCCCCTCCCTATTTTAATTCCCCTGGAGGGAATTTAGAGGCTCCCACTCTATTCTAATCTTTAGGTCTACTTCCTCTGCCCAACATTCGTAAGCCAGGCCTTTCCAGGTCTTACATATATACTCAAATCTTTAATGAGTCACCAAGTATAGCACTATAGTACCGAGAAAGACCACCAGGCCTTACCATCTCCCTGCCCGTGTGTCCTCATGAAACTGGACATTGACATCAGACCTAACAATGTACCCTGGGCCTTGCCATTCACTCTACAACTGTATATTCCTTTAGGTATTTTCTCCTTGAATTAGAATATGAGCTCCTTGAGAACAGAGACTTTCATTTTTATACCCATATCTTCAATGTTTAATATTGTATAGGCACTTAGTGAATGCTTTTTTCATTCATTCATTCAGCATAGGGAACATTAATAATATTTAATAACTGACGTAAGTACTATATTCTGTAGTCTCAGAAGCTTAGCAAATTGACCCTGAGAACTGATATTCACTAAGAAAGACTGAAGGACATAAGAAAGACATAATTTTAGACCTAGAAGGAACCTTAGAAATAATACAGTCTAACCTTTTTCTTTTTATAGATAAGGAAACGGAGGACTGGACTTGGTTAAAATGACTTACTCAAAGTGACACAGGTAGTAAGTGACAACCAGGATTCAAACCCAGATCTAGATCCCAAACCCAACACCGTTCAGTGCACCTCACTGTCTCTGAGAGATGAGAGAACCAGAAGCAACAATAAAGACAGAGAGAAGACCCCAGCAAAGGAAACTGATTATGTGATGTATGAGGAATTCTATTGAATAAATGCATATTCAATTCAACTGATGAATTTTAATAAATATTGGTCAAATGGACTAGGATAAAATAGAAGCAGAAAAATTATAAAGATTGCAGCTTTGCCTTTGCTTGCTTCTTGCCCACACAAATACTACTATTTTGAGTGAAGGAGGCACATGGGGCACATGTTTTAAAACTATATTCTATATTGCTGTGCTGTTTGGTTTCTCAGCTAGGCTTCAAAAAGAAACAAGCATCTGAACTAAAGACAAGGAATTTAAGTTTGTTTCACAACATTAGAAACATTTCGATTATAAAGCAAAGGAAGATGTATTTTAAAAAAAACACACATTCTGGGAAAGTGGTGACATTCTACATTATTTCTTGAAGACAGGCAAGGTCTGTTCTGAAAACTATATGAAGGAGGGATCACTTCAGTGGCCCACATTTTCCTATTTCATTTCAAAAAATATTTATAGAAATACACATACATTAATGGTTTGTTTTTGTTTTGGATTTGGTAGAGCAGTTACACAACCATCACTGTGCCAGGCTTCAGGAAATATACTAAGGAAAAATCACAGGTAGACTCTACCCTCAATGAACCTGTGATCTCACTGGAATGACAAAGAATATACCAAAGAACAATTAAAAAACAAAAAAAGGAACAACTAGAGAAAAGGAAGTGAAAGTTCTGGGAAGACGATCATGGAAAGTCCCCAACTCTCAAAGAGAAGTCTGGTTTGTTTAAGATAAAACAGTCTACCTGGTGAAATCACAAAAGCTTCAGCGTCCTAGTTATTTCAAACAAGATGAGACCAAACGAAAAATTTGTTACTGGGGGCAGTCATGCACTGGAAAGACAGGCTCGCTGGATCGGTGCTTCCCATGGTGGGTTTCTCTGATGCTCTGATAAACTGAGCGGTGTGTTTGGAAAGGAGGCTTTCAGTGCTGCTTTTGTCTAAACAGTCCCGCACAAAAATAGATGCTATTGTGAACACAATCACCAGAGGATTGTCAGGTAAGTGTTTTGTGAGCAGCAGCCCACAGATATGGGGATTTTTCTGGGTTCCAGGTGGGCAGAGTCACCTGATTAGCAGCCAGTCTCCAGGGAGACAGAAATTGCTAGTAGCCATTGACCTAGATGCCTGAAGAAACACACTGTGCTAAGAGTTAGACCGCCTTTAATCCCTCCCCTGCTAGGAACACTGAGAGCCATCGGCATGACAGATGGCTGAAACATTCTAGATTTTATTTGCATGTGTAGACTTTGTATTAATGGAAAGAAATGTTGGGAGTTTCTAGCTGAATGATACAGCACACATCTGGATGGAACACCAAAGCAGCTGGGCATATATCAAAACTGTCACTGATGTTACAGAACTCTGTAGGGTCATCACTGTCTCTAAATGAGGCTCCTGGGGCATTCATTCCTTTGCCTCCAGAAAGTCTTCCCAAATCACCCTGGTCATGAGGTCATTCTCCGAGTGTGTATCCATGTATAATCAATTCAGATGTTTTGAATCAAAACAGATGCTCCTTCGCTGACAACTTCCCAATAAAATCCTAAAATATCCGAGTTGAAAAGGATCTTGGCGATCAGTTCATTTTCCCTGCTTCTGTTTTACAAATGAGGAAATGGGATATTTGAATTGTTGTGACAGCTCTCTTGATTTCTAACCTCTGACACCTCTTGTTAGGGATCATCAGAAGAGGGTAGTAGAGGTCACACAGTCTAACGCCATCTTTCCACAGACGAGGAAACTCGGGCCCAGACAGTCTAAATGACTTTCCAAAGGCTCTCAAGTAGCACATGATAGAACCAGGACGAAATCACAGAACTCCTAACTCTTTGTGCTCTAAATCTTTTTCTAGTTCCTCTGAAAGCTAGGTGATACAGTGATTGGAGCACTGGGCCTGTAATCAGGAAAACCTGAGTTCAAATGTGACCTTAGATTTTACTTAGCTGTAAGACCCTGGGCAAGTCACTTACCTGCCTCAGTTATATCAGTTGTAAAGTGAGGATTATAAAAGAACCTAATCTCCCAGGGAACTTGTGAAAATCAAATGAGATAATATTTGGGAAAATGCTTTGGACACTGCCTAGGACATAGTGAATGTTTAATAATAGTTTGTCTCCTTCTTTCCTTCTTTCTGCTGTACCGTAGCATAACATAAATAAAATTATTCATGAATAAAATCAAAATCAGTCTGAGCTGATTTCCCTTAATGGAAAAGATGTTAACTCTTTCAGCTCACCAACATACTTTAGTTAGCTGTCTGGGATCCAGGACATAGACTACCTGCCACTAATCCACCTGTCTATCTCTGTCTGTTAGTACCCCTTTGAGATTCCTTTCTATTCTGTCATTCAGTAGCTACTCAGAGATAGCTGAATAAATTCAAACGTTAACATAAACTGAGTCTAATTAGGAAGCCAAATATATCACTAAGGTCTTACACCATGTGGTCTAAAGGCAAATTGAATTTAAAGTTTAGGGATACTGTGCTTTGGGAATTATCAATGCCATTGTGTCTCACTGCTGCCTCAGTTTCCCCAACAGTGGTTACCTTCTATATACTCTGTATGTATCATGTATGTCCTAATGTATGCATATTATAAGTATGTGGTATGACCACAAAAGGAAATAGGCTTGTCATGTAATAAAATTAAGGGATAGAGTAAGGACATGCTGTGGGTTTCCCTTTCACCCACCCAATGTCAAGAGGTCTAGAGGAAAATCCCTCACTCACTGGGTGGATACTAATGCAGAACTTGTGGAAAGACACGAATGAGAGTAATATAGGATCACCAGACATGATGGCTCATAATCTCCTACATTCAAGAGATATTTAGTAAAGTGATAAAAAATATGAGAAGCCTGTGTTGTCCTGATGGATAATTGATTTTCCCCTTGAGTTATGGGTTGCATTGCACTTCACTATGGGTTGCATTGTACTCAGCTCTTCTCATACCTCCATTTATCAATGGAAGCTATTCCTTATCCCTGAAAACCTTTCTCTCCTCATCTCTACCTCTCAGAACCTTAGTCTTCCTCAAAATCTCAGCCCAATATTCACTTCTTTCATGAGGTCTTTCTTAATCTGTCCAATTGCTAGTACTCTCTTCTTCTTCAAATTATGTCGTATACCATTTACTTGTATAAATGTTGGGTCCCTCCAGTACAATACAGACTTCTAAGGGCAAGAATGATTCCATTTTTGCCTTCATGTTTCCATTGAAAGGACTGGCAGAACTTGGAAGCCACCTCAGCTCCCAAACACTCAAGCTTTTGGCCAAACAGAAAAATATAGCAGTCATGGTTTATATGCTAACTAAACAATACTTTGTCATGTAAATGCATTTATAAAATTTTATGGAGAGTAGAGAATCATGGACGGTATCATGTCACAAACCATCAAGAAGGAGGGAAGAGGAAAACAAGTATGCCTGGTATGTTCTAGAGTTTTTGGTGATATCAGCAACTAATAGCTGATCAGACTACTTGCCCCTCTCAAAATAAAAAAGCTTTGTGAGAACAATTTTTATATCTATTGAAGGTATCTTTGATGTATATTCGAGAAAAAAGGATTTTTAAAAATGAAAGTCTAAGATTATTACAGAGCTTCCTAAATGAAATCTATAACCATTCAAAAGAATTTGGCCAAAGTATCCACAAGGAAAGCTGAAAGTCCTTCTGGTCCCGCTGTCTCATAGTCTACCTGACATGAAAAGATTTGGGGCTCAATTAAATGAACCCACCTAGCCATGGCAGATCCATTTATTTCTTCTGCCCAATTTATGCATTTTAAGTGTAACAAGCAAGCTCCCTGTCATCTACCCTCCACCTCTGTCCTGTCTAGACTCAGAAAGCAAATAATAATTATTTGAAAAGGAGAAAAAAAGCTATTAGTGTTCAGAAAGAACAGACCGCTTAAGCCTCTGGCTTGGCCAGAACTCTTATAAGCAAAATTGAACTTTTTCCCCTAGGCCCAAGTATGAAAAGGGGTAGATCATAGGCAAGGATAAGCTGATGCAAGCCCCAACTAGATCATAAAATGCTTGTTACATTTTCAATGTGAAAAATTATACCTCAAAAATTGGCAGACCCTACAGGGACCTGATTTATTGTTTTTTTTCTTCATTTTCTAGGCTTAAGAAAGTGATGTGGAAAATATTTATAATATAGAGTAAACTTAAACGTTCATTTTCCCTCCCCCGCCCCACCCCCCAGAGATCTGGTTGTTAAACATTTACTAGCACATTTCTGAATAAGAATCACAAATTTAAAACTGGAAAGTGACTTTGAAGCCATGTAGTATAATTCCCTCATTTCATCAATAAGTAAACTGAGGCTCAGTGTATAAAGTGACTCGTTTAAAGTCATGCATGCAGTAAACAGGAGAACCAAGTTTTGAACCCAGATCTTCTGATTTCATATTCAGCACTCTTTCTACTGCAAAGTTCTGCCTCTTGAAAGCAAGTGGAAATAACAGAGATAATAAACTATAGCCCCAAACTAGGGTTGTAAGCACATTGTACACAAAGGCATTTCCCTACCTCATGCTAACCAGGCCCCACCTGGGATTGCTGCTCTCTGCCCTCTGGCAAGACAGAGTCTAAACCACAGTTGGAGAACTCAGTGGTATTGCGACTGCCATAATGCTACCTCTTACTGCTGCCGAGAATCTCATTCTTGGAGTGTGCACTCAATGGAGGAAATGCAGAGGCAGAACCATTCAGACTCATCTAGCAAGCCGATATACTCTAGCACTGACTGGTTGAGCATCTATCCACTAAGGGTATAGTATAGTCACTTCTTGGCCAGCTTCTCATCATGCTACCTTCCCTAAGGAAATCAATCATGCTACCTTCCCTAAGGAAATCAATCTCCTCTCCCTCCTACCAGAACTTTAAACTCTACACCAAGATCTCCCAGCTTTGATAAGTGAACTTTCACCTTACCATGCAAAAACCATACCTCTACTCCTACCCTCCTCCTCTCCTTTCCAGCACCCTTTGTGCTTTCTTCTCCATTGGAATGCAATCTCCTTGAAAGCAAAGACTACCTTGAGTATTTGTTTTTGTGTCTTCAGAGTTTATCACAATGTCTGCCACATAACAAGGGTATAATAAATGTCTTATCTATCTATCCATCCATCTCTCTCTCTCCATCTATTACTGTTTAAAACTATGTCAAAGAATGAAAAACAACATTGGTTTACTTGGTGCTAATTAATCACTTAATCAGTTAGTGGCTGGAAAAAAAGAAGAATGTGCTCACAACCACAAATTGTTTATATAGTATATAGCGTATATAGAGGCATCATGGCATTGTGGATGGAAGGATGCCAGATGACTCCGTTCAGTGACTATTGGTAAAAATGCCAAAAAGAAAAAAATACCTTGACCTCTTAGTGCCCCAGACAACTCTTTAAGACTGGAAATCACAACCAATATGTTCTGAAATGTTTTAGCAGCTCTCTTTGGGGTGGCAAAGAACTAGAAACTGCAGGGATGCCCATCAATTGAGCAATGACTGAACAAGTTGTGTATGTGATTGTGATGGAATACTACTGAGCTATAAGAAATGATGAGCGCAATGAGTTTAGAAAAACATGAAAAGACTTGCATGAAGTAATGAGTGAAATGAGCAGAACAGAGAGAACATTGTACACAGTAACAGCAGTTTTATTTTAAGAATGACTTTGAGTGACTAAGTTTTTTTGATTGTTATGAATACTTAAATTAACTAGAAAAGATGTGAGAAGAAAGACACTTTATGCATCTAGAGAAAGAAATGATAAATAGAAGTATGCATCAAATAATTTTACATACATGTATGTATATATGTGTGTATGTACATATATAAAGACATACATACATAGATGCCCATTTGTGTCTAATGGTAGCCATCTCTAGGGTGGGGGGAGAGAAGAAAAAAGACATTTGCATGATAATTTTTTGTATATCTGAAAGGAATAGCAGGTTGTGCATAGTAGATTTGCAGTTTCATGTGCAATCATCTTTATTGTATTATGTTATGGAAATTCTTGTTTTATTTAATAAATAATTTTTTTTAAAGTAGTTGCCTATCTACTCTAGTGAAGAGATTTTCTACACTGGGATATTTCAACCAAAAAAAAATCACAGATCCAGACAATAATTAAATGAATGAATGAATTGAAATAAAAAAAGATTCATTTCCTACCTACAACTTTCAAACAGTCTCCAAACATCTATTGTCCAAATCTTGTTTTCAAAGGGAAGCCCACTGAATGGTTGATAATAAGATACAGAGCCAGACCTGATGCACAGTTAATTTTGATTATTGCCTTAAGCCACACACTACTGTAGTAACTGCCACTGGGGCAAGAAGGGGCAGTCACTGAGACGTCAGGGGAATCTTCTATTACCCTCCCCATAAAAAACCATACATACATACA
This sequence comes from Pseudocheirus occidentalis, assembly GCA_028646575.1. Lineage (NCBI taxonomy): Eukaryota > Metazoa > Chordata > Mammalia > Diprotodontia > Pseudocheiridae > Pseudocheirus > Pseudocheirus occidentalis. The sequence goes on along the minus strand of JAQQSW010000034.1, from coordinate 156,412 downwards.
GTCAGGCAGTCAGTCCACAAATACTCTCCTTCCCCAAGCATTATCATCTTTTGTGATATTTTTTATTTATTTATAAAAATGTAGTTACCCAAATGAGTAATGGATAGGACAGGGGAGGAAGCATTCTGTGAGTGACTCTGTCTCGTGCCTTCTTTTTTTTTCTTTTTGGAGGGGGGAATGTAGGGCATTTGGGGTTAAGTGACTTGCCAAGGTCACATGGCTAGTTTTATGTTAAGTGTCTGAGGCTGGATTTGAACTCAGGTCCTCCTGACTCCAGGGCCAGTGCTCTATTCACTGTGCCACCTAGCCATCCCCTCATGCCTTCTTAAGGATGACTCCATCAGAACATCGGTTTCATGGTCTTTCTAACCTTAAATCCCTCACAGATATCTGAATTAGTGAAATATAGGCCACTGTTGGCACACTAAATAGCCCAGGTTGGAGTTGCCTGGCTGCATTTCCCCAGTGACCTGTTTACAGGATGCAAGCGGATTGATTTTCAGTCACTTTTCTTTATGATCAGCCCCAGTTACCTCCCATTGTCCCTCAGGTATAAGTAGATGGTCTGTAAATTAATCCTAAACGATATGGTGATTTTTTTCACCAACCTCTAATAAAATGTTGTATTTGGAACATGGAGCTGGATTGATTCCTGGCTCTGCTTTAACAAGTATGTTTTATGACTCTTCTCCTGTACTGCGTTATATTTACAGAGACCCCATCTCCCCAAAGTACAAAGCACTTAACTGATTCTCCTATTAATTCTCCTTGCTTCCCTGTGAAGGAGAAAAGGGTTAGGCTCCATTAATTCCACACTGGTAGATTGGAAAAGTAAGGTGTGGAGAAGCATGAAAACAAACTGTATGGTTGTATGAGTGCCCACCAAAGTCAGCTCTCTCGTGTGTTGACGGGCTGGCCTGGTTATATACTAACTTCCATTCCTTTTGCCTCATTGTATGGTGATAACCCTGGGTCCATAGCCCCAAGGATATAGAACTGGAAGGTACTTTAGAGGTCATCTAGTTCACCTTCCTCATGTTATCAATAAGGAAACTGAGACCCAGAGAAATAAACTGGCTTGACAGAGGTAATAAACAGCAGAGTCAGGATTTGAATTCAGGTCTGTCGACTCCAAGTTCAATGTTCTTGCAACTGTGACATGTTCTTGGAGGCAATGTTAGCAAAACACAAGCATTGACAGGCTTTACCAAGCTAGAAGACTCCAAGGACGGTATTGACAATGGAGTATGTGTCTATCAGTTCAAAGACAACCTAGTTAATTTTGGAGAGATGTTTAAGGAGAGTGTTAGACTCTATGTGCCAGAATGTTTGGGGTTCACCACAACTCATGTTTGCTGACTTGTGGACATTCTTTTAACCACAGGCATGCATCCAGTATGTGAGCTGAGTGTGCCTAAGAATACCAACACATCCTGGAATCATCATTACCATTATACCTAAAGAATATTCTTCTCAAATAGCTAAACAAGTTGTGGTATGTGAATATATAACGGAATACTATTGTTCTATAAGAAATGAGGAGCAGATGGACTTCATATTTACCTGGAGAGGCTTATACAAACTGATGGTGAGTGAGAAGAGGAGAACCACAAAAAATTATACACAGTAACAGACACATCGTATGTGTGATGACCAACTGTGATAAACCGGACTCTTCTCTGCAACACAAGGTTATAAGACAACTCTAAAAGTCTCAGGACGGAAGGAGATGCATACATTCAGAGAAAGATCTAGAAAGAATAGTTTAAATGGAAACTGAAACAAACTACAGGCTCTAGTTCATTTCCATGTTTGGTTTTGTTTCCTCTTTCCCATTGTTTATTCCATTGGTTACAACCCTTCTATAAAACCAGAGTAGTGTCCAGTGTGAAAGAATTTGAAAATCCTATACTTGATTGCATGCATGGGGGAGGGAGGGAAGAAAATTTGAAACTCAAGGGATTGTGGAACTGAATCTTGTAAACCAGAAGTAAATAAACAAATCAATTTTTTAAAAAGAATATTCTTTTCATGGAGTCTATTTATGCAAACCTACAATCATATTCACCAGTAGAATGCAAGTTCCTTGAGGTCAGGGAATGTTTACTTTTTGTCTTTCTGTCCCCAGTACCTGGCACAGTACACTTCATGTTGTAGTTTTAATAGAAATGAATTGTTGAACTCAGGAAAATGAAACTCTTCCAATCTAAGGGGCTCAATCTTTATCAAATGAGAGATCACTGACATGAATAAAATCATAGGCTTCAGTAGATAGAGCATTGAAGTTGGAGTCAAGAAGTCCTGAGTTTAAATCAAGCCTGAGGCACTTAGGAGCTGTGTGACACTAGTCAAGTAGCTTAACTTCTGTTTGCCTCAGTTTCCTTATCTCTGAAGTAAGGGTAATAATAGCACCCAACTCCCAGGGTTACTGTGAGGATCCAATGAGATAATAACAAGTATTTAGAACAGGGCTTGGCATGGAGTAAACCTTGTGTAAGTGTTAGCTATTATTAATGTTATTATTATTATCATATATAAAAGTAAATTCTTGCAAATATATGATTATCTGAAGTTCCTTAAATGCACCTAAACAACCCTGATGATAACATTCCTGACTCAGGATTATTAAAAATCAACATTCAGAGGACACTTATTAAACATTGCTATCTATATTGTCCTAACCAACTGTCTTGTAATTAATCATCAGAGGCACTATTACAGTGAAGAGTTCCATTCAGAGGCCTCGTAATAATCTGACCTATTAGGGAAAATCAGAAGTCTAGCACATCTTAGTTTAGTTGCTGCTACCACCTCCACCACCACCACTGCCACTGCTGCAGTTAGTGATGGCGGTGGTGGATGACAATTCCAGGGAGCACGGCAGGCAGGACTGAACAGAGCCAAAATGGCTAGGATGGTAAGGAAATTTGGTCCCTGAGTCAAGACACAGAGATTCCTCCTTAGATCATACTTTACATCTGTATTAATCTCTCCATTTTCCAACCTTAGAGTCAAGGAGAGCAAGCTATGACTCGAAGTGACACCTTTAGTAAGGATCTCAGGGCCTAATCATGCCAAGGTCATAGGCTTGATCCCCAGATACATAGAGTCAAGTCAAGTCAACAAGCTTTTATTAAGTGCTTTCTATGTGCCAGACACTTTTCTAAAGTGCTAGAAATACACATATAAGAAGGAAAACCAATCTCTGCCTTCAAGGAGTTTGTGTTCAAATGGGAGAAGACAACACATAAAAGAGCACTAAAAACCTAGAGGAGAGGAGGAGGGGAAAGGGGAAAAGGGAAAGATAAAGGGTCAAGGTAAATGTTACCAGGCTTTAGAAGCATGGTAAACAAAGTCCAGAGTGTCAGGAGTGGGACCTGGAGAGCAATAAAGACATGCTGGTCTAGGTATTTTCCTTAAAATGGACATTCTAGGAGGAACTGGCTAATTCTAAGAAAGGACTCTGCTGGAATAGAGAGTATTTCTGGTGTGAGAAAGGAAAAAGTTGAGTGAACATCCAAGGTAAAGAGGATTCCGTAGAATGGCAAAGAAAGTCTACAGAGTCAAGAATGGAAAATCCTAGGGAGGGATGAACGTAGAACCAAGATTCAGACCAAATAGCCCTATTATAACCGATCTCCTGGAGGTTGGTCACAATGGCACCTTGAAATGAATCAATCTTTTTAAAGTATAAAACAACTCATAGGCCACATCCCATAGATGATAGGTCAGCACATTTTCTTGGTATAAGAATAACAATTCATTGTTATATTATTGTTATTGGGATATCCTTAAAGTTGGCACAGGGGAAATGGGGTGCAAGAATCCAGGTACTAGATTAAAAACAGGTCACTGGACGACTTCTGATTTCTCCACTTAGTCATCCTGGTCTATCCATCTCTAAAGCATGACTAACAGTAGGAGTAAGTATACTTCTATGGATATTAAAATATTCTACCATCATTTTGTTAAAGTGGGAACATGTTCTTCCATAAACCTAGTGAACGAAACACTTGGAGAGAACACAATGGTTGTTTTCATGTCTTTGAATGGCCGTCATATGGAAGAGGGGCAGAACCAAAAGCAATAAGCAACAAAGAGGGAGAACTAGGTGTTACATAATGAAAATCTTCCTACCCACTAAAGCTATCCAAAAGCAGAATGGGTTCCCACCCAGAAGAGCATGTCTGGGATGGAAAAGCTGCTAGGTGGTGCCATCCTGCACAGAGTGCTGGTCCTGGAGTCAGGAAGACTCATTCTCCTGTGTGAAAATCTGTCCTCAGGTACTTAATAGCTGTGTGACCCTGTCACACAGTCACTTAACCCCATTTCCCTCAGTTTGCTCATCTGTAAAATGAGCTAGAGAAGGAAATGGCAAACTATTCCATTATCTTTTGCCAAGTAAACCCCAAAGAGGTTACAAATAGTCAGATACAACTGAAACAAGTGAACAATAAAATGGATGGAAAAGGGCCTTTAGATTATATAATATGAAGAGCAGGCAAGGGGAATAAGCATTTATATAATGGATATTATGATCCAGGCACTGTGCTACGCACTTTTAAACACTTTTTTTTTTTGCTTTAGGAGGTGGAAGGCAGGGAAATTGGAGTTAAGTGACTTGCCCAAGGTCACACAGCTAGTAAGTGTTTGGTGTCTGAGACCAGATTTGAACTCAGGTACTCCTGACTCCAGGGCCAATGTTCTATTTACTCCACTACCTAGCCACTCCAAGCTATGCATTTTTAACAAATGTAATCTCTTGATAACCACAAAATCCCTGCTATTATAATTCCTGTTTTATAGTTAAATAAAAAAAACAGGAAAACACAGATTAAGTGACTTGCTCAGGGTCACACAACTAGTCAGTGTCTGAGGCTAGATTTGAATCCAGATCTTCCTGATTCTAAAGCTGTCTCTAAATGTGAGTATGTACTGAAGTAATTGTAGAAGGCAGAAAAACATGGACAGAAGTGTTTTCAAGTATTTGAAGGATAGTTCTTGTTGTAATTGGCCCAAAAGGGCAGAACCAGAAGAGATGGGTATAATTTGCAGAGAAAGACATGCTTAATGTAAAGAGAAAAAAAATCCAGATTAAGAAATTTCCAAAGGGTCATTGGCTACCTCATAAGGCAGTAGAATTTTTATTACTCATTGACTTCCAGAGAAGTCTGGATGACCACTTATTGGGGACCTCATAGAAAGATTCTTGTTCATATATATGCTGGACTAGATGGTCTACAATCCCTTCCGTCTATGAGATTCTGTATTCTGGTCCAGTATTCTGAGTAAAACCCCTCATTCAATCTCTCACCATGATGTAGAGGTGACCCACAGTTCTAAAAAGTATGTGTCAGTTTTTCACAAACCCTGCCAGAGTCTGCCAAGCTGGAAAAGCTGTTAGTTTTCATCATGGTCATGGATTATCTGTCATCAAAAAACCTAAGCACAGAGATGTTCATCTTCAAGTTGACCCCTTGATGATAAATGTGTTGGGCCATGATGTCTCAAGAAAGATGAAAATGCAAAATAGCCTTCAATCTTGCGTAGTCTCCTGCTTTTTTAGTCATAGGAGCAGAGTGATGGAAAAGGTGAGAGCAGACATTAAGAACTGCGCAATTCTTAGATCATCTATAAACATTAGATGTTTGAGGAAGGCCTCCCAAGTACACTAGTTGGAACAAGGGAGTAAGACAGGGAAAGATAAAGAAAGGAGAGAGGGAGGGAGGGAGGGAGAGAGAAAGAGAGAAATTATTGAACACTTAATATTTACCAGGCATTGGGCTAAGCATTGGAGATACAAATTAAAGCAAGATAGCCCCTGACTTCAAGGAGCTTACATTCTAATTAGAGAAGATAGCATTCGAGAAGAGATCATATGGACAAGAATCCCATCGATTAAGGAGGCATGAATGAGTTGCATAAGTGTAGGGAATTCTCATGTTGATGATATAAATGATTCACCTAAATATTTGTAGCAAAAGTGCTGTAGCTGACTATCCCAGAGTTAATCTACTAAATCTCCTGCCCCAAGTTCTAGGGATAACCTAAGGGATTGGAGTATCTCTCTCTACTGCTATTAGCTTAAAACTCCACTAACTGTGTTCATATACACACACATACAGTTAGTCACAAGTGACTAGAACTGCAGTTCTATTTAACCATTTAATGCAAAATTAGCTTTTACAAAGCAATATTTACTTTAAAAATATGATAACAAAAACATATTTATCCCTAACATATTGAAGATATGCTCTTTCCCAGCCCATATCAGTCATTTGAGAGGATAGACTTAGCACAGGCCCTACATAACATTAGTCCAAACCAAGTTGACCTCCAATTGTGACATGGCTGACAGAGAGCCTTGTCCCACCCACCAGGCTGGGTCTCAAAGGTTCCTGCCCTGTCTTCAGAATATTGATTCTAGGCTGACTTCAAAATCCAGCATAGAGTCACTTCTTGGACTCCTGAACTCTTCAGATTTCAGGATGCGCGGATGCCTAGACATTAGCATACTCAAAGCCTTGCCCTCCCGACCTTTTGAAATTCACAGCATAAAAGGACAAATGTTGAGGCAGGCAAAGAAACAAGGACCACTTTCACAGGGCCACTTGTCAGTCTTGAAGGAAGAGGATCCAAGGCCCCTCGCCTTACAGTATGTCATTTACCAGACATCATCAGCAAAGAAAGCCCCCCAAAAGACCAGAGATTCAATCAAGAGAGAGAAAATTAGTGTCTCTGCTTCCTTTCTCTTTTCTTCCTCTCCCTTATTAACTCTTCACAGTCCAGATTCTGACTTCATCTTTCAACTGAAACTTCTTCTTTGAAAGCTACGAGTGATCCCCACATCACCAAATCTAATGACCTTTTCTCAGTCCTCATCCTTCTGACCTCTCAGCAGCCTGTGACACTGCTGATCTCTCCTTTCTGCTTGGTGTTCTCTTCTCCATAGGTATCCGCAATACTGCAGTATTCTGGTTCTCCTCCTCATCTTTATCACTCTTTTTTACTGAATTTTTATCCAGGTCATGATCAATAACTCTGCTTGTTATTGGACTCTCTCCTAATTTTTCTTCTCTTCTCCTTCTATACTATTTCATTTGCTGATTTCATCTGATACCATGGATTCAATGTTGATGATTTTTAGGTCTACTTATCCAGCCCTAACATCTCTCCTAACTTCCAAACATGCATCTCCAACTGTCAAGTTGTTGTCTCAAACTGGATGTCTCATAGACATCTTAAACTGAACATGTCTAAAACATAATTCATTATCTTTCCCACCAAGTTCTCCTTCATCTTCATCTTTCCAATTACTCTAAATCATCCCAGTCACCCTGGCCCACAAATTAGATATTGTCCTCAACTCTTCCCTCTCTATACCACTCCCCATATCCAATCTGTTGCCAAATCCTGTTGTTTCTACTTTCATAATATCTTTCCCACCTACCTCCTTCTCTCCTTTGATACTGTAACTACCCTAGTACAGGCCCAACTCATCTCACGTCTGGAGATAAGACCCCACCGATTGGTTTTCTTACCTCAAGTCTCTCTCCTCTCCAGTCTCTCCTCTACTCAGCGGTCAAATAAATCTTCCTAAAGCTAGGTCTAACCATGTCACACACACACACACACACACACACACACACACACACACACACACACACACACCATTAAAATAAACTCCATTGTTCACTATTACCTCCAAAGTCAAATAAAAAATTCTGTTTGGTGCTCAAAGCTCTTGATAATCTGGTCTATTCCTACCTTTCCAACCTTTTTACAACTTATTCCCCTTCATGTACAATGGAATCCAGTGACACTACCCTCTGTACTGCTCCTTACACAGGAGACTTCCATCTCGCTTTTTGTGTATTTTCACTGACTGTACCTTGTGCCTGGAAGACTACCCTCATCTCTATCTCCTACTCTGGCTTCCTTCAAGTCCCAGCTAAAATGTCACTTTCTACAAGGAAGCCTCTCCTGATTTTCCTTTTTACTAGTGTCTTCTCTCTGTTGAGAGAATTTTATCCAATTTATCCTGCATGTATCTTGTTTGTATAAAGTTGATTTCGTGTTGTCTCTCCTCCGTTAGCCTGAATTCCTTGATAGTGAAGACTTTTATTTTCTTTGTATCTCTAGCCCTTAAAAAGTGCCTGGTACATAGTAGGTACATGATAAATATCTGGTGTCTAGTGACAACTAAGAATTTTTCAAGACATTCTTCATTTGCAAGTTTGTAACTGCAGCCAAAGGCTGTTGTCTCCCACATGGTCAGGTGAACTCAACCAGCTACCAAATGTCTCCTGGTACTCCAAACTTTTGTTGTGTCCTCCATTCCATGTTATCACAACTCTCTCCAAAGCCAGGCCTCTCCTCCACCCCCAAATTCTACCATATGGTGAGTAGTACTGGTGGTACTCTGTGCAATAACAATCCCTCATTACATCTCTAAGCAAGTTAACAATGTTATACATGCCAATCACTTCCTTAGCAGAATAATTTACATTAGTGTGCCTTGTGAGCAAGCACTTACTAGGAGGTCTTTGGTTTTCTTGTCATTTCTACGCATCAACTAAAACCAAGCTCTACTTCTCTAATTTCAGGTAAAACAATAAAGGTGGCAGACTGATCATTTACCTTTCTATCTACTCCATGAACTTCACAGCTCTCACCTGGAAGAAACATACTCTCTCTCTCTCTGTCTCTCTCTCTCTGTCTCCCTCCCTCTCTCTCCCCCTTCTCTCTCCTCTCTCTTCGCCCTCTCTCCTCCCTCTTTCCTCTCTCTCTCTTTCTTTCTCTCTCTCTCTCTTTCTTTCTCTCTCTCTCTCTCTCTCTCTCTCTCTCTCTCTCTCTCTTTCTCTCTCTCTCTCTCTCTCTCTCTCACTCTCCACACACACACCTTCACACTCTCCTTCTCCCCTCTCCCCCCTCTCCCTCTCTCTCTCTCATGCCCTGGAAGAATATTAAGTCAGGATTTTCTTGTCCATGTCATTGCTTTTTTAATAGTATTGAACAGCTTTGGCTTCTTTTTCTCATTAGCCTAGCCACTGAGGGGTCCTTGGATTGTCTTGAAGCAAGGTAGCACAGATGAGTCTGTGTTTGGAGCCTGGTCTTTTTTTAAGCATTGCTGGCTGTGAATCTATGCCTTGGACACATGCTTGATAGCTTTCCAACACAGTCATTTGATGTAGAAAGGAGGAAAAAAGAACATAGCCAACCTGCAGCTAAAAATAATTCCAGAAGGCTGGAGGCAAAGCTGAGGTGATGGAGGCCAGCTCCGAAACAGTTGATAAACCTGTAGCCTTCTGTCAGTCAGTTTCATGCATTTTCTTTTCTTTCTTTCTACCCTCTCCTTTTGGTTCTCTCCCATTTGGGAGAATTCAGGCAGGGGAAAGCCATGCATACTAAACTAGCAAATCTCTGGATGCTTTTCTAATTATTAATCTAGTGCTCAGAACTGCTGTTCAGCAATGCAGTCCTCACTTCTTGGCAGACTAGTGGGTTAGAGAATCCATCCCCTCCTTCAGCCTGTGGGAACCTGTCCTGCACCTTAGTTGCCTTGTTCAGCTTTGGTAAGCTGAGGTTACTTGCTTCATTGCCAGGACTGGTACCATGGAGAAAGCACTAAATATGGAGTCAGCAAACCTGGCTCCACCACTTGCTCTCTGTGTAACCTTGACCAATTCATTTACTCTTCCTGAGTTTAAGTTTCCTCATTTGGGAAATGAGGGATTTGGGATAAAACATCTTTGAGGTGCCTCCCTTTCTCAGGGAGAGGGGTAGAAAATGTATGTGTGTGTGTGTGTGTGTGTGTGCCTGTGTGTGCGTTATACACACATACACACATATATCTATGTGTGTATATGTGTATACATGTATACATACACATACATTAATATATATTAATATATATTTACTTTGTGATACTCGATATAGAAACAAGTTGGTCATAGATGCACTGAAATAGGGAGAACGAGACTGAATAATGCAGCTGACATTTCTATAGTACTTTGCAAAATGCATCCCTGCAAAAAATATCATCTTCACTTTACAGATGAGGAGACTGAGTGTTGGAGTAAGGAAGCACCCAAAGGTACGCGACTAATTATTCAAAAATATTCATTAAACACCTACTATCTGGCGCTGTGTGTGATGCTGGGGACATAAAGACAAAAATAAAAAAGCCCCTTATGTCATGGAGCTTATATTCAATGAGAATGCAACAGAATAAGAAGGAAGGAAAACTAGAAGCTGGGCAAATTAGGAAAGATGATATAAAGGTGATACTTGAACTGACCTTTGAAGGAAATGAAGCAATGCTCAAGCCAAGGATGAGGAAGTAGTACATTCTAGGCACAGGGCCATGCAGAGCCCATACCAAGCTGAAATAGGAAGTACCATGTGTCAGGAAGAGCACGAAGGTCCATTTAGCTCGACCACAGAGTTTGTGAAGGGGAATAATGTGTAATAATGTTAGAACAGTATGTTGGTGTCAGGTTGTAAATGACTTTAAATGGCAAGCAAAGGATTTTGTGTTAGAGATAATAGATGCCTGTAAATAGGGAGCCAATTAATAATCACTGGAGCTGAGAGTCAAATCCAGGTGTTCTGACGCCAAGACCAAAGTCCTCTACATTACACAATGCTACCTCAGGGAACTGGGCAAAAGTTGTGAACAGAGAACAAACAAGCAATTTCTGTGGGTTAGAGATTCTACAAAATTGAAGATCATTTCAATCTCTGAAATATTTAATTCAAAGCCAAATCTGTATATTGAAATTAGGCTTATTACCATTCCTGATGTTGGAATCTCATGTAAACTATTGCTGACAGCTAATATATCATGTGCTATTTTCCTGGAGACAAGGAAAATCCTCTCACCTGTAATATGGAATTATGGTTAACTTCTTTAACTGCTTAAAAGAAATTCTAGATAGGATCTAGAAAAGATCAAAGAATTTATATGTTAGGAGAATCCTAACAAGTCTCTGTTTTTCTTGTTTTGAAATATTTCATCATCTACCTGCTTTGTTCTTCCCTTATGGAAAATCACCCTGTGGATACTATAAATTAGCTAGGGTTCCAGCTCTGTGATCAGTTGGAAGAAGGAACACTTCTATTCCCAAATCTAAGAGCTCTTGTCATCTTTTTACTCAGCGGGATGTGATTAAATATTACTTTGCTATTTGTTGTTTGATCATTTTTCAGTCATGTCTGACTCTTCGTGACCCTTTTGGGGCTTTTCTTGGCAAAAATAGTGGAGTGGTTTGCCATTTCCTTCTCCAGCTTATTTTACATACAAAGAAACTGAGGCAAACAGGGTTAGGTGACTTGCCCAGGGTGACATAGATATTACATATATGAGGCTAGATCTGAACTTAGGAAGAGGAGTCTTCTTGACTCCAGGCCTGGCACTCTCTGTACTGTACTGCCTAGCTGCCCCACTATATTATGAGAATAGGAATAATTCAGAGAAGCAAAGGAAGATTAGATTCAAATTAACTGATCCAAAATGAAGTAAATAAAACTTCAACAACACAATTTGCACAAATGACAAGTCATGGAAATGGAAAGAAAACATTATAATGAATGTTATAGTGTTGTGACCAAACTTGGCCTTGGGAAAGAGTTGAGAAAATTCATCTCCCTTCCTTCTCTGCTGAGTTGGGGGACTTTGGAGGTAGAACATTAAATATACTATCTGACAGTTTATATGATGTTTAATTTTGTTAAACTATTTTTTTTCTTTTTCTTCTTATTCTTTGTTACAAGGAGTGCATGACTGAGTAGTTGGGAGAGGGGAGGGAGAAGCATATTGAAAAATCAAGGTGATGCAAAAACTAAAGATATCAATAAAAAAAGACATGAAAATAAATGCAGGGGCAGCTAGGTGATGCAGTGAATAGAGCACTGGCCCTGAAGTCAGGAGGACCTGAGTTCAAATTTAGCCTCAGATATTTGACACTTACTAGCCAGGTGACCTTGGGCAAGTCACTTAACCCCAATTGCCCAGTGTTCCTCCTCCAAAAAGCAAAAAACAAGAAAAGAAAACAGCATTTGAGTAGTTCATTCCATTATAAATCCTTGTGGTAGAAAGTCAAAGAATCCTAAACCACTGTGGTTGGGGGAGAATTGAGGAGGTCATCTATTCTAACCTATACCTAAATAGGAATCTTTTCAACTCAATTCCAATACAACCCCCTCTTGAAGACTGGCAGTCAGGATGAATCTATTACCTCTCAAGGCAGCCCATTCTACTTTCAGATAATTTTGTTAAGAATCTTTTGCTTACAATTTTCTTACAAATTTTCTCTAACAGGGAAGTTGTGTCTCATAACTGAGATTTTAAGAGAAAGAAAAAAAAAGGAACCATTGAACAAAATTAACCAATACTTTGAAAAACTCATAATCCTCCACCTCTAAAAAGAAAGGAGAAAGAAACATTCCCATTCAAACAAAAGTGGTGCAAAGAATGATATATTTTTAAATGAATGTAAAGTAAAAACTGAAGGCATCAATATAAACACTTTTTTGAAGAAGAGAATAGAATTGCCACAGAAGCTGGGAAAATAATGACTGAAAAATGGACTGGAGAGGGTAGTCTATCTTGAAACCAAGACCTTGAAAAGGAAGAGAAGAGAAGGAAGGGTATGGATGAACTGACAATCAGAAGTTTATCTCTTCAGATAGCAGAATACAATACTTGCTTATTATATAGCATATCATCCTATAAAAGAAATATTCCTTGATTTCTCCCTTTCCTGGATCTTTCTGTGATCATTGTGAATTCTACATAATGAATTGTTTTATAAGCTGAAGTGTTGTTGTCCCAACTAAATAATAAGTAGCTTGAGTACAGGAATAATGTGATACCTCTGCTTTTCTTGCCAATATTAACGCAATGTTTTACCAGGACAACCTGCAATTTCTTTTTTCACAAAATCTATATTAATATCAAGTTCTCTCATTAGTTCAAGATCTTTTGTTGATATTATTCATCCTTCATTCTCAAAGAGAACCAATGACATCATGAGGGTAATGTTTTGACTTGTATATGGATTGGATTTTAAGTGAGGCAAAACTGCAAAGTCATCAGTCTCACTTTCTCCTCCAAAGTCATCAGAGTCCAATGGCAAGACAAAGGTCAAGATGACCCCAGATGCCTCAAGTTTCTTTTAAAGAAATGGACAATAAGACACTTGGTACGCTGAAACATGCTGAATAAAAAGATAATGCTACCAAAGAGAGGTGGAGAGAAATATTTTATGAGGACTAATCAATACATGGAATTCTTTGGGACATTTCCAAATCAGTACAAATATACAAATCTATCTTTAATTTAGTACAAGTATAAGAATCCATCAAAAATGACTTAGGTAAACCTTAAAGATCAAATGAAATAATATTTTTAAGCACTAAGCACAATGCTTGGCATATAGTAGGTGCTTAATAAATGTTTCCTCCCTTTCCCCCCTCATTAAAAGCAGTCATAAAGACATGACATATAGGCATTCCTGGAAATAAGATGGAATTGAATAAGCTCTCCAAGATCTATAGGGACCCCTCTGACACCAAACTATGAAGGCTTCCCAGTTCCAAACAATATCTTTTAAAATTCTTAGCTTCTTTCAAGGCTGAATTGAAGTATCACCTCCTAGTCAAGGTGTATCCTGATAATATCCATTTCTAATGCTACCCCCATCTTGAAATTATTTTGCTTATTTTGTTCTAATCTGTATTTTTTTAGCCTACTATGCTTCTGTTATGGAGATTTCTACCAAGTAGATCAACAGCTATTCTTCAATGTATAGCATTAGAAAGTTGTCCAGGTCACTAAGAGATTAAGTGACTTGACCATAATCAATCAATCAGTCAATCAAAAAGCATTTGCAAAGCATTTATTATGTTCTAGGCATTGTGCTACATGCCAAGGATACAAAAAGAGGCAAAAGACAAGTCCCTGATCTCAAGGGGTTAGCTTACAATCTAATGGTCACACACCCGATATCTATCAAAAAGGGGCTTGAACCCAGGTTTTCTAGTCACTGCCTCCACTTTCTTCTCTTTGGATTTACTTTGTTATTTTAAACTTACTTTTCTATGTGTTAGTCATCTTCTTCTCCCCCCAGACAAATAATTTGTTAACCTTTTGTGTGTAGGAACCATCTCATTTTTATCTTTGTATGGCCAGTGCCTCGAACATGGTGCTTAATAAATGCTTGATGAATTAATTTGTGAAATGTAAATTGGGGTGGAAACATTGTGAGTGTCTGAGAAAAGAGAGATGGAGAAAATTTAGATCATCAGAGCTGACTCAGTGACCAAATGCTTCCAGCATGATCAAGTTATCCAATTATCTTCCCCTTATGTAGAACTAGCAACAGAGTACCCTCTCAGGTTAGGTGACAACATCATACCTTTGGCATTCTGAGTTCTATACCAAGTATGAAGGACAACATATATTCCCATCTTCCATAATGAAAGTCATTTTTGAATGGAGAATCAGTGATCTAAAAATAGATAGCCTTGTAGGTGATGCAGTACATAGAACATTGGGCTTGGAGTCAGGAAGACCTGAATTCAAAGTTTGCCTCATATACTTACTGATTGTCAAAGGCTGACTCTAGGCAAGAAACCAATCTCTTTCAGCCTCAATTTCTTCTGTAAAAAGAGTGCGGTTGGACTAGATAACTTCTAGAGTCCCTCCCAGCCTAAGTTTCTTTATCTGTAAAATTAGGGGGTAGGACTTAATGACCTCTATAGTTCTATCTGGCTTTAAATGTATGATTTCATGGACTCTTGTTTGACTGGCCCTTTGATTACTTACTGTTTACTTACTGTTGCTTACTTACTGTTGATCACTGTTTGCTGCCCTTTCAACTCCAGAACAGTTGCTAGTTGCTGTCTATGTGTACGCATTTGGGCCCTCTCACCCTATCTGCCCTTTGTCTGCGACTCATCATGTTTATCTGACTCTTGACCATGTTGTCCTAACCTCCTATGTTTCTCCTATATTCTACCTCCCTAGTCAATGTTTCCTTTCCAACTTCCTCTACCTGCTGCTACCCACACCCTGACACAATCATACCATAAAAATAAAAGAAATATCAGATGCTTCACCTCACACCTCAAACTGTAAATGATGATAAAAAGATATACACAATCAAGGTTGAAAGAGCTATGAAATAACAGAGACAAACCAATACACTACTTCTGGGGCCGTAAATTGGCTTAACTGTTCTGGGATTCAATTTACAATTTTACAATAACATGATTAAACTATTCACTCTCTTTTATCTACTATTGGGCATATATCCCCAAGAAGGTTGATTATGGAAAGAATGTTGCTTATACTAGGGGTATCTAGATGGTAGAGTAGGTGGAGCATGGGGCTGGGAATCAGCAGTGCTTTAGTTCAAATCTGACCTCTGACACTGACTAAGCTCTGTGCCCTTGGTCAAGTCACTGAACCTCCCTTTGACTGTTACCTCAACTGTAAAAAGGATAGCATCTACCTGACCAGGTTGTTGTGAGGGTCAAATGGATATTTGTAAAGTGTTTAGCACAACATCTGACACATAGTAGGTGCTATGTTAGGGTTCACTAACAAAATTTTTGTAACACCATTATGTGTGGTAGGAAAAAAACAAAAAACAAAAAGCAGGAATTAAATAGGTAGGTCTTTATCAACAGGCAAATAGCTGAATGTGCTATGATATATGAATGGGACAAAATAATATTACACACAATAAAAAAAACCAAACATCAGAAATTCAGGGACACATGGAAAAACTATTAAATGCCTGCAGAACCAAGAAAACAGAGCTGAAACAATATACCCAATGAGTATATTAATGTATTAAAAAAATGAATAATGTGGCTAAACTTAGATTTACTGTAGTGACTCATTTTGATCCTAAAGAACAGATAACGAGACACATTTCCCTCCTCTTGATAGAGAGGTGGGAGACTGTGGGTGATGAAAGCTGCTTATGCTTTCAGATTTATTTTGTCATGTTTTTTTTAACTCTTTGTTAGAAGCTACGATGTAGTGGGGGAAGGATTCACTTGTGTGTACTTGTGACACGAAACAATGAATTGCTATTAAAATGTTATTAAATAAATTACATAAGAGGATAGAATCAAATGGAAGGGGCTGCCTTGTATGGTAGTGAATTCTCTGGCACTGAAAATGTTTAAGGAGAAGATGTACCAACATTTGTCAGGCTGTTAATCTTACAAAACCTGGGGTAGGCAGACAGAGCCTGAAGATGCAGTTTGCACACCACTCTGCAATTGTTAATTATCTCTGTAGCTGTTCAAGAGTGTCAAGACGTTGTCTTGATGCTGAGGATAGAAACATGACTGCTGGCATGGTAGTGTAGGACTTGATTCCTGGGTAAGGTTGTTAGAAAATGGGAAGCCATTATCGAATAAATGAAGTAGAAAAGATGTTCAAAAGAGAGAGTGCGGATCAACTATTGGGTACATGCAGAGTAGATTCAGAATATGAGGATGCGAATGTGAGCCAGGAGGTATGTATGAGAGCTGACATTCAGGGCCCATCCTGCATTCCAAATGGGTCAAAAGTAGTTTGAGCCATGTATAAACAGGGATTCATTTCTAGGGTCTAACCAAAACAAGTTTTCCTTTCCTGAGCTGATCATGATGGATGCTTCTAGTTCTTAGTACATATCCCTAAATGACAAACTCAGTAATTAGAAATCTGTGATAACAACACCCTAAAAGATCTGCATATCTGAATGGCATGGTTCTGAGCTGCTACATGGTTAAAAAGAATGCTATAGAGAAGCCAACAGACCCTGAGCTTGGGTGTGAATGTAATTAGTAGTGAATGATGACATACTGATGAGTGTATATTTGAGTTGCATTTGTCCTTCATTCTTTTTTTTTTTTTGCGTTTTGGAGGACAGTTGGGGTTAAGTGACTTGCCCAAGGTCACACGGCTAGTTTTTGTGTTAAGTGTCTGAGGCCGGATTTGAACTCAGGTACTCCTGACTCCAGGGCTGGTGCTCTACTCACTGCACCACCTAGCCACCCCTGTCCTTCATTCTTGAAGAAGACCATGACATCAGGAAATGATGCCATGACTTGCAGTTGACTTGGATTTGAGTGAAGGAGGACTGTGCAAGGTCACCAGCCTTACTTTCTCCTCCAGAGCCATCTGTGTCTGGTGTCAAAAGGATATTAAGGAGACAATGCAGTGCAGAAGAAATATCACATGAAATCATTGGATTATTATTAAGATAATTAGATCTAAGAAGTACCTTTTAAGTTTGAGGCAAAAATATTAAGGACAAATGCTGCGGCCAGCACAGTCTAGGCCTAGCTACCAGTTGAGAGAAAATAGAGAGAGAGAACAGCCCATGGCTGGATTACAGGAAAGAGACAGAGAGACGGGGATGGATTTCATAGTCTGTTTATTCCAGAGCTATTCCATACCAATCCAATGATACAAAAAATGATAGATCTTATATTCCTTAATTCGGGGATGATTGCATCTTAGGCCTTGCCCATCCCAGGACCTCAGCCCAAGGTTAATCAGTCCTCCAGATCTTTATCCTAAAACCACCTCTGGGGGCACAATAGATCAGGAGTCCTAATCAGGACTTGCAAATGCACATACTTTAGATATTCAGGAGGCCAATGAGAGCATCCACCCAACAAGATTATACTATCCTTGCATATCTGCCCAGTGCCCTTGTAGAATTGGGGTGCTAGTATGCCAGGACCTCTGAAGGTCTTGGCCCCCAACAGACAAATTAAATGCTAAGGACTGTCATTCAAGGGAGTATGAATCAAGGGAGATATTGTGATACCAGATAGACTCATTGAGAATCAGAAAACCTGTGTTTGATGAAAGGTTCTACTTTTTACATTCTGTGACTATGCTTGGGTTCACCCAAGTGTAAAGTGAAGGAGTTGAACTTGATGGCTTCTGAGGTCCCCTGCAGCATGGTTCTGTCCCAGCAAAATATCTCCAATATTTTGTTAAATTCCCAAAACTATTTGTTTGGGCAGTATTTATTTTGCTTTCAATTGTCTAAAACTATTCCTTTCCCTCCAATTGCAAAGTCCAATTCTGGCTTCCACATTATTGTTTCAAATTCGACTTTATAAACCAACTTAAACATTTCAGCTACATGCTGTCAGGATAGATGTATAAAATAAGAGCATCTTTATCCTAGATCTGATAAAGCCTCTGTAATATTCTTAGAATTTGTACAAGTTCTTAATCCCAGGTCTTCAGAATGATCAGGCTTGATATGTGAAGACTGTGTGGAAATTAACAATGATGTGGATGATGTGAGAACTAAGAGACCATTAAAATTAATTGAACATGCCCAACCATTTCATGATTAATTTATTTCATATCTTTAAAAAAAATAAAATAAAACAGAAGGTATTAGCTTAACCTCTGACCCAATGCATTAGTCTGACATTATCATTGAAACGTGAAATAAAATGATTGTATAACACATTAAGATATGTATTCAGCTTTCAAACCATGCTCAAAAGCCTTATAATTTTAAACATAGAACCACCAAGTTGAGAAAGGATTTGGGTGTTAGTGGTTACCAATTGGCAATTTTTCTAGTCAATCTGAGCATCTGATAAGAACTTCAAATGACTCATCTGTTAAAGCCACAAATTTATATGTGGATTTGGGGGAGGGGGGTATTATCTGGAGGGGAAAAATATTCCCCAACAACAAAGATCATATTGTCTTATTTCATTGAATTGTCTTCGTTATTGTTCTTGGAATGAAAGATGACAACCTCAAGTGATTGTTAACAATCAGCCCCTAGACATCATAGAGAGCTCTGTGAAGGCATGTGTATAAACTTCTATCTAAAGAGCCTAGAGTAATTGTGAAGAAACTGTAGCTAAATCAGAAGTGATTGAGAGGTAGGCAAGGGGGAATTTGTGCTGTCATGTTTTTTTTAGGAACAGGAAACTAAAAGAACAATAAGGTCATATGGCCAACTGTCCCATACTACTGTATCAGTATTGAAACCTTTCAGAGAGAGATCTTCTCCTTCTCAGCTACCCACCCCCTATATCCTACTGTAATATCCCAATGACCTAGGAGAAACCTATATATACGCCCTGGTGTGAGGTTTCCTTTGGGGCTCACTTTGAGAAGAGTTGTGTGATTTGTCCAGATGAGACTCTGGGAAGCCATTGAGCCCCCTGGCTTTGAAAAACCTAGATCCTTTGTATAGATGGTCCAAGGTTGGGGGATAGTGTATTCCAAAATTTTTTGTTCTTCTCATTTCTTAACTTTTTGATTGGCATGCTCTTTGGGTATATGCCCACATTAAAAGCAATTGCTTTTAAGTATCAGACAAAATAAATCCGAGAGGGCTCCCATAATTAAACCATAAGGTTTAATTAGCTCGTGAGTTTTGAGATCCCATGATAAAAGGAAAGATTTCAATGCTTTCACTGGTAAGGACAGAGCTTAATTCACAGAAGTTAAAAATGAGTCAATGCAGGCCGTAGGGAAAGAAGAAATGGTCTCTGCTGAGACATTTGTAAATTTTTGTGGTATGTTTAAATGTTTCAACCATTTATTTATAATTAGTCACAGTAAAGGATTAAAATGCATCCTATCTTGTAATATTTCCATAACACTTAGGGAATGGATCTGCACAGTCCTTTCAAGCCCTTAGCAGTTATCTGTCCTGAAATCTCTGAATGATCTTTAGTGGATGTTGATGGTCTGCCTCTCACTGATTCACTGGAACTCCTGCTTCTGTGGCAGAGTCGGCAGTTAACCTTTTTGGGGGGGGGTAGTTTTACAGACCCCTTTGTCTTAATGTTTAGTAATTCTTTCACTAAGTGTTGCTCAGGTGGCCCCAAAGAGGCAATAAACCACTTAAAGGAGAACACTTCATTTCCTATAACCAACGTAGGGTCAAAAAAGTATAGATTTATCTAAGCTGAAAAGGACCTTAGAAGTCATCTAGTCCACTCAACTCATTTTACAGATGAGGAAACTAAGGACTCAAGAGCCTAAATGACTTGTTTGTAGTCAGATAAGTAATAAGTGAAAAGACAGAATTTGAACCCAGATTCTCTCATTTCAGCATCCTTTCAACTGTACCACCCAGTCTAAAATGAAGAGGTTCAACACTTCACTTTGAGAGAAATTATTTTTGTATGACCAATTGTTGGGGAGACCCAGAGTTATTTCCTTTTTAAGGAAGTCTACCCTTGCCCAAAAATTTACCCACCTGGACCATCTCATCTAAGTGAAGTTGTTGCCCCACCTAACTACAGAACCTTATAAAGAATTTAATCTAAGGTGAATTCCAGCCCATTGTGTTCCACTCAAACTTGGGTGGGGAATAGATCCTTTGTATAGATTGTCCAAGGTTGGGGGATAGTGTAATGAGAATCTGAAGATCTTTCCTGCCCCTACCCCCTTTGCTTAAGTGGCTTAAGTGGCTCGGAGAATGTTCCCTGATTTGAAAGTATACTCTGCCCCCTAATAGGCTGAATGTAGATACATGGATACATGGAGCCTGTGGCGAGAGGCTTGTTTTTTGGGAATG
>JAQQSW010000034.1:109798-135327 GCA_028646575.1 Pseudocheirus occidentalis | reverse complement strand
TCAGGGTGCTGACTTTTCCCCCTGAGCTAGGTAAATGATATGCTTGTTTGATTAAAGAAAGATTGTTAACCCATTTTGAGTTGCTTTCCTTTAGAAAAGCAGATCTAAGAACCTGTGCTAGCAGCTGCCCTGGGTATGCTAGGGTGCTTGCTGATACAGATAATCTGGAAGTAATGGGCATAATCAAAATCATATCATTCAGCCTCTCATTAAAATAGGTCCACCTATCATTATAATATTCATTCTCTCATTACTTGTTAATTAATCAGAGGTAATTGCCATCCTCAGAAATACCCACTCTTCCAGGAGTATATAAGTACTGAGTGGGTTCCATCAGGGGTCTTTGGCATTCCAGAGTTCCACTGACCCTTTTAACTAATTATCTACTACATGGTTAATAAAATGACTAATTGCCCAGAAACTATGTCTCCTGAACTTTTTATACATCACACTTTTTATCTCTGGCTTATACCAATAGAAAGTTACCTGGCTAATAAGAATGACATTAAAGTCAAATCTAACCTCCTCAATTTTTGGAGGAGGAAACTAAGAGCCAGGGAGGGTGATTGACTTCCCGTGGTTACGTGGTTTGTAGTAAAAGTATAATAAGATCTGTTTTGTATAGGAGAAAACAGGCTATGAGAGATGACGTTACTTGCCCCTGGTCACCCAAATAGTGTTAGAATTTGGACTGGAAGTCAGATGTCTCCTGACTCTAAAGTTTTTACTGTTTTCAGGAGGCATCTGGCTTCCTGCCCAAAATCTAATTCTATTCAGGTGACCTTGGGCAAGTAGCTTCATATCTCACAGCCTGTTTTCTGTTATGAGAATATTTATATTACTTTCATTAGAATGCATATATTATTATGTGACAATAAGGAAAGCATTCAACCTCCCTGGGCCTCAATTTCCTCAGCTGAAAATTGAGGAGGTTGGTCTAGAAGCCTTCTAAAGTCCCTTGAAGTATCTGGTAAAACTTCCAGTATAATATACATGTGATTGATTGGGCAAATCATCGTACTTTTGTTTCCTCCCCTTTTAAATGAAAAGAGATGACAAAAATTACCTCTGAGATGCCTTCTAGCTCTACACAGTAATCCTAAGGCACTCTGAAAGGGTATACCCAATGTCCCTATAAATTAGGTTAATCTAAAGTGTAAGCCTCGTTTGATAAATAGAGATGAAGGTACAGATGACATCTTGTCTAACACCACAAGCAGATCAAGGATTTAAACTTAATTTTCTTATCCCCTTTCCTTTGTGGCCTAGCTTTGATCCATGGAGCAGGCATGGCCAAAGTGGGGAAAGGGCTACATCTCCCAGAATTCTTGTTCCCAGAAAATGAACACTCATTGGGAGAATAAGTATTCCAAATTCCAGATGTGTCTTCACTAAACAAATTGATTATGTCCAAGAAACTAAAGGAAATCAGACATAAGATGAAGTAGTAATGGAAGTTTCTATTAGGATTCATGTGTACAGGAAGAAAATGATAAGTCAATGTATGATAAAACTGAACACACTTAGGAAAGAGAAACATGTTGTACCCAGAACAAACTTAGCTGATAGATGCATGGAGGTGCAGTGGATAGAGTGCTCAGTCTGGGGTCAGGAAGACCTGAGTTCAAATCTAGCCTTAGACACTTATCGGTTGTGTGACCTTGAGGGATTCATTTCACCTTTTTTGCCTTAGTTGCAAAATGAGTTAGAAAAGGAAATGGCAAAACACTCTAGTGTATTCACCAAGAAAAACCCAAATGGAGTCATGAAGAATTGGACACAACTCAAAAAGCACTCAACAGGAAATGAGTCCCTACGCATGAAATCATTAAGTGGGAGTCAGCAGATCTAGCTTTAAATCCCAGCTCTGGATGAGAATTAGAGGGCCATTACAATATTCTAGGTGAGAGGTAACCAGGGTCTGATGACTTCGGGTAAAGAAAAGGGGACATATCCAAAAGACAATGTGGAGACATAAATGACAAGAGTTGGCAATTAATTCCATTTATGAGTGATATTTGACATTGAGTTGAGACAAGGTTTGACAATGAAGTTGAGAATTTGGGTGACTGGAAGGATGGTAATGCCCTTAACAATATTTGGAAGAGGGTGGGTTTGGGAGGAAAGATAATTCGGATTAGTACCAAGGTTCCGTAATTCCCAGTCTTACTGTCAATTCAAATTACATTTCTCTTTGGTTCCACCTTACAAACTTGCTTTTTGACACCAAAGTTTTTATATGCTTAAAAGACACCTGTGAACATAGAACCAGAGTATAGTCCTTTATAATTCAGTAGAAAGTGAAATTCTGCCTGAGGAAGAAGGCTGTTCCTTTATTGCAACTCTCTCCCCCCTGTCATCAGCTCCAAGAAGGAAGATGTCACACTTGCAGGAGTTCCATTCCTTGTCATTTCTATTTCACATTTCTCTAGGGATTGGCACAGGGCAAAAAGAATTTTAATTCATCCACTCATTTGAAACAATCCTAGAATACATGAGGAAAAGAAAATCAGAAGTCTGTTCTGCTCTGCAGCATACCAGTAAATTTTAAAGGCATGCCCTTGTAAAAAAGAGTCCCAAAGAGAAAACAAATTTTCCCCAAATCTTTTCATGGTTTAAATGAATTTCTCATCAGTGGCTATTCAACTTCCAAATTATGATTTTTAAGTATGTAAAAGATACTCATGAAAAGAAATAGTAACTTGAGAATAAAAAACTCTACCCTAGCCCCCATCAAGCAATATATCTTTCTGGATGCTTCCCTAACATCTCCTTCTGTTTTACGCAAGACACATGAGCAAAAAGGTCTTGTGCTAAGATTAATTGGATTCATGCAGAAGTTTCCATTTGCTCCTAAGACTTAACAAATTAATTTGGCACATAATGAAATATGGCGAAACAAATCCAGAATGGATATTGCAAATACTGCCTAGTTCAATTACTATCAAAATGCATAGACAGAAAAAATATTAAAATCAGAACACATAATTGCAGACTTAATTACAGCTCTATGCTAACCAGATGTAATCATGCTGGATTTGTCAGAGCACTTAAACGAATTCTGAAGTCTCTAAACTAGTTGTGAAAGAAGTGGGAATGTTCATTCAATATTGAATTATAGCTAGGCTTGTTCAGATTGGGCTGAGTCATTCATTCCAATTTAACCTGATCTGTTAAGCCTAACCAATGAGTGGTGAGACTAGTGTGTTTAAAGCCCCAGTACTCAAGGGCCTTATAGAATAAAGGCAGTGAATTAGACAAATGGAGAATCTGCCACTTTCTATTCTGTCCCAGATATATAAATTTGAATTGCATTTAGCAGTAGGTAATGGGATCATTAAATTTCATAATCATAAAATATCATAAATTATAAGGTAATCTAAAAATACCATTCACTTTTACCTTTCCCCTACTCAAATCTTTAACAAGTAATAACTGACAATTAGACAGCACTTTGAATTTTGCTAAGGATTTCATATAGATTACCTCATTTGAGCCCCATGACAACCCTGTGACATAGGGCTGGCAGATATTATTATCCTCAACTTGAAAATAAGGGCATTTACAGCTCAGGAAGTTTAAGCTACTTGCCCAAAGACACCCCCTGGTAAGATATGAACATGGGGGCTTCCTAATTCTAGATCCACCATATTGGACCTGCTCTCCCAAGCAATAATTCTGGAGCCCAGCTGACCATTAGAATCCCGAACTTGAATTTATAACGTATTATTGCTCAAAGAACTTAGATATTTAGTGTCTCATCTCTTTTTCACATACAGCCCTATAATATAGATAGGGAAATGGCTTGTGTCTCTTTTCAGGGCTTAATTCAGCACCATGTAAAATGGTCACTGAGGAGTTGGGAATAGAAGTAAAATATCCTGAAGATCTAGGCAAGAAAAAGCAGGTTACAGAAGATGTGGGTTTTTTTCTTTGTCAAAGTATATGTCTATACCATGATATATATGCTTCCGCCCTCCCCAGCTTGGGGAAAATGTCCCTTCCAACTCTCCATTTTAGGATCCTGTCATATTTTTCAGTGTCTGGATATATCTCATCATAAAGGAGCTGGCCATCACTTTTTGGACTTACTAGTTGGCATTAATAAACATGGCTTAAGTTTCAAGACCTGCTTCCTCTCCCCATACCAGATCTCACATTAATAAACTAATTGAATGAATGTTAAGCATATTAGAATAAGATGTTTCTTAATTAGCCAACATAGTCTGGAATGCTGAGTCTTTAGTCTTTAACTGCATTCTGACAGAAATGCCAAGTCTCTGAAGCACATTTCCCCCTTTCCTTATTGATATGTTTCTTAATAAAAAAAAAAAAAGAATTGTTTTCTTCTTCCTAAAACCAGAAAGCTGTTATGATTGGTCCATGGGGTCTGGCTCCTCCTTGAAAGATAAATGCTCTGAAGTATAACCTAAAAACTGAAGAAAAGGCTGTCTTTTTTGTGAAAAAAGAAGTACTTTATTGAATTCTAAAAGACTCCAAGTGCAAGGTCAGAAAGAACAACTCATAGTACTGAAAGAACTTATGGATGGGGTTATTGAACCACTGTCAATGATCTTTTAAAAATGAACAAGGACAAGGGTGCTATAGAGATTAGATCAATGTGAATCAAGTTTTCAAAATGTGAAGTGAATAGATTCTTCACAAAATAAACCTATGATCTGTATCCTAAAGAAATCACAAAAACGAGAAAAGGACCCACACATACAAAAAATATTTATAGCAGCTCTGTTCATGGTGGCAATGAACCAGAAATTAAGGAGATGCCCATCAACTGGGGAATGATTGATCAAGTTGTGGTATCTGAATGTAATGGAATGCTATCATTCCATAAGAAAGAATGAGTAGGCAGATTTCAGAAAAACCTGGAAAGACTTACATTAACTGATGCTGAGTGAAATGAGAGAACCATCGTATATAGTAACAGCAACACTGTAATGACCAACTTTGATAGAATTAACTCTTCTCAGCAATGTGATGATCTAAGAAAATTCCAAAAGGCTCATGATGGAAAATGCTATCCACATCTGGAGAGAGAACTATGGAGTCTTAATGCAGATTGCAGAATACAATTTCCTCTTTTTTGTTGTTTTCTCTTTCTCGTGGTTTTCCCTTTTGTTCTAATTCTTCTTTCACAAAATGACTAATGTGGAAATGTGTTTGCCATGATTGTGCAAATATAGCCTTTATCAGATCATATGCCTTCTTGGGGAGGGGAAAAAAATTAGAACTTAAAATCTATATAAGTTAATGTTGAAAACTAAAAATAAATAAATAATTTTTAATAGGCATATGAGCCTGATTTCAATTCCTGGAAATGTTCTGGATTGTCTGGAAGGAGTTTTAATCTTATTAAATATTTTATTTTTTCCCAACTACATGGAAAAACAATTTTAATGTTCTTTTTGAAAAGGCTGTCTATTTGCAAAGAACTCTCCTGCCATGCCAGGAGCATTCCCACAGAGCATTCTGTTCATCCCTTAAAGAATGTTGATGATTCATGTGTGCTGCTCCATGGTAGGTATGTGGCACATTGAGAATAGAGTGCTAAGTAAACAGTCTTGATTACAAAGAGCTAGTAGTGAGGCTTGCTCTCTCATTTCAGCGCAAAGGTGGTAGATTACAGGTATGGAATAAGGGATTTGTTGACAAGGAAGGCCAATGTGTTGGTTTCTTTCACTTAATTATACTTTTTAAATTTGGGAGAGGAGTAATTTTAAGAGATAAGAACATGTTGAAAGGTAATGCCATATGAAGGAAAGCACCCTGGATTTGGAATCAGAAGACCTGGGTTAGAATTCTAGCTCTAACTCTTATTTGCTGCTGTTGCTCATCCTTCTCCAAGAGGACCAATAACATCACAAGGGTGATGCCTTGACTTGTAGGTGAATTGGATATGATTGGGGCAGAGCTGTGTAAAGTCATCAGCTTCAGTCTTTCCTCCCAAGTCATCAAAGTGTTAAGTGGCAAAACAAAGGTCAAGACCACTGGTAACAGTCCAACATGCAGTGGGTGACACTGGCCTTTCTAAATTAGGATCTTTCCCAGGTCTCCGTTTGTCTGAGGCCACACCCATTCAGTAACTAAAGGCTGGGTAAGAGTAGAGATGAATTAATTAACCTTCACAATGATAACAATCTTAAAAGGGAAGCCCTGCAGGGTTTCTGACCAGACAAGAATACAAATGACCCAGCATATGTTCTGAACTCAGAATCTGAGTTGAAATAACTCAGAGAGATTCTGGCAGTCTTGTGGCTGACTGATAATCCCCTCTGTAATAATCTAAGTGGTCATCTACAATTTCCATAAAGGAAAGACCTCAAGCAAGCGGAAGTCACCATTTCCTTTTAGTTTATATCAAGACTATATCTGTCTCTCTCTGACTTCTGTCCTTTGTTCCTGGTTCTGCCCTCTGGGACCAAGCAAAACAAGGCCTCTTCCACACAACAACTTTTCAAGAGATTTCTTTTTATTGATGTAAATATATTATGCCAGAAATCTTTATGAAATGGCATATAATGTGCAAACCTGTCTAATGCCACAGAAGTGTAAGACTTGTATCCCTTGAGTGCTCTCTGAGATTGTTTATAGTGCTATCATGTTCTTGAAATATGACATTTCCCTTCTGTCTTACTATTTAACCATAGTATTCAAATGCTTGTACTTACATTTTCAACAATTTAATTTGTACCTAACTTAATTTTTTTCAACCACAATTTTTTTTAACTGATATCATGCTCCCTAACAGACTTGCCTTAGTAGAGGGAATTTTCTTCCCTGTGAGTTCTATCTAAAGTTCTAAAATGAGAAGTTTAACTTCTATCTGAATAACTTGTTTAAACAGTCCAGAGTAAAATTGTTTTAAGTTCATGTTATATCTTTTTCTATGTCTATCTGCCTATCTACTGCAAAATATTTGCATAACCCAATGCAGAACCTGGATTGAAGAGAGATTCTCTATAGAAGCTCATATTCTAATGGGAGGAGACCACATGTAAAGTTTCCTCTTCTCCAAGTTAACCATCCCATTTTCTTTCAACCAACCTTCATAAGGTATGATCTCAAGGTCTTCACCATTCTAGTCGTTCTATTCTGCAGTCTCCAATTGGGAATATTATCCCTCCTTACACTGATGTCCTTGGCTTCCCTATCTTCTTTCAGGTCTCAGTTCCTTCCTATCTTCTGCAAAAGGTTTTTTCAAATCCCCTTTAAATGCTAATGCCCTTAATCTGAGGTTACCAATATGCCATGTATGTCCCTTATGTACAAAGTTGTTTACATGTGAGCTCCTTAAGATGCAGGGCTGCTTTATACCTTTCCTCCTATCTCCAAGATTCACCACCATGACTGGTACACAGTAAGCATTTAATGTTTGATTGACTGAAATTGTGTTTCTTATTTATTGATTAGGAAACAGCATTTGATTTAACAAAACAAAACACTGCTTTAAAGGCTCCTTTACAACAATAACAAAAAACTCTCTCCCATCCATATCTCAAAAACATTCAAGATTCCTTGGAACATATAACAAGAACAATAATCCTGATCAATGACCACCAATAGTAAATATTAGCAAGAAGATATATATGCTCCCCTGTAATGGTAATGAAATTTCAAGATCCTTTTGTATTGCTAAGCTAAGAGGCACTTAGCACCTAGTTTTAAATTAAGCCTCTGTTAAAGAAACAGAAGGTATGAACCCCTGTAGCTGACATAACAGTAAAGGGCTGGACAGGGAGTACCTATACCATATTTAAGGAAAAGCACAAGCTAGACAGTCAGAATTTCCTGGGTAAACATCATGGAGGCAGGGCAACTGCTGCTGGACTGAAGACTGAATTGAGAATTGAGAAGAAGAATGAGAACTGAGAACTGAAACAGAATTTCTTGGAGCAAGTCAAGTGGAGGCTGAATAAAGTAATTTTGATTTTGATAACAGTTTATGTGGCTGAAGGCTTCTAAGGGCCAGCTAGAGCTACTGAGGATTTCTGAGGGACAGCCAGAGGTGCAGAAAACTGAGGAATTATGACTGCTGTGCCGGTATTTTGTACAAATGTTGTTATGGCTCTGTTAATGTTTATCAATGTTATTGTGGCTTTATTAAGCCTTGTCTTCTCAGGAACAGAGACTGTGAAGGATTTGAGATGGACAGTCTACTATTCCAAGATAAGCACTTTGAGCTCCAATGTGGAGCAGGAACTGCACAGAGAAGTGGACAAGGAAACTGGGAGCTGTCTGCCTTTGAACCCAGGTAACAGTTTTGTAGATTCGGGTAGGAGCTAAATGCCTCAAGTCAAGATGAAGGACGTCTCCGGATACTGAGTAGTGACTGATGAAATTGCAACTTAATTGTGACTGAGGGGTGGGTAGGCTGTGTATTTTCCATCCTTTAAGAGGGTACTGAGTAGTGACTGATAACTGAATAGTGACTGATTTGTAATTTACTGTTCCCCACAGGTGAAGGATTTTGACCTCTTGTACATTGTGTCTCTTAAGGAGGCAAGTCTCCTTAAGCATGATTGAATGATTGAGTTACTAAATGATTGAGTTGATAAATGATTGTACTTTGTTCAAAACTATGTGACCACTTTAGTGAAAACTATGTGGCCATTTTACTGATAAGCTTTTGAGCTGTGACATGGTGAATGACGTATTTTTATTTTCTGTGATAAGTTTTAACATTGTGAATGCTGTACCTTTATTTTCGGTGAATGTTTTCCTCAGATTTGTTATTGAATAAATAGTTTGCTGTACTATGTAATCAGAACCTTGAAAGCTGTTCACAGAAGCAGTGCTCTGAAAAACTGCTCATGCTTGACTTTACATCCACCCAAGATATCAGCTCCTGCAAGGCGGAAGATCCAGTGTAGAATCTGGGTTGAAGGGAGATTCTCTGTGGAAGCTCACATTCTAACGGGGGATAAAATTATGTACATATAAAAAACATACAGAGTAAATTGGGGAAAATAAATCTTAGAAGGAAGGTACTAATATTAAAGGGGACCTAAAAAGCTTTCTTGAAGAAGGTGGCATTTTAACTGAAAGTTGAAGGAAAACAGGACATGGAAAAGGACATTCCAGACATGGGGGATAGAGAGAGAAGGTATACATCATTTGGAGATGGCATGTATTGTGGGAAGGATAGCAATGAAGTCAGTGCCTGTTATTGAATTGTAGAGTATATGAAAGTGAGTAAAGTGTGAGACTAGAAAAGTAGAAAGAGACCAGTTGTGAAATGGTAAAGATATGATCTATTACTGAAAACCATTTGTGAAAACCTACTTGTTCCCATTAGAGGGAGGATTAGATCCTTATCAAGGATTTCCTCAATTCATGTAGATAGCACTCATAAATATTTTGTAGCAGATAGGGAGGCAGACATAAAAAAGATATAACACACTTGAAAGAACTTTGCCCTGAACTATTTAAGCAAGTTATTCAGATAGGGACTAAATCTGCCATTTTATTGATGTAGGAAACTCACAGATAAGGAAATTCCCTCTACTAAGGCAGGTCTGTAATTTATAGTCTCAGAAAGCTGCCCTGAACACTGAGAAGTTAAGTGACTTGCTCTGACTCAATATATGTCAGAGACAAGTCTTAAACCCAGTTCTCCCTGACCCCCAAACCAGTTCTCAATCCAAGATACGTAATTTATTGATATTCAAAAATAGGAAATGAAGAACTAAATCATACTGGCACTGATCATGATAATTTAATCTCTAGGTTAACCAGTGTAAGATAGCTGCCACAAGAATTGACAAAACACCTTTATTCAGTAAATGTCTGACTTACTTACCAAAAAGAGATGGCTACCAAAGACAGCTCTGGATTAGAAAATGAACTCATTCATAAAAATCTTATGAAGGAGAAATGGATAATTTTGGGCCATGTTGTCTCATAAAGCAAAGAATGGAGAATAAAACTAGTTTAAAGAAAATTTGGTGCAGCTTGGCAACTAAGCAAAGTAATCCTATGGTCATTACAAGGGGAAAAGAAGGGAACTACAAACAAACCAAAAAAAATTGAAAAGATTTGCAAAAATCAGTAGGACATATTTTTCCCTATCAATGACCTGTAGTTCCAGATGTGCCAATAGAGGGGGTAAATATGGCACTAACAACAACAAATATGGCGAAAGCATTCATATTGAATCAAGTGCATATGGACAGAAAAGGTCCATGCTAGAGGCAATACAATGGTAGGAAAATTGAGGAAATAATATATAGGCATCTGAAAATGAGGAAGATACTAAAAGTGTGGGAAAATCTATGATCTGCCAACCCCCCCAAACCAGAGGCTGTTTTAAAAAATAAAGAAATGAAATTAGGGTGCATGTGACCACATTTTAATTTTTCTCACAAGCTGACAACATACATTGCATGGGAGTTACAGTATAGAACTAAGCTTCCCTAAGGGGGCTAGTCCAGAATTGGCTCTATTTGCAATTTGGGGGTGCAGGGTTGTATAACCTTGATGGAGTAGGTGTTTCCAAGGGGTACCAATGAATTCTGGTTGGTCAACACACTGATAGGTGGATTATATTAAAATGAGGTCTTTGAGTAAGTTATTTAGGTCACTTAATCTTGGTATAATACGTTTTTGGGTGGGGCTGATACTTCCTATCTTCAGATGAAATAGTTGCTCTTTCAGACCAGTGCCCACTCATACCAGACCAATCCTAGTCCTGGGCTATCTAGGCAGAATCTATCTCCGCCTAAACCTGAACAGATTAAATTGATTCAGGCCTGGGTTGAAGTTTGACCAGGATGAGAAGATTCAATTCAACATCATCATCTGTAATGTCTTTTGAAATGAGAGACTGAATTTGTAAGGAGAGAATCTCTGAGTTTCCAAGACACGGATTACTTATATTTGAAATCTTTTTTCACACACATTAATACCAAAAAAAAATGACCAAGTGAGCACCAACATCTCCTGAGAGGCTCTCACTTTCAAGATATCATTTTAATGTTGCCTTTCATGCTTTGATATCTCTCAGGTCAGAGGTAAATATTTGAGCAATCCTATAAGATCAGATTAATTATTCTATAATAGCTAGCAATACAGCTAGAATTTATATAGTGCCCTAAGGATTGCAAAGCCCAAGCTCCCTCTAGGTCATTGTTTGGGCCCTGATTATCCCAGGGTGAATGTAAATAGAAATTGTTTCCATTTTGGCCAAAAACCCTGAGAGTCTTCTCCTCTCAGACTGATTTTTTTTAAACTAGGTAAAGAGGCCATT
Organism: Pseudocheirus occidentalis; assembly: GCA_028646575.1. Lineage (NCBI taxonomy): Eukaryota > Metazoa > Chordata > Mammalia > Diprotodontia > Pseudocheiridae > Pseudocheirus > Pseudocheirus occidentalis. The sequence goes on along the minus strand of JAQQSW010000034.1, from coordinate 124,064 downwards.
CTCTGCCTCATTTCTTACCTAGCCTTAATCACTGAATGAGTACCACCTCAGTCAAACTGAGATCTGGGAAAGACCTTAACTTTAAAAGGTCACGGTTTCCCACTGCATCTCGATTTTTCCTGATCTACATCGGGCCAGAGGACCCAGATGGCTCCAGAGGAAAAAGTGAGGCTGGTGAATTTGCACAGCCTCCCTCATTTAAATCCAATTCACTTGCACATCATGGCATCGCTTCCCTGACCTGTGGTCCTCTTGGACATAAACAATGACAAATATTAACTCAATTTAGCCTCACATCCACGCTGGGAGATAGGTGCTATTATCATCATGTCCATTTCACCAAAGAGTTAACTAAAGCAGTAAGTAACTTGCTCAGGGTCACACAATTGGTAAGTGTCTGAATCTGAATTAGAATTAAAATCTTCTGGATTCCAGGCCTAATCTCTATTTTCTAGAACACTTAAATGCCAGTTTAGGGCACTTCTATCTCTTGGTACAATAGTAGCTTGGTGAAACAACCCTTGAGGGAAGCCCAATGTAATATACTACAGAACTGTAAATCCCAGGCAAACAAAGACCTCTCAGGACTTTATTTAGAGTGTATCTGCATGCTTAATAACAGCTAGCATTTCTATATTGCTTGCTATGTTCCAAGCACTTTGCAAATATAATCTCTTCAGTTTCTCCATTCAGCCCTGGGAGGTAGGTTCTATTAACTTTAGTCTATAATTGAGGAAACTGTTCTGATCCAAGGTCACACATCTAATATTTTAGGCCAGATTTGAACTTGAGTCTTCCTGAGTCTAGGGTCAATAGTCTTTCCTCTGCGACACAGGCATTATTAATGGTGATTGAGGTTTACGTATTTGTTATGTAGTCAAGGAAGACTGGCACCTCTGGTGTGAGGGCTTTCTGAATCCTTTTCAGGGCTGCTTATCCACCTTTGGTCTCTACTTAGCACTCAACTCTCATCTGTGACTCCAAGAAGTTATAGCATTCCCAGTGGCCACACTCCAGTAAACTGTCTCTCTGAAATCTATATAGAAGAAAGAGGTTAAGGGTAACTGACAGCCCTCCAAACCATTGGTGAGTTAAGGAGGCATCTCTCCCAAGCATATGAAGACATCTCCCAGTGCAATGGGTAAATGAGAACCATTTGCTCCAATGGTCATGAAGGCAACTGAAATAGGCACTGTGAAGTGCTTAGAGCTTGATGAAAAACACCAAGGTTGTCCACTGTATCCTAGGTCATTGACAACTATCCTGACTTTTGTCTTACCGCTGTACTTCCATGATTCTAGAAGAGAGAGTGAGGCTGATGACTTTTTGCTACTCTGCCTCACTTAAATTCAAATCATGTACGAATCATCACCTTGGTCCTCTTCAAAAAATGAAGGACAAACAACATCTACAGGCTTGAAATGAACCTCATCCTTGTTGCTTTCCTTTATAACAACAGATTTCAGTTGCTCTTAAATAGATTTATAATATTTCATTTTGCCCTGAAAACTTTTTCAATAATAATTATTTTAATTAAATGGGGAAAAAAATGTTCCCCAAAGTATGAGCTTCCTTTTCTCATTAGCAAATCATACTATTCACTGTTTAATTACCTGGTTAATTTTTGAGAAACACGCTTGTGGGGATCACAGGACTTCCCAGGCAGGGTCAGAGAGTCAGCCAGGATGAGCTTCCACTGTCCGTTGCTTCCCTGGGGGCCCTTAGGAAGATCCACGTGATATGCCCCTTAAAACAGCACACCCTTTCTCACTGAAAGAACTCAGAAACAGAGCTGGCAGAGGAAGGCATTTATTATGCTTCCAGAAAGGAAGTGGGTATGGGGGTCACTAGGAATACACCCGCACTGATACAGAAGAGTGAGGCTATACAATTCTGTCCTTCCTGGTAGAGGTAGGGTTAGCTGAAATTCCTCTAATTCCTAACTTTATTTTCCTACATTCCCTCTTTACACTGATGGTGTGGTAGTGAGGATACTTGTGACTGGGGCATGACCCTCTAAGGCAGTGGTTCTCAACCTTCCTAATGCCACACCCTTTAATACTCCTATGCGGGTGTATCTGCATGTGGGCGGACTGTCCTGGAGACAGATAGAGGAACAGTGTCTCTGTTCCTAAGACCATTGGAAATATGTGTTTTCTGATGGTCTTAGGTGACCCCTGTGACCTCTGTGAAAGGGCCGTTCAACCCCCAAAGGGGTTGCGACCCACAGGTTGAGAACTGATATTCTAGGGTCTGAGCTGTTTGTCATACCCCCACTTTTCTAGTAACCCCTGGGGCCAGGATGGCCGTTGTCTTAGCAAAATAAGATACCTGAGTTTCCCCACAGCAATTCATCTCCCAATAACTTTTCTGGGAGCAGAACAAGATATGATAATATTCCCTTGTACAATTTCAAAATAAAGAAGTACCATGGGGTAGAGAAGCTGACCAGAAGATGCAATCTTATGCATAATTTCATATGTACAATCTCTTTGCAGCTGCTGTCTGTCATCAGATCTCAAGGGAAAAATACACACTATCTATGAACCAAATGACTTCATTCATTCATCATCTCTAGTTCATTGAACAGTTATTGAGCATATCCTCTCTGCAAGATGCTAAATTAGGTGCCAAGGAGGTTCCACCTCACGTAGTTACTAGCTGTATAGCCCAGGGCAGTTCACACAATCTCTCTGGGTTTCAGCTCCTCCAACAATAAAATGAAGAGACTAGATTTAATGGCATTTAAGGTCCCTTCCAGCTCTAATCTATAATGATCTCATGACCAAAAATAAATCAGACATAGTCCTCCTCTCCACTCCAATAAGGGAGGTGTGAGAAATACACAAAAAAACTATCATATAAAATTGAATGTGACAAATGTATAAGAGATGGAAATCTTTTTCTGTCAGAGAAAACTTAATTTACCCTTTCACTTCACTCCTGGGTCATTTCCTCAGCAATTGCCGAGGGCTCCTGATCTAGAAACCATCCCCTGAAGAACTTAACCCTTTAATGTCTGGAACTCCCTCCTCCCCTACCCTCATGATGATTAGTGGTTACCACAATCAGCTTCTATATCTTGACTTGGGTTTCAGCCACATTTCCCATCGCCACTGAGTCATTTCTTCACCAGTTGCCATACTATCATGTGTGTAGCCTCTCCTGCACCTGTCACCTTTTCATGTATGAAATCTTAAGCAATTAAAATCTGTCCCCAAGAGCTCCAGTCATCCTATCTGTAATTTCCAAAATCAAAATGCTTTTCCCTGGCCACCACTCTCCTATGTGTGTTGTTTTTAGAATATAAGCTTCTTGAGGGAAAGGACTGTCTTTGTTTTTCTAGTTTTTCTCCCTAGTATTCAGCACATAGTGTCTAATGAATGGTTTTTAGAATCCATTCTTCATTTCCCTCTCCTTGCCTTGATTTTAAAATATTGCATTCTAGAATCTAAGAATAAGTTGAGCAAAGTTCGCAAGTTGATACCTGCTCAATATTTAAAGGTTTGAGATGCCTTGTGAAAGTCCAGAGCCCTACTGTTTCCATAACAACCAATTCCCCTGAAACCGATTTAAGGGAATAAGGCAATAGAATGACCCCATGTTTTAACGTTTAATAAAGCTCTGTTATATATGCAGAGAAAAATGTAAAGTTTATGTTGGCCGTGTTTCTATGTAGTATGTCTCATGAGTAAAACAAAGTTTTTCTCAAAAGGAAGGCTGATGAAAAGACCTGTTTCCCTCTCCATTGGTCTGTATAGGGAACAGCCAAGGCACAGCTCAACTTTAAGAAAAGGAACTGAGAATGGATAGTGCATCCTTTATCACTGCAATTTCCACAAGGTTATAAAAGTCATGCTTGGATAGAATCATGAAAATGCTAAAGCGATGATCTAATAGATGAATGAATATAAGCCTTCTCCATTCTAAATTACGAGCAGGGGAATGGAAATAGATACAAGGCTACTGGTTCTGAAAAGAAGGATGCGGTTTTGCCAGATCTGTGTACAAGACAGCTAATCATTTGATGGACATTTCACGTTTAGTCCCCACTGCAGCTGCTGAGAAATCTGTCCCTTCAGCAGTTAGGGAAATGGGCTGTTTTTGAGGTCTGGGAGAAATGATTGATTCTTAATGTATTTTACAAAAATTTATAGAAGTTCTAAACTTCCCCCTCACTCTTTTTATGAAGCGTCCTTGATAATTTTCATGATAGAAAAAGAGTTGGGATTTGTACTCTGTGTCTTTAAAAGAGCAGGTTGGGGGGGGCAGGATATGATGCCCCTTTCTCTTGGCATCCATAAGGAACAGAATGCTTTAGCTCTGTTCAAGGCAATTAACTTGGGCCCAAGCTTTTAGTGTGCTTTAATGCTCACATGAAAATAAGTACATAATCATGTTTTCCAAGGCCTGAAAAATAACAATTTGGCCCCAAAGGCATATAAAAAGAAATTTAACACAGTTTGCTTCTCTTTTAACACACTTTCCTCTTTTTTCCCAGGTCCTTCTGGTTTAGTTTTCATGAGCTGCTTTATTGCTGGCCTAGTAAAGAGAAGGAAGTGGAGATAACTGGAAAGGAGAAGTAGCAGAGGTAAAGGAACTTAATGCCATTTGGGGAGATTCCAGGGGTGCTAGTGAGTTCTCAAAAGGTGATTTTATCTTATTTCTTAGGCTCAAATATCTTAATTCCTTGACCACCCTCAAGGGAATTCAGATTTTTCAGTTGAAAATAGAGTTAAATATGTAAATTGTATTTTTTTGTTCCATGAATTAAAAATGCTTTTGTCCTCACAATACCCAAACAACCATGAAAAAGGGAATAATTTAGAACAGTAATCATTTTTGTCTAGCCAAATCTAGACAAGTCTGACTGTTTTTCATGACTTCTCTATTGTGTTGGCATCAAGAAGGCCCTTGACTAAAAATAGAAAGTCATCCAATCGTAGTGTTAGTTTCAAGAGAACTTAAAAGCCACCAAATCCAACCCCCTCCTTTTACAGATGGGGAAACTGAGAAATAAAGTGGTTAAGTAAGTTGCCCAGGGTCATCCAACTACAAAGTATCTGCAGCAGGGCCTGAATATCTCTGTCCTCTTGACACCAAGGCCAGTGCCAGATCTTCTATATCACCTAGTTACTAACGATATTTGTCTCCGTGTTCCCAACCTCCCTTTCCCATGTTCTTTTATACCTCATGATTTTATAGACATAATATAAGAAAATCATTGCTACAGACTTCTGAAGCTAGAAGAAACCTTAAAAATCATCTAATCTGACCCTTTCATTTTGCAAATGAGAAATCTGAAACCCAGTGGCTTGCCTAAGGTCACAAAACTAGTTAGAGATAGAACTGTATCTCCTGATTTTCTTTCTCTTCCGTTTTTTACTACGTTACCACAGCCCTCATTCCCTTTCATCCTTCTCTTCCTACTAAAATCGATTGTCAGGAAGTAAAATTGAGTCACTGCCTTTCTACCTCTGGGGCTCTTTGTATTTTAAGTCTCAACTTTCATTGGATGAAATTAATGGTTTCATCTGTAATGATAGATTAATGATTGTACCTATGCAAGGGTTTTGTCCATCTTATTGATGGTAGAACCAGGCCTATCGACAATTGCTAAAAAGATTTCAGGAATCAGGAATCAAATGGGAGGGATATTTCACAAGAAGATGGGTAGTAGAGAAGGGGCAGGAATCCTTCAAGGTATCCCTGAAATCATTGCATATAGACGGCCACCTACTTCAACACTGATAAAGCTATCTCTGCCTGGAGTTCCAGCTAACATTCATGGAATTCTACATCATTCAATAACTATAGATCACTACACAAAGCACTAAGGGGTGAAACTGCAGTTTTAGCTCATCATTTTCAGGAAGCATTATGGTTATAGAATTGGACCATTCACTCAAAGAACCATCCATGTACTTCCTTAACTCTGTCACTCAAAGGGATCCTGGCATTCAATGAGTTAATCCAGTTCTTGAATTGAGGAAGAAATTACACATTTTATGAACCAGTGATTATTTAATGCTTATTTGTAAGGAATGAAATAAACCAAAATAAAGTATCATAAATTCAGACCCCACTAATGTGGAAGCTATAATCTAACTTTCAAGAGATAGGGATTCTTATTTCATTAGTATAGAGAACTCCCAGGTGAGAAAACTCCTTCTACCAATACAAGTTGCCACCTTCTGGTGCAAAGAGTAGATCAGTGGTTTGCCCAAGGTCACACAGAAAATATGTGCGCACAAAGGATAGAGCTTTGGACTTCAACAGCTCATTTAAGCTCTCTCAGACTTATCTTTAAAATAATTAGGGCTAGGCTGGTTTACCTGGCTAATTCTTATGAAAGAAGGGATGATAGAATTATAAATCTACAACTGGAAGGGATCTTACAGATTATCTAGTCCCACCTCCTCCTTTTTAAGTGAGGAAACTGAGCCTCATAGAAATTAAGTACCTTGTATGAAATCATATGGGTAGCAATTGTCAGAGAAAGATGTTGCATATAGGTTCTCTAACAAGTCCAGTGCTATTTCCTTTGTGCTAGACTTACCCATCTAATATCAGGAAAGTCATTTTGTTTCCTAGCTCCTTAGCTTCCCCACCTGTAAAATAAGAGTGTTGAACTATGCAAGGGCTTAGTTGATCTAAGGTCTTTCCTAGGGTAACTAGGCAGCCCAGAGGATAGAGCACCAGGCATGGAGTAAGAAAGAGTCATCTTCTTGAGTTCAAATCCAGGCTCAGACACTTACTAGCTGTGTGACCCTGACCAAGTCATTTAACTCTGCCTCAGTTTTCTCATCTATAAAATGAGCTGGAGAAAGACGGTTGCCTGCACTCGCAGCAACAACTGCAATGTGGAAGTGTGAATGCAAATAATGAGTCTGAGGGCCAGGCAGAGATTGTGTACGTAAATTTATTGCATGCCAAGCAAATCTCAAATAAGCATCTGAGGGTTCAGTTTTATACACTATAGCTAAACCACTTACATCATACTTTCTCATGGGAAACGTCATATTGTTTGTTACAGGAGGCACCTAACTTGCAACTTTGTAGGAGTTTATTTCCATGGGACACTTACCTGTTTTCTTATCCAATGCATCACTACATTATTTATTTTTCTCAAGCAGCCAGGGTTTCAGGGATGGCCAGAATGTTCCAAGCCTCCCTTGCACAAGGGATGAGTGACAGGGATGAGTGACAGGAGGCAGTGAATCAACATCCTGAGATACTGAGCCAGGGTGGGGGAAAACAGGTTCAAGGGTGTCCATGGCCTGGATTCACGCCCATGGCAGACCCCTCTGAGCTAACGCTTGACATTGCCCCCTACAAAGGACATAGCAAACCACTCCAGTATCTGTGCCAAGAAAACCCCAAATGAGGTCATGAAGAGTCAGATGTGACTGAAAGCACTAAACGACAGGGTCCCTCCGAAGTCTAAAAGTCCTTACAGTGAGCCTACATTTCTTTTCTTTTTTTAAGTCAGCAATTCAGATTTTTCATTAATCCAGATTGACTTTCTGTCCAATCAGTTCAAATCAATACAGATTTCATTCAGAAGGCAAAATCTACAGCACAGTCTCAAAATTCTTAGCAAAGTAGCTGAAGACTGTATGTGAGCACAGAAAAGGCAAATGGCTGGCTAAATTATGCCAGTGATTCTCATTAATAGATTTTTTAATCTAGAAAAATAGTGGTATTGAATTATTTCTGCTTTCATTTAGTGTTGGTGGTAATTGATGAAATTTCTTGAAGAGATGTGAAAGGGTTATTGTCCACATGAGTAAACTAATCTGTGATGAGCAGTATCCAATGAAAGAAGAGTTTTGAAAGCAACCTATCTTGATATGAGCTTGATATGTGGCATGATAAGGAGATATGATAAATGAATCAAATGTTTAAAGTTCTTGATAAAATAAGATTTTATAAAAAGATGTATATTTAATTAACAGGAAGCCTCAGTAGATACCTGAGTATTTATGACAGTGCCACCACAAGTCACTTTGGCCAATTTTGCCAAAACTCTCCAGCATGCCAAACAATCTGTTGGAATCAGAGAATCTAGAATCTGCAAAGGAAGGGGAGGAGCACATATTCATAATGTGCAAAGAAGCAATAGACAGAGCAAGTCGTGCGTTTAGTGTTAGAAGGCAGTGCTACGTCTAACTATGACGAGCAGCATGGCTCTTCTAAACATAAATAGACACCTAATAGTATCACCCTTGATATCATCCTTCACTTCCCTGGGAGCAGTACTGCAGAAGGTTAGTTAATGCATTCATTCCAAAGCATTCGCTCAGTTCTCCAGACCGAAAGAAAACCCTTATTTCATGCAGAAAATTAATGAGAAATGTAGCTTTTCCATGAAGTTCCCTTAACTATATTCATTCAGTCATTACCTCTCCCTTTCTCTTTCCCACCCCTTTCCCCCAAAAAGCTCCCATGCTTTCCCTTATTTGAATATTTCTGTCAAGGAAATGCATATGCCTTCAGTTACCTAGGTTTGCAACCTCAAGTTCATAGTCAACTTTTATTATTTTTAATAATATTTTACTTATTCTTCAATTTTACATTTAAGTTTTGAGCTTCAAATTCTCTCTCTCCCTTCCTTCCCTTCTTCCACTCTCCCCTCTCTGAGATAGTAATCAATTAATCAATATATAAATCAGTAAACATTTACTAAGCACTCTCCACATGCCAGGCACTGTTCTAGGCACTGGAGATACAAACAAAAAAATTGAAACAATCTCTGCTTTTTGGAATTTTATATTCTAGTGAGTGAACCCATATGTTCATATATATATATAAAATAAACATAAGTTTAGGTGATTTGGGATGGGAGTGGTAACATTAGCTGCTGAGGTGATAAAAATGGGCTTTGTATAGACTGTGACACTTGAGAAAGAAAATGAGGATGCTGAGAGGCAGAAGGAAGGAACAGGGAGGGAAGTGTGTTCCAGGAATGAGGGACGGGCAGTGTGACAAAAACAAAGAATGGAGTGTCATATAAAAGGGACATTGGAGGTGGAGCCAAGATGGTGGAGAGAAGGTAGTGATTCACCTAAGCTCTCCCCCAAACCCCTTCAAATACCTTTAAATAATGCCATAAAACAACTCCTGGAGCATCAGAACCCACCAAAAGGACAGGATGAAGTAATTTTCCAGTCAAAGACATCTAAGAAGGTCAGCAGGAAAGGTGTATATCACCTCAATGAGTGTGGAGTAGAGGTTGTGGCCACAGAAACCAGGCCCCAGCAAACCAGAAATAGATCTTGAGAGCCACTGAAGCCACAGAAAAAGCAGCTGCTTCCAGAGTTCTCAGCCCACAAAACAAACAACTGGTCAGAAAGAGATTACAAAGGTCTCTTTGCTGGCACTGGCAGGTAGGACTCTGCTGCTTTGCCCATACTCATATGTGGGTCATAGTTCTGGGTGGCAGTTCTAGGACAAGAAGGGGCACTAGCATAGGAGAGCTTGTGGACCACAGTGGAGCAGGTCACAGTTCCAGGGCAGAAAAGAGTGCTTGTGGTCACTCATAGAACAGAGCAGAGACCAGGAGAGTCATACCTCTCCCTAGATACTACAACCTTGAAAGAACAGAAAACTTACAGGTCCCTAGCAGTATCAGATGCACAAAAACCTTGAAGTTTGGGATAGTACCCCCTCCTCTTGGGAAACAGAATCCCAGTTTAACATAGAGTTAAAAGTAGAGAAAGAAACTGGAAAAGTGAAGAAACAGAAAAAAATCTGATAAAAAAAGTTACTCTGGTAAAAAGGAAGATCAAAACACATACTCAAAAAAAATAATAAATTCAGAGCTCCTACATCCAAAACCTCCAAGAAAAATATAAATTGGTCTCAGACCATGGAAGGCCTCAAAAAGGATTTTGAAAATCAGGTAAGAGAGATAGAGGAAATATTGGGAAGATAAATGAGAGTGACATCAGAAAATCATTTTTTAAAAGAATCATCAGCTTGATAAAGTAGACAGAAAGAAATAAAGAGAGAAAGAAAGAGAGAAAGAGAGAAAGAAAGAAAGAAAGAAAGAAAGAAAGAAAGAAAGAAAGAAAGAAAGAAAGAAAGAAAGAAAGAAAGAAAGAAAGAAAGAAAGAAAGAAAGAAAGAAAGACCTTAAAAAAAAGATTAGGCCAAATGGTAAGAGGTACAGAAAAACAATGAGGAGAAGAATGCCTTGAAAAGCAGAAATAGTCAAATGGAAAAAGAAGTACAAAAACTCACTGAAAAAAATAATTCCTTAAAAATTAGAGTGGAGCATATGGAAGTTAACGAATTTATGATAAATCAAAAAGCAGTAAAACAAAATTGAAAGAACAAAAAAATTGAAGACAATGTGAAATCTCTCATTGAAAAAATAACTGCCCTGGAAAATAGAACCAGGATAGAGAGTTTAATAATTATTAGACTATCTGAAAGCCATTATCCAAAAAGAAGTATAGGCATCATCTTTCAAGAAATTATCAAGGAAAACTGTCTTTTTATCCCAGAATCAAAGGGAAATATAGAAACTGAAAGAATCCACCAATCACCTCCTGAAAGAGTTCCAAAAATGAAAACTCCCAGAAATATTATAATCAAATCCCAGAGCTCCCAGGTCAAGAAGAAGATATCATAAGCAGACAGAAAGAATTCAAATATTTGAAGCCACAGCCAGGATGACACAAAATTTAGCAGCTTCTACATTAAAGGATGAGAGGGTCTGGAATATGATATTCCAGAGGTCAAAAGAACTAGGAGTACAACCAAGAATCATCTGGCCAAAAAAATGAAGTATAATGCATCAGAGGGAAAATGGATATTCAGTGAAATAGAGGTCAGAGTTGAATGTAAATTTGACTTTCAAATATGACTCAAGAGAAGCATTAAAAAGTAAACAGGAAAGAGAAACCATAAGGGATTTAATAAGGTTAAGTAGTTTACATTCCTATATGAGAAGATGATACTTGTAACTCATAAGAACTATCTCATTATTAGGGTAGTTAGTAGTATACATAGAGAGCACAGGTTTGAGTTGAATATGAAGGGATAATATCTAAAATAATAAAATTAAGGAGCAAAAGAGAAACACACTGGGACAAAGGGAAAGGAAAAGGTACAATGGGATAAATTATCTCATATAAAAGAGACAAGGAAAAGCTTTTACAGTGGAGGGGAAGATGAGGGATGTGAAAGGAAGGGAGAGAATCTTACACTATGGAACTGACTCAAAGAAGGAATAACATATACTCTCAACTGAGTATAGAAATCTGTCATACCCTACCAGAAAATAGAAGGGGAAGAGATTTAGAGGAGTAGAGAGGTAGAAAGGAAGGCAGATTGGGAGAGGTGGTAGCCAGAAGCAAAACATTTTTGAGGAGGGATAAGGTAAAAGGAGAGAAAGAACAAAATAAGGTAACAAAATAAGATAAATAAAATAAGAACAAAATGGGATAAAACTCAAGGAAGGGAGACAATTTGAAAGTAAATGCTAGAAAGCAAATCCTTTAGGTTCCCCTCTAATATCTGATTGCTTATCTAGTCCTGTCAATTCTATATCTACATTGACCTTCTTATCTCCATTCTTACCATGACCACTACCTTTCCCCCCACTTCCTCCATGTTCTCCAGTTCAGGCCTTCAACACCTTATGCTGACCCTTAAAACAGTCTCCAAATTGGTATCTATGCATCATGCCTCTCCCCCTCCAAGTCATCTATGTAGCTGCCACTTTGATCATGTTGTTTTCCTGTTCAAGTAGTTCCTTGTTACCTCTCTAGGACAATATACAACCTCTCTGCTATTTAAATCCCTTCATAATTTGTCTCCAATCTAACCTTTCCAGAGATGGGATCTGTGATTTCATTACTATAGGGAATTCTTTTTTTTCTTTTTTTTTTGTTTGTTGTTGTTGTTGTTGTTGTTGATTGGTCATGTCTGATTCTTTATGACCCCACTTGGAGTTTTCTTGGCAAAGATAGTAACTTTAGTAAAGTGATTTGCCATTTCTTTCTCCAGATCACTTTACATATGAGGCAAATAGGGTTAAGTGATTTGTCCAGGGTCATACAGCTAGTATGCATCTGAGGATGGATTTGAAATCAGGTCCTCCTAAGGTGAGGAAACCCCTTCTACTAACTCAGCACTTCTGGGGCACTGGACAGTTCATTGAGTCACCCAAAATCCAGTTGTGTGCTGGTAAAAGTTTAACAACCAACTCTGGGGGGAAAAAATACCTCAATATACTTTTATATTAAATCTCCATTATCATTTTCTCCATTACTTTCTCAAACCTAGAAATCAACAAAACAACAAATCAAGTCCTGGATTTGTAGAGTTGGCTCATTTCCAAGATGCAAATGTTCTTACTGAAAATTCAGCAATTAACTCTCTCCAATCAGTTTGGTTTGGGTCCATCACACTCCTGCCAGGGTTACATAACCAGTAGGTATTAGGTGACATAGTGAATAGAGTATGGGACTTACAGTTAGGAAGACTATGTTTAAACCCAGCCCCTAGGCAGTGACTCCTTGGCCTTGGGCAAGTCATTGATCTTCTTTCACCCTCAGTTTCCTCATGTGTAAATGAAGATAATAGCATCACCTTACACAACAGAGTATAAAGTGCTCCTTCAGGGCCAGCTCTTATGTGTCAGAAGCAGAATTTAAACCAATCTTCCTAGCTTTGAGACCACCTTTCCATTTGCTGTGCCACTGCTCCTTGGCATTCCCAGGCAATCTCCCATCCAAGTATTTAGCAGGTCTGAACTTATTTAGTTTCTGATATCAAATTAGATCAGGCATATTTAGGTGGTATGAATGCAGATTATCTTTCCAGACTGATTAAAATCACTTCTCACTTAATGTAAGTGGATCATTCTGCAGACCTCTCCCTCCCCTCAAAGCTCTATGAGCCCCATTCCCTTGGAACTCTGGGAGGGGGGAAGGGTGGCAGTGGCTTTAGCAGTTTTGGTGCCCCAAGCAGAGGACCCTTGGCATAGCCCTAGAATGGGGTCGCATTCCTATCATCCCTGCCACCAGCCTGAAGGGGAGACAAATTTGCATAAGGTAAAATTAGGTAAAACAAAAACTGCCTATACATCTTACTCTCCCTGCGGGATCCACATTCTAGGCAAAAGAACCTATTACTCCTATTCTCTTAACATTCTATATCCACCTCCTATGTCTTTGCATAGTCAGTCCTCATTCCTAGTATGTACTTTCCTCTCACCTCCTCTTTAGAGCCTTTTTTCATTCCTTCTAGGCTCAGCTGCTCAGGGACCACTTCTTACTATACATTTGTGATTTCTGCTCCCCTCTCCCACACCTTGTTGTTAGTTTTCCCGCTACCTAGTCACAAAATTACCATGCATTTAATTTGTATGTATTTCTTGCAGCTGTATTTGTTTTCTCTAGGTAGAACATAAACTCCTCGAGGGTAGAAACTGTTTCATTTTTGTCTTATGTCCCCATGGGCTATGTACATGGTGCATATTAGACACTAGAGAAATGCTTGCAGAATTGAATTGAATCAAACTTAATCAAATTTGTTAGTTCAATAAATTTTAATAAATGTATTATTTCAATAGATATTAAGTACTTACAGCAAACATCATTGGAAGCAATGTTACCATGCAATCACAGATTAACGAGTATTTGAGTTTTTGAAAAGCATCCATTTGTTCATTTATTCAACATACATTAAACAACTATACTGTGCACAGAACTTTACTAGCCAATAGGGGAGCCACAAAGTTTTGATGAGGTAGAGTCTGTTGTCCACATGGAATTTGCAGTCTGGTAATAGGATAAGAAAACAACACTCGTAAATATAATATGCTTCTAATATCCTGGGTAGAGGGCTTAGGAAAGAAGGAGAACAGGGACTAGATTCATTGGGGTACTGCTTTTAATAAAAAAAATAGAAGACCAAAAATGCAAGGGAACATAGTAAAGAAATCTGTTGAATTATACTCTAGTTCTTGCCCCCATCACTTGTTAAAATTAATTATCTGAAATAAAAAGAGACTGAAGACTGAGCACCTATAATTTAATTTGCAAAGCTAGCGTTTGCATATCAAGTCAGGTTATCTGACTCCTCAGATACTGGAGACATGGAGTGATTTACAGAGCCAATTTTTATAACAGAAAAGAGGAATAAAAAAATTACAGTAACTTGTTTGGTGTATTCTTATTATTTCTCCTTTATTTTTGAAGAGGACCTAAGATATTACAGGTGATATCTTGATTTGAACATGAATTAGATTT
>JAQQSW010000034.1:83634-109298 GCA_028646575.1 Pseudocheirus occidentalis | reverse complement strand
CATTGTAGGCTGATTATACCCAATACTCACCTGTCTACTGCCCTCTGCATGGTACAAATTTTTAATTACATAAATTTTTTTATAACAAAAAAAGTGTGCTATCTTGTATTCTCTATTTCATTTAGTCAATTATGTGATGGCATAGATACGGCTTATTTTGGAATTTGGGCCCATAGCTATAACTTCTTTAATGTGGGGAAATTCTGATATGGAAACCCCCTTCTCCTGGGCCAATGAAAGATTATAAAATTTTCCCATGATTTCATAGCCAGAATGTGTCAGAGGCTGAACTTGAACTCAGGAATTCCTCACTCCAAAACCAATTCTCTATCCACAATGCTGTGGTACTGGGAAATTTTGCTTGCAAAAGGCTACATGATTACTCTATGCCTTTCTCAATACACACACACACACACACACACACACCCTAAAGAGAATATATGTATGTACATATATGTATAATAAAAAATAAAATGATAAATATCAAACATATTCAACTAAATATTACATAAAGAAATAATTATTAAATGCTTAACTCTCATATATTTAACATCCAAATATAATTTACACATAATTATCAATTGATTATGATGGAACCCTAGTAAAACTGCCCCCACCCCCAATATTACACCTTCCTCATAGGCCCCACTGAACAGCAGGCTCACTATACCGACCTACTGCCCCTCGCCCTGTCAATATCCTAACTTTTTCATATATGCCTCACTGCTCACTAGAACAACAGGTGTGTCCCTGAACTCTTAGTTCCCGCAGAAAGATCAGGTGTGCTCAGATGATGAGATCCCAGCCCCCATACCCATTCCCACAGAAATAGGTGTGTTCTTGTACTCAACCACAATCACATCATCCAGTTAGCCCAAGACAGGATCACAATACCTAACTATCCATCTTGACCAGACAGGACTACAAACAGCTAGCCAATTGGAGGGCAGCATGATTAGAATGTTTAGCTACTGAACTATAGATGGGGCCCCAGTTCCATTACCTAATCCCTTAACAAACTCTTCCTGCCTTTTTAATACTAGTCATATTCCTATATTCTATGTAAATTTTGATTGTGTAATCAGCATCTTCACCCTACAAAAATCCATTTCACTCTCTCTGAAGTTGTTGATTCCTCTTGGAACTTAGCCCACTTCATGAGAGGCATCAATCTCAATAAATGCCTGTTCTTGGAATACAGGTGATCAGACTCTGAATTCTTTGAGATAGTTCCACTACAACACGTTGTGAAATTCCAACAGTTCTTGGGTGGGCAGAGTTCCCACTGCATCAGTTTTTGGTGTCCCTCCATGGGCAGGGTCTCTGACTCTGACCTAACCATCCATATGGAGTAGAGTCTTTCTTCCATTTCTTGTCCTCCTTCCCATTTCACTCTTAAATATGCCCTTAGGATGACCTTCAATAGCTAGGTTTCTTACCAAACTTCTTTTAAAATGATTTTGTATCACTATTTTATTAGATGGCATGCCTTAGAATCTTTCCCATCCTTTCTAAGATTTTTCAAATGAATTTTTATTTGAAACTGGTGTTGCCCATGACTGCCATTTCATTTGGTAAGTTTGTAAAATGTTTGCTGACTCATATTCTTTTTAGGCTCTTTTGATCCTTTCATTTGACAATTGATATAAATTAATTAAACTCCTATGTTGAAATTATTGTAATAGATAACAATGTCATTTCTTCCATCTATACTCCATTTTAATCATTAATAATGCACCTAAATTCTACATTCAATTTATTTTAATTGTATGCCATATTCTCTCCTCCTCCCCACTTTTCTTTTATCTTCTATCTTTTAAAAATCTTTTTTTCTAAGCCAATGATATGACTATAGTCTGTGTACTGATGGTTGATTGAGGAAGAACACCCACACCAGTAAAAAGCAATTTCCTTTTGGATAAATATGATCAATTTGATTTATTTTTGTGATAATAATTGATGCTTGCTATGTTCAATACTTTCTTATTCTTTTCTTGACTAAAACATTCATGAGATCTAAGTGTGAAACTTCTGTGAAATTTTCTAGAGTTTGGTATTATTCCTTACTTATGATTTGTGTTTTCCAATTTTTTTTGTTGTCTTCACCTATCTTTGTTTTTAAGTCACTAAATATTAAAATGTTTATTGAATTAATTTGAGGGTCTTATCATGTTCTTTGTGGAATTCTTTAAATATTTATTCCCTTCAATAATTTTGGTACATAAATTGCATTTAAATTTAATGATCATCTTTAATTAAGTACTTATCATGAATATTGTAAAATGAGATGACCACATCATGATGTTTCGTCTTTAATCTGGGCTCATGATAAAACGAATTCTGCCAGAACCTTAACTTGTTTTATCAAGAAGAGGAATAATCCTTCTATTTAGCTATAGTTTCTTCTTGTTGCCTGATTTCTTTTGAAATGAAATGAGAATGTTAAGATTCATGCTGTTTAGCTCCTCCTATACAATGCCAACTCACTGGTCATTGGACAAAGAGCTCCCATTTCGAGTTCCGATAGCCAAGATAAAGCTTATGGACAGTATAAAACTATAATTCTGTGCCCTCTGTGCCCCTTTTTCTGCCACTTTACTGCCATCACTTCAGGGGTGAAAGTGGGCTATACAATACTTTTTCATTGGTTACCATGGGCAGTTATTCCATCACAAAATGATGAGCTTTTTGTGGTTGAGTCTCTCTGTTTCTCAGTTGGGCTAGCCCATGTAAAGTAGGCTTAGCCTTTGTATGGGTTTGTATCATGAGCCTTTTCAGCAGGGTAGCACTGGCTAGAGCTAGAGCTAGAGACAACCTGGAGTCATCTCTGTCCCATGAGGAGGCCTTGGAGTAGGACTTAGGACTGTTCATTGTAGGACTCAGTTAACTGAGGTTAGGATGATTCTCCATCTCTTCTTATCTGCAGTCTTGTTCCTTCAGTTTTCTTCTTTCACTTCCCTTGTACCTTATATCTTTTGTTTATATCTCTCCTTCTTTATTGACTCCTTCCCCTCTGCTTGAAAATATGCTAAGTTTCCTCTGGTCCCATTAAAAATCTTCCCATAGGGGTGGCTAGGTGGTGCAGTGAATAGAGCACCAACCCTGGAGTCAGGAGGACTTGAGTTCAAATCCAGCCTCAGACACTTGACACAAAACTAGCTTGTGACCTTGGGCAAGTCACTTAAACCCAATTACCCTTCTTTCTCCCCTCCAAAAAAAAATCTTCCCATAGTCTTTTTATGTTCTCTAGCTATTAAGATAGCTTTTAATTTTTTCTTTTCCATTAGCATTTTAGAAGTCACCTGTACTCCCTGACTCCATTTCTTCACTATCCACTCATTCATCAAACCATTATAATCTGCCTTCAATTCCTACTATTCTATCAATACTGCACTCTCCAAGGTCACCAATGACTTTCCAGTTGAACACCCAGTGGTCTTTTCTCATTCTTCCTCCCTCCTAGTCCTTTCTATATTATTTGACAGTATTGACCCCATCCTCCTTATTTATACTCTCTCTTCCTTTGACTTCTGTGGCACTGACATTTCCTGCTTCTCCCTTTATCCACCCAATGATTCCTTCTCACTCTGTCTGTTCTTCTCTGTCTGTCTCTGTCTCTCTCCTCTACAATCACAGATAGAGTGCTGGACTTGGAGCCAGGAAGATCTGAATTTGAATCCTTTATCAGACACTTATTAGTTGTGGGAGTATGGGCAAGTCATAATCAGTGCTATCTTTTTTGCCTTCAAGGTCTGGGACCATAGAGCTGGAAGAACAGAGGATTGCTTATATTGCAAGATAGAGACATAGTATTTTCTTGCCTTTTTCATAGCACCATGGGGTCCTTTCCACCTGAAAACTTCTAAAATATGATTTCCAAGCTCCATTTCAACTACAGTGTTTGATGATTCCATAATTTTATGTGTTTTATTGTCTCCATTCTGTCAATGGGACCATGTTTTACAGGCATAATTTAGAACGGTTTATAGAAGGAGGAACATTATGACTGTTGGTCAATCATTCTATATTGTAGTGTTCTCCAATATTTCTGTGCACAGAGATGATTTTGATTGCTTTGGGTGCTGGGAAAGTTAGACTCATGAAATGTTAAAGCTGAAAAGGACCTTACAGATCATATAATCCAACCCTCTCATTTCATATGTGAGAAAACTGAGGTTTCCAGAGGTGAAGCCTCCAAGGTCACATAAGCTAATTAAAGGCAGAACTAGGAATAAAATTGAGGTCCCATGGCTCTTCAATCAGTACTTTATTTACTCTGCTACTAAAAAAATAGTTACAAGTGATAAGATGGTATAGTGATTAGAGAAACTGCCTTGAGATCACTAAGACCTGAGTTTAAGTTCTGACTTTTCTGTCTCTGATGCATGCTGGCTGTGTGACCCTGGGCAAGTCACTTAAACTCTTAGTGTCCCAGGCAGTTTTCTAAAAATAAAAAAGCTATAGAATAGGTACTGATTTGTATCAGGAGGGGGAGTTTTCTCACACTGACTTCCTATATTACTGAAATTAAAAGTGTAGTAAAATTGTAATAACAATAATAATATTAATAATAATAATATTAAGTCACATTGAACTATTTTAGGATTTGCAAAGTATTTTTCTCACAATTTTTGTAGCTTAGACACCAATAATAATAACACCTCTCATTCTATAGCACTTAAAGATTTTACAAAGTGTTTTTTGTACAATAACCTAATGAAGCTGGCCTTCTTCCCATTTTAGAAATGAACTTTTATTTATTTCTATAGTACTGTAATGTTTTGAAAGTATGTTTTTCAAAATCAGCCCAAGAGTTAGTAATGTGTTATTATCTATGACTTATAGATGAAGAAAATGTCACAAAAAGTGACTTGCCCCTGCTCCCATAGCTATTTAGTTCCAGTGGTGGGAACACAGACCTTTTGATTCTAATTGCTCTTTCCACCTGAAAAAAAATGATAAAAATTCTGGCAGCAATATTTTTCAGGCTTGAAAGTTTCTATACTCCTGATTTAGCATTGTTTGCTATAGAAGAGTAGTTAAACAGTTCTTTTTCAACTCAGCTTTTGAGTTTTAAAATTGAATTGGACTAAAATATAATATTCAAATATTCAAGCTGGCAGTGAAGATGCTGGGCTTAATGCAGGAAACAGTGCCAATGTCAGTATTAATTCAATGGTACAGTGTCAAAACAATAACAATGCAAATCACCAGAAGGGCAAATGGCTTATATACATGTCATCCAAACTGGCAAAGGCAGCACGATGGGCAGCTGAGTGCCCTTCCCAGAAACATGCACAGGCGTATCTTAACTGCCAGCCATATCTTGTGAAGTAAATGTTTTTGGAAACACTTGGCTGTCCTAACTGCACAAATGTTCAAGCAAATGTTTTCCCAGGATACCACAGAAGTCCCATGACAGTTACTGAGACACAGACATGCTTGCAAGAAGCATGTGAGCAGTAGCTGGAGCTTAGGGGCTGCTGGCCAATCTTTGGTGGTTTTCACAGCTCTGGACACAAACATCTGTTTCACAGTGGCAGTGGAAACAAATGCAGCTCTTTGGAAGCATTTGCTGATGAAATAAAATTTGCCTTTGAAATTCGGCTTTGGATATTTTTAAAAGATGCAGCGTTAAGGTTTACAAAGCACTTTCTTCACAATGAACCTATAAGGTAGGGCATGGAAGTATTCATATTCACATTCTGCAGGAGAAGAAATGGAGATTGATTAAACATCAACCAGCGGGATTTCTTCCCATGTGCCTTAGAACTTTTCAGGGGCCCTTTGCATAGATGGTCTGATGAGCTTCCCTGATTGGTGAGGAACAGTGTAGGACTATAAGACTCTCTCTCCCTCTCCCTCCCTCTCTCTCTCTCTCTCTCTCTCTCTCTCTCTCTCTCTCTCTCTCTCTCTCTCTCTCTCTCTCTCTCCCTCTTTCATAGGTGAGAGATTGCATTCCAAAACAAAATTGTAGCAAGACACTGAGACAAAATTAACAATTTTGGCACTGTAGGCAAGCTTTCAGGGCACACCTAGTACCAGTGCACTGGTACTAGGGAGTACCAGCATGAAATAAGCCCACAAATTGAATTTTTAAACAAATTAAATGAAGGGAATAAAATAGATGCTTTCAGGATACTGCCTTGTAAGGAGACGACAGAGAGCCCTGAAGTAAATTCTTGGTATGTTTTGGAGAGGGGAAAGGGGGCAAGGTAGGACTGGGGCAGAGCTTACCACCAGAAGGAAGGCTTCCATATACCAGTATTATAAAGTGTGACTAGTAGTAACCACAAGGAGATGATCAGTTTGAAATAGAGGAAAGTATATTGTGGTACCACAAGAAGATGAAATACATGGGAACTAATCAGAACTACCAATACCCCATCAGCTTAAAGTGCTTTGGTTCACATTGCACTGACCACAGGCTGACCACAAGTGTGTATGAAGATATGACTGAAGAATTGAATGTAATAGAAGACAAGAAATGCCAGATCACTCAATTAAAGGCAACAGAATAGACTTCAGAAAACAGTAATCATCAGAAGTTCTAGTTACCCCCAATCAACAACCAAAAGCAAAAGTTTAAATGTCAAGTTATATAAGAAGCACACAAAAACAACACAAAGAGCAAAACAAAAAAATTCAATATACAACAAAACCATTATCCATGGAGATTATAAAAGTAAAGAAATCAGAAAAAAGAAATTCCCTAAAGAAAGAGAATATGAAAAATTTCTCATCCTTGATACACTCACAAGTGGTTTTAAACAAAATTTAACCTAATTCCAACATGAAATGTCTTATGTACCCATTAAAGTAATGAATGACAAATAACTATATAAGAGAGGCCACTAAAACTATCCTCTCTGTAGTCAGGCCAGATAAAATCCAGAATTGTTGGTTCGAACACTTCAGTTCATAGTTGTGCATTAAAAACTAGCCAAGTACTTTACCAGCTTTCTCTCAGATGCCAAACCAACTCCACTTTTTTTTTTTAAGAGAAGGCATTAAATATTTATCGTCAAAAGATGTGAACACCAGTGAATTCTCCAAATATAGACCAATTTAATGTTTATGTAATAAAAAAAAACTTTCACAGCTTCTATCAAATAAGAAATCTATAAATAGAATGTTATATTGGCTGAGGAGCTAAAATAGTTTCTGGAAAGTTGCAGGGGTATAAAACCAATTCATTATCGATTTGGTAATTATCTAACAAGCCTCCTGAAAGTGCCATATAACTTTTTATCACATTTAGTGATTACTGCAAAGCTTTTGACTCAGTTTTGCATTTATGGGATGCTCATACTATAAATATAGACACTAGACCAAAGAATTTTGAGAATAAAAGAGCATTTAATATCCTTTGGAAAATTATTCTCTTTTGAAAACATGCTACCAAAAAAACAGAATAATTCATATAAAATATAGGGATTTTTTTTAAAAAGAGGGATAGTTTGTGCTCATTCTGCCTACTTCTGAAGCTCATTATCTTCCCTGAACAGAACTGAATATGGCTTTCGAGTTAAAGGAGAAGCCATACCAAACCATTATTTTGATCACTTGATATATAAAAATGAAATCAAATTATAAGGCAGCACCAAAAATCACATTAAATAAGTTCCTCATCTCATGGAAATTTTCTTCAGTGATATCAATGTGTTATTTGGACTTGATTAGTGCAAAATTCTTAATGTGAATGAAGGTTATGAATTGAAATCTAGAAGTAAAATTGAACTAATGGATAGAGGTAATACAACTGATACCTTGGCCTTTTCTAGGCAAGACAATGAACAGTAAACTATCAGCAAGAAAGCTATGGCTTTGTACATGAAGAGACTTAATGACATCCCAAAGTCTAAGATTAATAGACTTAATATTTAAATCAATGAAAACCTATCAGTATTAACACATACTTTTGGGATGGCCAAAGGAATGACCATATATTTAGAAAGTATCAAAATAAAAATCCATATGATATTAACAAAACACAGGTCGGGGCACATATGTAAAGATGAACATTTCCTCTTCAAAAGGGAGCAAGAGTATGGGATGATTCTACATATAACTCCAAAGAACTTTATTATTATTATGAGTGCAGATAAAAGAAATTTACATAGATAGAGAGCATGTATGTGAGTTGATCATGTTGGAAGGAACTCAAAAAAAGGGATGTGTGAGAAAGAGGGATGCCTGGGAAAAGGGGGAAGGGAGAGCTAGAATGGAGAAAATTGTTTCATATAAAAGAGGCAGGTAGAGAAGAGCTTTTACAGTAGAGAAGAAAATGGGGGAGAATATCAGGTAACAAACCTCACTATCATCAAAATTGATTCAAAGATGGGAGAATATATATACATACTTAATTGTGTATAGAAATGTAACTCACCTAATAGGGAAATAGGAGGGATAAGAGAAAAGAGAGGTATATATAAAAGAGAAGGCAGATTAAAGGAGGCAGTGGTTAGAAGCAAAATTGACTTTTGAGGAGGGACAGGATAAAAAGAGAGAAGAAACAGAAGAAAATGGGATGGAGGAAAATACACAGTAATCATAACTGTGAATGTAAATGGGATGAGCTTACCCATAAAATGGAGCAAATAGCAGAGTGTATTAAAAAAAAACCGGAATCCATTCATATGTTATTTACAAGAGAGAGACACTTAAAACAAAACACAAACACACAGAGTTAAAATAAAGGACTACAACAGAATCCAATATGCTTCAGCTGAACTAAAGAAGGGCTGTGGGAGCAACCATGCACTCAGACAAAGTAAAAGCAAAAGAGACCTAATTAAAACAATAATAAGGGAAACCTCATTTTAATAAAAAGTACCACAAACAATGAAATAATATACATTTTTTACAGTAAGTTTCTCTGATAAAGGCCTCATTTCTCAGGTCTATAGTGAGTATAGAACCAAGTCAAATTTATAAAAATAAGATCTATTTCCCAATTGATAAATGGCCAAAGAATATAAACAGGCAGTTTTCAGAAGAACCAGAGTTATCTATAGCCACATAAAAACGCTCTAAGCCACTATTGAGAAGAGAAAGGCAAATACATCTCACACCTATCAGAAACGACAAATGCTGGAGAGGATGAAGGAAAAATAAGTACACTAATGAATTGGTGGAATAGTGTACTGGTCAATCATCATGGAGAGCAGTATGGAACTAGGTTCAAAGTGCTATGAAACTGTACAGATCCTTTTGACCCAGTAATACTACTACGAGGTCTGAATCCTAAAGAGATCAAAGAAAAAGGAAAAGGACATAGATGTTCAAATATTTATAGCATCTCTTCAAGAACTGAAACTGAGAGGATGCTCATCAATTGGGGAATGGCTGAGCAAGTTGTAACATGTGATTGTGATGGAGTATTATTGTGCTGTGGGAAATGATGATGGGGATGATTTTAGAAAAAACAAGGCAGCACCTATATGAACTGAGGCAAATGGAGATCATTGTGCACAGTAATGTTGTAATAATGATCACCTATGAAAGATTTGGCTACTCTGATCAATACATTGATCCAAGAAAATTCCAAAGGACTATTGATGAAAAAATGTCATCCACCTCCAGAGAAAGAACTGATGAACTCTATCAGCAAACTAAAGCATAATTTTCTTCCTTTCTTCATTTTTCCTGCTTTTTTGGAAATGTGACTAATATGGAAATATGTTTTGCATGATTTCACATGTGTAATTTATATCATTTCACTTATCTTTTCAGATAGTGGAAAAAAGGGGTGGGAGGAAGAGAATTTGAAACTCAAAATTTAAAAAGAAAAGAAGACTAAAATGATTAAGTGATAAATTTTTAAAAAGGAGGGAGATTGATAGACATTCTTAGAGTACATGATGAAATACTTCAGAAGCAAAGATATCACTTTATAGAGAAAGAATGAAGACTGACAATGGAGCAACAACTACATGAACATATCAGCCAAGAAAGATTAAATAAGAAGTAGTTGAGTTATGTGGATTTATCTGAAGGAATGGTGAGTTTTATGATAGTGATTAAGGATTAGGTCACTGGCACTGTATTACAGAAAAGTTATCCTTGCTGGACTGAGACTCAGTAATCAATGCAGTTTATACAAGGGGACAGTAAAAACTGCAACATGGTGCTGCTGGATGCACAAATTCAGTTGGCCCTGAATATATAGAAAGATATGATTAAGTAGTCAGGATTATACTTCAGCATGTTGCTATCCTTGCAAACAAACTCTCCCATACTAGTAATATAAACACTAAAATATACTTGAGAATTCAACAAGAACCCGTCAGGACTCAAGCATTATCAGAGACAGGTGTTGCCCACAACTGCCCAGATCTAACATTGATCTACAGAAATTTAATTGAAGTCACTATGATGGATACTTAAAATCTCTAAATTATGTGGAATCGAAAGCTGTTTAACTAGAGAGTCCTATCAGGAGAAATGAAACCATATGGAAACTACTTAAAGAACATATTATCCGTCTCCTCCTACCTGCTGTCAGTGTTGTCCAAAGATGCTTTCATCGAGCCTATTCAGAATGATCCTGCATCCTAATACTTTTATTCAGCTACAAAAGCAGTTGTTTCATTCACTTATTATATTGTGAATAAAACATTAAATATAACAGAATAATAGCAAAATATAATCTTGTATCAGACTATCTGATTTCTATCTGAACTCCATCAAAAAGATAAGAAGAATTAGATAATTTATTATTTCATATATCTCAATAAAATAAAAACTTGAGAACAGAAAGGTGATGATGATGATGATGATGATGATGACAGTGTTAACAGTGAGGATGATTACAGAGGCAATATGATGAGAAGACAGTGAGTTGGCTTTGGTGTCAGATGAACCAGTGTCCCTGCCAAGTCTTGCCTTTAATATATACAGACATGTGATGCTGAGCAAGTGACTTTAACTCTCAGTGTCCCAGACAATTCTCTAAGATTTTAAATTGCATATGCCCTGCATAAGCATAAGAAATTTCCTCTTTGAGAGTTCTCTATACTAAGGAAACCATAGATACAGACTCATTTACATGCCCCACAAAGTAATCATTATAATAGCTGACATTTATATATCTCTTTAAGGTGTTAAAGCTGTTGTCATACATTATTTCATCTTATGAATCAGTGTTGCTATCAGGTACAAAGTTCAGTTGGAGCTATGATGCTGAAATATGTATTGTCAGTGCCCCCTAAATTTTAGTGCCTTGGGGTAAAGCTTCAGTTCCCCTGCTCTTGTTATGATCATCAACACACTAAGAAGCAGCTGCAGAAAGAATTTATTTCATATTTCTTGGTTTAAATTTCAACTATAACTTCCTTTTTATTGTTGAATGCTTGTATTCTTTTATGGCCACAGGTTTATGCATAGAAATGATGAGTCAAAAAACCATGCAAAAATAAGAGTGTAGAAAGACAAAATCCAGAGAATGTAGTCTGTTTTCGTGTTGTACTTTATTCATAACTTGGAAGTTGATAGCTTCTATTTCGATTAACTTAAACACCAGCAGCCATGGAATTTCAATCATTTGTATATCATCAGGTGTCTGGTATCTTTTAGAATGTTTGGGAAATATAAAATCAAATCTTTTTTTTCATGTTTCCCAAATGAGTAATTCAATGTCATGGAAATTAGGATGGAATGGGAAAGAGACAGCTGTGGTCTCTCTCTCTCTCCTTAGGTGATGAAGGTCAGAGGCGTCTTCCTTCTATTTCACAGTTCCCTCCCAAATTTGTTGTGAATAAGAGTCCAGCTTGAACACCAAGAAAGCTTTGAACTATTTTGGACCAACACGGAGAAGTATTGAGTCAGTACCATCATAGTTGATTATGTCTTCAAATACCTGGTAATATTTTTTACTAGCATAACATGAAGTCACAGTTTTGGTGAATTTGGATTGTTTTGGAATCAGAAAGAACTGGGTTGAAATCCTGCTTCTGGCACTTTTAAGCGATGTTATTGTGGGTGAGCCATTTATTTAACTTCTCTGAGTTCTCTGTAAAATGGGATAACAATAGCCCAACTGTCTACCTCAGGGATCTTAGAGATATCAATTGATAAACATTTATTAAATGCCTACTCTCTGCCATGCACTCTGCTAAGCACTGATGATGCAAAAAGAGTCAAAAGCCATTCCCTGCCCTCAAGGAGCTTTCAATCTAATGAGAGACAACGTGTAAATAAACATATACAAAGCAAACTATACACAGGATAAATAGGAAGTAATTAAAAGAGGGAAAGTGCTAGAATTAAGAGGGGCTAGGGAAAGATTACTTTAGGAGACGAAATTTTCTTTGGGACTTAAAGAAAGTCACTGAGGTCAGAAGTCAGGACAGAGGAGGGAGAATTTTCCAGCTATGAGGGACAGCCAGAAAAAAAATGCCAGGAGACCAATGTCACTGGATTGTCAGGGAGGAAAGTGTAAGAAGACTGGCAAGGCAGGAGGGGCTGGGTTACAGAGGGCTTTGAATTCCAAACAATTTGTATTTACTCTTGAAGACAATAAGAAGCCATTGAACTTTATTGAGTTTGTGTTCTGGGGTCGCATGCTTGGTACTTTATTTTAGGGAAATCACTTTAGTGGCTGAATGGAAAATGGATTGGAGAGGGGAGAGACGAGGCAGGCAGACCACCAGCAGCCTTTCATATCATTCCAGGCATGAGGTGATGAGGATCTGCCCTATAGTGTTGGCAGTGTCAGAAGAGAAAAGAAGGGAATTCAAAAGATGTAATAGGGAAATCGGCAGGCTTTGCCAATGGCTCCCCATAGGGGAAGGGGCGAGGGAGGGAGAGGAGGTGAGAGATAGTGAGAAATCCAGGATGATGTCTAGCTTGTGAACCTGAAGGACTGGGAGGTCTGGAGCAGGAAGAGACTTTTAGAGGTCCCTATCCATTCTAGTCTAACCACTTTACAGTGAGAAAACTGAATCCCAGGAATCTTGCAGTTTGCCTACTAAGACCATTAAGTATCAGAAGCAGGCTGTGGGTTTAGGATCTCTTTCTTCAGAAACACTGCTTCTTTTTGTCATTCTACTTTGTCTCCCTTACTCTTTGTTGCTATGAGACTCAATTAGATAAATATATGCAAAATGATTTGCCAACTTTAAAGTGCTTAAAGAAAGAGGTCATTGGCTAGATGGCATAGTGGATGGAGTCAGGAAGACCTTTGCTCAAATCTCTCCCAGATGCTTGCTAGGTGTGTGACCTTATGCAAGTCACTTAATTACCTAAATAAAACCTTCTAGTGTTTTTTAGAATTACAAACTACAATCATTTTGTTTTAATGCTCAAATTTCAATACAGTTTAAAAATCTGGATTCATTTTAAAAAGTGAAATTTGATATCTGTATATGAATATTTGACAGTACTAATTTTAGATTATATTGATGCACTGCACTTTAATAGATATCTAAACTACATACCTACAATTTTCTATGAAATGGAAAGAATTTCTAAATAAATAGCCAGGACTGAAGATTAATTTTTCAATTAAGTCATTAACTTCCCCCACACTTGCCAAAAAAAAAAGATTTAGCTATTGTGCTGTGTAAAATAAATGTATTTTAGAACTATGGTTTATAAAAGTATTCTATGAAGCTATTTGTATAAAGGTCAATAAAAATTAAACATTATTGTTGTCAAATTGATTCAACTTAATTATCACATGGTGCGACAAAAACTAGAAAGATCAGGTATTGAGGCTGGAATCAGGAAGACCTTGTTTCAAAGAATGCCTCAGACACTCACTAGATTTGTGATCCTGGGTACATTATTTAACTTCTGTCTGCCTCAATTTTCTTCATTGTAAAATGAAGGGGTTGGTAATATTGCCTACCTCTCAAGGTTTTCAAGGATCAGATAAAATAATATTTGTAAAGCCCTGAGCATGGGGCCCGGCACATAGTAGGGACTTAATAAATGCTTTGTCCATTTTTCCTGCTTCATCATTCTTAACATCATTGGTATAGCTAATATGAAGAAATGGGAAGGAACTGATTATAAAATCGACTTTAAAAATATGAATGATGTATTATATTACAATGCTGATCATTTTGGAAAATTATCTTTACATGTTGACAATTATTTAAAATAGTCAATATATCTCTGCTTCAGAGACTGCAGCTACTATGTTCTGGCCACGTTGTTTGAATGCAAAATGTATGCTTGCCAAAAAGACTGTTTTATGGAAAACTCACACAGGGTAAGTGTTCACATGGTGGTCAGAAGAAGTGATAGGAGAACACTCTGAAGAACTTTGGAACTGATTATATGGCATGGGAGACACTGGTATAGACCCTCCCAGTATGGCGTGCCCACATCAGAGAAAGTCCTGTGCTCTGTGAGCAAAGCAGAATTCAAACAACTCAAAAGAAAGGCAGAGTGTGTAAATTTAGAGTATCCATCCCAAATGTTCACATGGACTATTTGTGTCTGAACTGTGATAGAGCATTCCTAGCTTGTAGTGGTCTGATCAGCCACAGTCTGACCCATTGAAACTTGACTCTTGCATAGTGATGTCGTTTTGGTCCTCTTGGAGAACAAAGGACAACAACCAACCAACCAGCTAACCAATATCAAGAAGAGATCATTGCATTCATAAATCTTAGTCATCATATTGTATTGTCCCAGTAAAATGACAGCTCCTTGAGGGCAGGCTTGCTCTTACCATCTGTAAGATGTACCATCAGTATCTGTATCTGTATCAGCATCTGTAGCATCAGTACACAGCACAATGACTGGCACATAGTAGAAGTTTAATTGGTGACCATGGATTGATTGACATACCTCAGTAAGACCATAAAGTTACTTAAGGGTGAGAGTTGTGTTTTTACTACTTCTTTATCTCCCATGGTTCCTTACAAATTGTAAATATTTTCCGAGTGACTTCTAAAGATTTCAGATCTGTTTTTATCTTTGGTCAAGAGGCATATGGAGACTTTAAGCATCTTAGGAGGAAGTTATTGTGGATTCAGGACCTTAGACCTGTCTTATTTTGTAGTATTTCTCAAGAACTTGCCATCACTGCAAAGGCTTGTGAGTAGACTAGGTATTTGCTAATAAAATTATGGTGAAATGGGTTGCCTCAGGGGAAAAAAACTTTCCTAGATAAGGCAATGAAAAAACATCTGCTCAATTGGGATATTCTTAGAATGTTTCATCCACAACTGGACCATACCTTCACAAATCTCTTTATTTTCTTGTTCCATAATTTTATTACCTCCATCCACTTTTTAACTCTACATCATTCAGATAATATTCTTTGTCTTCTCATCCCATTTATAAGACTACATATATTAGCTAAGACTATATAGAGCAGGTAGGTGGCACAGCGTATAGAGTGCTGGACCTGGAGTCATGAAGATCCATTTTCTTGAGTTCAAATCTGTCCTCAGACACTCACTAGCTCTATGACTATGGGCAAGTCACTTACTTTTATGTGCCTCAGTTCCTTTTCTGTAAAATGAGTTTGAGAAGGAAATGGCAAACCATTCTTGTATCTTTGCCAAGAAAGCCCCAAATAGGGTCACAAAGAGTTGGAAATGACTGAAAAGACTGAACAGCAACAAAATATTAACCACACATGCTCCAGTGGGAGGAGATGATGACTATGAGATCCCTGTGTGTTCACAATACAATTCTCCTCTTATGTATAAAAATTAAAAAAAGATTTCTTGGCTAAGAAAGAGTACTGAGTTAACTTTTTGACATTACAGTGGTTGTAAGGTCCTCATGCCAGCTACAGCTACTCTCTATGTTTAAGGCCAGGGTAACAAAGATATTGAGTTCCTAAAGGTTTTTTTGGGTCTTTTTGGAGGGGGGAAGGCAGGGCAATTGGGGTTAAGTGACTTGCCCAAGGTCACACAGCTAGTAAGAGTCCCTAATGTTTTATTTCACTTCAAGGGTTTTTGAAGTTTTATGTAAAGTACCAACAACACCATAAAAGATGGCTTTAAATCACTTTAAAATTTAGGTCCTAGAAATGCTTTGAGTTGTATTATAGTGTATTTTTTTCCTACGCTAAGAATACATGTGATATTCAGAATCCAATGCTCTGTCATGTTTTAGTCATATGCTACAAAGACTGTGGTCTTTGACTCTATGGTGCATCTATGGCCTGTTATAAAGTCTACTAACACTGTAACTGAGGAATGTTCTTTAAGATTCTAAAGGTAATTTTGTTCTCTGCTTATTCCTTTAAAGCAGATCAAGTAGTAGATAACGGAATAGTTTTAGGTGAAATGCCATTTTTACCAGGCTAAACCCTAGAACATTTAATTGAAAGTTCAGAAATGAAAGTGTTAAGGAATTTTGAGTCAGCTCTGATACAGATTGGAGGATTTCTGAGTAACAGTGTAGCTTGAGCTGTTTTTTTAGCCCTTAGCATCTCTTAGGGCAAAATCTATCTCCTGAATTATCAACTATAACCAGTAGTTATCACTGAAGGATTTTAGACTTCCCTAAGGAGACATTTAGCTAATAAGAACAAAATCCATGTACATATGCTTGTCAGTCAGATGATCAGTAAGAGACCAATCATTCCATTGAAGAGACTAGGGAAAATACAGAGACCCATTTCCTCCTTCTTTCTGATAAAATAGCCTGATTCTATGGAATGTCCAGTTACACATGAAAAAATATTGACTTTGAGATTCATGGTCCTGTCAACTAAACATATGGCCCTCTATTGGTTGAATTACTAACATGCACATTAGTTCATTCATACATTCATTCAAAAAGAATTATTTAGCATTTCGTGTATTTAGAGCACCATGCTAGGGGCTGGTGGCAATATAAAAATGAGTAAGGATGGTCTTGGAGCTCGTGAAGTTTATAATCTAGTGGGAGTAAAACACATGATCATAGATTATTATATGTTCTTGGGCATCACTTTACCTTTCTGGTCTTTCATTTACTCACCTTTAAAATGAAGGCCTTGGACAAGGTGATTTGTAAGGTTCCTTCTGGCTTTGATCTATGATCCTAAGTGCATTTGGGGGCCATGCAAAACAAAGTTCATCTCACACATATGGGGTAAGAGAAGGCTTCCTCGTGCAGGTGATATTTGAGGTGGATTTCAGAGGTTAATATGAGTTCAGTAATTGAAGGGGGAAGGGAATAGCATAAGGAAAGGTCCAGAGGTAGGATAATGCATGTGTTGACGGGACAGAGAATGACTAGGATGGAGTACATGGAAAGAGACAAAATTTGAGACAAAACTAGAAAAAATAGGTTAGTTCTACACTGTGGAGTGAGGGACAATTTGTTGTATTTAAGGAAAGGGGGTAGATACTTCCTAATATGCAAGGTTATTTTCTTGGATCTGAGACAGGGAAGCTCTTGGATATACTTGCGTAGAACTGGGGTGAAGAAAAGTAAAGCATTGGGATTGCGTATCTTTGCCTATTTAAACTGAAGTAGATGGTTTTTCTAAAATGGCATTACTCATGTCAAAAAAGGAATAGATAGTTCTCTATTTCTCTATCACTCTTCTCTCTGATCTTCCCTCGATTTCTCTTTCCTCCATTCCTCCCCCTCTCTCCCACTACATTGTAATAGTCTGGGTGGTATGGGAAATAGAGAATAAAAAAAGAGAGATACGCAAAGGAAAAAATAGAAAGAGGCAGGGTTTACTGGCTGGATATTTTATGTAAGACTACTTGTTGCTTAAAAAAGAAATATAGCTAAGCAGAGGGACAATGACCTTATCTCCATCCCCATTAAACAGTCTGTTAGGAGCATAGTCTCTAAAGGAATTCTGACTGGGTAAAATTTAGCAATCAATCATCAAGTAGGGAGCTACAGGGAATTTTTAACCCTTAGAGTGAGATTTCTGACAGAAATATTGCTTTTAGTGAGTACAAATTAGAGGTTAAAAAATAGTTTCAAGCCTGCAGGCACTAGGTAGCTGGGACCAATCTGTGTTTTAAAACTCTTGGTGGCTGGGGTGTTGTATCTCCTTTTGGAGAGGAAATGATGTTTTCAGCCAAGGCTCCAAGAACAGAGAGATCTTTATATAGGGAAGCACTGTTAAGGGTTTTCTCCTTTGCCATTTGGTGTGTTAGGTTTTGCCTTTCTAAAAGAACTATAGTTTAGGCCTTAGGCCCTAACCTAAAAGAAATAACAGCCCATTTTTCTGCTCTTGTTGAAAGGTAGAAATTTAGTTGAAGACTCCAGATGAAACATGTAGCTTGAAGGCAAGAAAAGCTTTGCAAGCTTATGCCCAGTGGAGCTGCAACTGACAGAGAACAACATAGTGACCAACAGTGACCATGGCATCAGTGCAGCCCAGATAAGCAGTAGACATCCAGGACAAGCAGTAAGAAATGTCCACTATAACCACCTTCCTGGCAGAGATTGTAAGTAAAAAATACATCGACCAGAGACTCCATTCCTGCCAGTGGGAACAGTGTGATGGGACCAGAGAAAATATCAACAACTTTGCAGTGCCAGAGGTATAATTCACATCTCTGTGTGATCTTTAGCCATGTGCTCCTGACTTATGAGACACTTCACAAATGTGACCTAGCCACATATGTCCCCTGGACGCATATCTCCTGCAATATGAACCAGATTTCCGTGTTCCTAATGTATATTCCTATTCATGCATGTTCTAGATATGTATCCAGTCAATGACAATGTTTTGCAAACCTTAGAGCACAACAGAAATGCCAACTGCTATTATTGTTATTCTCTTTTCTTTTCCAGCTTATATTTGATGGTAGTTCAGATAGGAATGGTCTTGGGAGCAGTTGTAATACTATTATTACACTTACATAATTTATGTGGACTATTGTGTTTACAGATGAATAGATTGCTTTTATAACTGAATAAAAATATTGGAATATAAGGTTATCATGATCTTTTCCTCCTCCTCCTCTTCTTCTTCCTTTTCCTTCTCTTCTTCCTTCTCTTTTTCCTCCTCGTCCTCCTCATCGTCCTCGTCTTCTTCATCCTCCTCGTCCTTCTTCTTCTTCTTCTTCTTCTTCTTCTTTCTCCTCCTCCTCCTCCTTGTTCTCCTCCTCATCCTTCTCCTCTACCACCACCACCACCTCCTTCTCCTCTTTTACATTCTTTTCTTCTTGTTCTTGTTCTTGTTCTTCTTCTTCTTCTTTTTCCTGCTCCTCACAACTACCCCCTTTTCTATAATTGTGAAAGAGTATATCTCCAGGCTTATGCCCAGTGGAGCTGCACCTGACAGAGAAATATTTTATTATTACTTTTCTTACACTATTTCAATAAAAATCATTATTTGAACTAATTGTATCATCTGAACGACTAGAAGATGTCAGCACTTTGGTGACAGCTTGTAAGTCATGACTTTGAATGTATGTAGAACTATAGGGATCTTTAACTTGGGATAGACATTGTCTGAGCTGTGGAGTATCACAGGTTCTACCTTCATTTATTTTCACAGTGATGAAGCTGGTTTCCTATAGGTCTACTTTTTAGCAGCGACTTTGGCTAGAGTATTGAGGTGCTATGGAGTCTGAGGGCTTTATCTCTGTGGGCTAGTCAGCTTTCCTCTTTTGTGTGGCCAGATGCTGTGCTTTTGAGCAGTGGGGCATCTATCTATTTTGTATCTGTGTGTCATGGCTCGCAGGAGGGAGTAGATGGGAGAATGGGGAGGTAACAGTAGAAATCTATCACAACTTTTGCACAAAACAGCTCCAAGCATATGTCCTGCTGATGCTTAGTTACTAGTAGAAAGACCAAGTATTTTTCCAGTGGAACATTATTCAGGAGGAGCAGGGATGTAAACCGGAGGATAGACTCGAACTGTTCAGTTTTTGTTTAGAATTGGCTACAGGTGAATTCAAATTGCTTCAGTTATCATTATACTGTCTTGGTATTATTTTTATTTGAGGAATCTTTGAGTTATTTTCAGATAAAGGTTCATTGATAACCTGTCTGACCTGCTTTGAAAGTAAATCAATTTGTGAAGAAAATTATTGTCAAGGGAATAATGACTCTAACTTAATAAGCGTTGCCTTAATGGATTTACAGAACCACATTGTTTGATTTTTACAATATTTATCCCTCTAATAATCACTATCCAGTGATTATTTCTCTTGATCTAAAAAAATTATTCATGCTTTTAAACATATATTCATTCCTGAATGTGTCCCTTTGTCTTCCTTCTACCCAGGAGACTTTCTCTGTTGCACGTATAACAGGGACTGGCTACTGAGAGCTTAGTCCTTTTGAGTATGCAGAATGTACTTGATGGTGCAATTCCGCATGTGTATTTGCAAGTATGCACATGTATGTCATGACTATTTGCTCTCCTTAGTTTGTGATGAAGAAAAGACCCTCTCAATGCTGAGCTAAGAATGCATTCAAACAACTCAGGGGGTGTGTTTGAGTAAGGAGAGCAACTCAAGTCTCTCTTTCCTGGCTGTGACTGAGGGAAGACATATTAGAAATTTTCATATAGGGAGAGGTCTTTGTGCTCTTCTCTTCTAGGCCTACATGTGGCCTTTAAATATGTGGCACTCTGTTCTTTGCTTCTTTGCAAATGTTCTTTTTTCTTTTAGGTAAAGGAGTATTAGGGACGGCTATGACCTTGTGAGTTTTGAGAGGTTGGAAGAACAGAGGTCCAGTGAAAGGAATGGATTTAGAGTTTGCTACTAGTAGAACTGAGTGAAGCATCAGTACAGTCCTCAAAAGTCAGAGCCAGCTCGACTAAGAAGTCACTGTTACCTGCAGGGAGTGACTTGTCAATAGCTATGTCATTAGATGTAGCTTAATTTAGCAAGACAAAGTTAATTTGGTGGAATGAATGATTTGTGGCAACCACTTTAAGCCTGAATACACTTTTCCCAGGGAAAAAGGTGGTTTAAGGGAGAGTGTGTCTAGGATATTGGGGGAGGGAATGGTTTATGATTTCTTTTCTTGACATACCTTGTCAATAAATATGCCTTTTGTAAAACCTAATTGATTTTATTGTTTAAATGATGCAGTTGTCATTGGTGTTTGTCCTTCAGTTCTGTGAGGGACCAATGACATCAGCAGGGTGATGTCTAGACTTGAAAGTGAATTGAATTTAAGTGAGGCAGAATTGTGTGAAGTTATCAAACTCACTCTCTCCTCCAAAGCAATGATATTGGATGCTAATATGTGATATTGATGATATCTAACAGACTGGAATTAAAAGGGGATCTTGAAGTGATGGCATTAGAGAAGGATCCTAGTCTTTACAAAGGCCATACAAAGGCTAATAAAGATAAAAACTAGTTCTGTAAACCAATCAAAATATGAACTGCGTCTGGAAATGCATGTAACGTTCTACACTCATCATCCCTTTCCTCTTCTAAGAAAGAAGGAAGGTCGATTTTCTTCATCCTGCTCCCAAGCTGGGGCCAAGCTAAGGCATAATTACACAGAATTGTTGCATTTTCTTGTTACTGTCATTTATATTTCTCTAGTCATTATATATGTTATTTTCACTCTGCATCACTTCATTCACGTCTTCATATGTTCCTCTGAATTATTCATAATCATTTTTCTACGATACAGTAATATTCCACAGCATTTACATAAGACAATTTGTTTAGCTATTGCCTAATGATGGGCACCTACTTTGACCCGTTGTTTACTACCATAAAAAAAGACTGCTATGCATATTGTGCCATTAATAGGACCTTTGTTTCTATTTAAAAAAAATTTCCTTGAGGCATAAGCCTATAAGTGGAATCACTAGTTTAAGGAAAACGGTCATTTAAATCACTTTCTTTGGATAATTCCAAGTTGGTTTCTACAATGGTTGGATCAATATTTATAGCTCCACTATGCGTGTCTTTTTGACTCTCAACCTTGACCATTTCTACTTTTGGCATCTTTCTGGTTGTGAAGTGTAATCTTAAAGTTGTCTTAATTTTCATTTCTTTTGTTAGGAATAGTTTGGAGCAATCTTTCATACCTACTTTTCTAAAAAAATAAGTGATCTATGTTATTATTAATTGAAAAGTCTGAAAGTAAATGGAATAAATTTTATTTTTTAATTTTTAATAAATTTTTATAACATTTCCAGATTTCACTTAGATGGACTGATATATTTCCTCTGATGGTACCATCTTATGCTTCTCTTAATACTATTTCATTAAATGTCATTACTGTGAACTAATTGTATCCTCTGGATGACTAGAAGATGGCATCACTGTGCTGACAACTTGTGCATCATGGCTTTGAATGTATGCAGAACTATAGGGTACCTTTAACTTGGGATAGGCATTGTCTGAGCTGTGGAGTGTCACATTTTCTATCTCCATTTTTTCACAGTGATGAGGCTGGTACCTCTAGGTTTACTTTTTAGCAGCAACTTTGGCTACAGTATTGAGGTGCTATGGAGTCCGAGGGCTTTATCTCAGTGGGCTAGTTCACTTTCCTCTTCCAGATGCTGTGCTTCTGAGCAGTGGGGCATCTATCTATTTTGTATCTGTGTGTCATGGCTCACAGGAGGGAGTAGATGGGAGAATGGGGAGGTAACATTTTTCTCCTTGATGGCATGGAACATATCTTTTACTTCATAATTCCCAACGCAGTGCTGCCACACACAGTGCTCAGTGAGGATTTGCCACTGAACATGTTTTGGTGCAGATTTGGTCACAGACGTCAGTTTGGTACTTGTACAAGCCTGTGTGGCTTCTGGACCTTGATCAGCCCATTTATAAACTGAGCTGAAGATTTTTTTCTCCTACCTCCCTACCCCCCCACCACTTATTTTTTCTAAATGTGAATTTTTAAAGTGAGTGAGATAATGGTCAGAAGGTGTTTTGAGATCTGCCCCCAAAAGCTATAAAAACGAGAGATTGGGTGAAATCTGTCAGGAGATATTTTACATTGGATGAATATTTCTTAACATTTGCTATTTCTTTCTATTAACTCAAAAATAAATAAGACCACATAAGGTTTTTTTTTTGGTATGATTTTATGAATAGAAAATGTAACTTTAAGTCAATGGTACATAGTTACTTATGGCAAGATACGACTTGAATAAACATTTTTAAAGAGAGGAAACTTCGAGAGACGCAGATAAGGTGGCATCTGTGGGACCATAAAGGGAAATGGTAAACTGACAACAGAATCTAACTGATATGTCAAAACAATTTATAGTCATCTGAAAAATGTTCTAAATCATTATTGATTGGGGAAATGTAAATTAAAAGAAACTTGAGATATTATTTTATACCAACCAGATTGGCTGAAATGATTGAAAGAGAAAGCAACAAATGTTGGAGGGGATGTGGAAAAATTGGGATGCTAATTCGTTGTTGGTGGAATTGTGAACTGATCTAAGAATTTTGGAGAGCAATCTGGTATTATGCCAAAAGAGTTATTAAACTACCTATATCCTCTGACCCAGAAATACAACTACATGGTCTATTTACAGAGATGATTAAGCAAAAAGGAAAATAATCTGTGTGTTCTAAAATATTTATAACAGCTTTCTTTGTGGTGGCAAAGAACTGGAAATTGCGGGGATATTCATCAGTTTGGGGGTGGATGAACAAGTTGTGGCATATGATTGTGACAGAATATTATTGTACTATGAAAAATGATGAACTCATGGATATTAGAAAAACATGGGAAGACTTGCACAAAAAAATGAAGAGTGAAATGAGCAGAACCAAGGGAACATCTTATACATCAATGGCAACATAGTTTTAAGCATGAATTTGAGCAAATAACTCATTTTGACTACTATGAATAGCCAAATTAAGTATAAAGGACATATGAAGAAAGACACTCTCTGTATCCAGAAAAAGAACAGAAGTACATATAGAATAATTTTACATATAAATTTAAAGGGAGGTGCTATATTATCAGCCCATATACACACATATTGGATAATAAATATATATTTATTGGCTGTAGAACTATAGCCATTTAGTATGTCCTAAGCCACGGGTGGGGAACCTGAGGCCTCAAGGCCACATGTGGCCTTCTAGGACCTTAAGTGTGGCCCTTTTACTGAATCCAAACTTCATAGAACAAATCCCCTTAATAAAAGGATTTATTTTGAAAAACTTGAACTCAGAAAAAAGACTGTACCTGAGGACCCAGAAAACCACATGTGGCCTTGAGGCTGCAGGTTCCCCACCTCTAAGACCTAATCAGTCTGCTCTAAGACATGGTCTAATTATTGTTCTCTTAGTCTGAGCTGTGTTGGATCTAGGCACCAAAATGTCTGTTTGCCCTTGAGTGGGAGTCCAGTAGACAATTGTGCTTTTGTTGAACTAGAAGCATTTCAGAGATATTTTTTCTTTAGATCTAAACAAGGTTGTTTAGATCTGCAACCTTGACTGGCCATTTGTCTGTGGATTAAATCTCTGATGCTACTATGGAGTCAAAGTGATTGAACTTGGAAGTGATTGTGTCATGCTACCCCTGGTCACCACCAGAGGGCTGAATCTATGAATCACTACTGCAATGCAACTCCTGTTTTAAGGCTTTGGGCTAAATCAAGAATCAGATGGAGAGCCAGATAAATTACAGGCCCATTTTCTTCTTCTACAATCAATGAGATTGTCAATTGTCTGTGAAGACTGAATTCACAGTCTTGGCCTGGAAAAAATGACCCACTGTAGTTTCTTTTTGAATTTCTTGATCACTATTCAGTGTGATGCTTTGCTTAGATCTTTGTTAGTGTATTTGTGGGAGAGTTGGCCTAAACCATTTTGCTGATTTCCTCTAAGGTCATATTTTAAAACAGTTTAAAAAATTCCTATTTAGATTCTATAAATCAACCCTTTTAAGGAGTATAACTGACAATATCTAATGAATACCTTGTCTTGACATAATAAGGCATATCTTTTAGAGGAGTCCTGAGGAAAACATACATCTGCAGAATCAATCAACCTAAATGAAAGAAAAATATACAGCCCCAGAGAAACAAATTGTGTTCCTCATAAGCATGGATTTATAATTTCATCCTTGTGTATTTGGAGTCAAAGGGCACACTCAGAACTGCATCATTTTTCTTTGCTAATTTGCTGTATTTAAGGGGTGTGAAATGATCATTTCCATGGCATGTTTCAATAGCCATAACCTTATATTCTTCAAATATAATAATCAAGGCATTAGAAAAGGGAAAATATATTCTCGTCCAAAGAAACATCATAACAATGTCATCTTATCCAGTTTCCCTCATTTCTGATTCAATTATCAATCTAGACCAGCGGTTCTCAACCTGTGGGTTATGTTCAATTTGTAACAATGAAGATACACCCTGCATATCTGATATTTGCTTTACGATTCATAATAGTAGCAAAAGACAGTTATGAAGTAGCAATGAAAATAATTTTATGGTTGGGGGTCACCACAACATGAGGAACTGTATTAAAGGATTTTGGCATTAGGAAAGATGAGAACCACTGATCTAGACCTTTCATTCCA
Source organism: Pseudocheirus occidentalis (assembly GCA_028646575.1). Taxonomy (NCBI): domain Eukaryota; kingdom Metazoa; phylum Chordata; class Mammalia; order Diprotodontia; family Pseudocheiridae; genus Pseudocheirus; species Pseudocheirus occidentalis. The sequence continues at coordinate 83,885 of JAQQSW010000034.1, read as the reverse complement.
CTCCTCTTGAATTCCCATTCTTTACCTTGTTGACCACTTTCCACTTTTCCTACAGGTAATGATGGTTCAGTCTCCAGTGAGATCACATAAATTCATGAGATTTGGAGTCAGAAGGGAACTTAAGAGATCATGTGGTTAATACATTTCAATTTCATCTATCTATCCATTTATCCATCCATCCATCCATCCATCTATCCATCGATCTATCTATCCATTCATCCTTCCTTCCTTCCTTCCTTCCTTCCTTCCTT
>JAQQSW010000034.1:63039-83134 GCA_028646575.1 Pseudocheirus occidentalis | reverse complement strand
TACCTTGTTCATGTAAGTCTTTCCATGCTTATAAGTATTTATCGTATTTGTTGTTTCTTACAGCATAGTAATATTCCATTATATTTAAGTACCACAATTTATTTTATCCATTTCTTCAGTTGACAGGAACTTACTTTACTACCACAAAAAGTACTGCTATAAATATTTTGGTTTATCTGTATCCTTTCTTGTTGTCAATGATTTCCTTAGCATATGTACCCAAAGGTGAAATCTCTGGGTTAAAGAGTATGGATATTTTAGCCAATTTGTTTGTGTTTTGAGGACTCAACTTTCACATTTCCAGAACAAGGCTAGCTATATCTTTCTTTCATTCCTCTAGGGTAACCCTGAGGGGTTTTTCTAATGTTATCACCTCCTGTGGACATTTTAGAATGGACCTCTCTACTTTTAGCTACTAGAACTTCAGTTCCATTTAGCCAGTTAATACCAAGTAACTTTTACAAAGTGATACTTACTTCAAAGATACACCCCCACACGCATGTGCCCCCCCATATATATATATGTACATATATATATGCATCTATATCTATATCTAATTTATATCTATATCTAATAGAAGCACAATCATTTTCTCCAGACATGAGATGGGGGAAACACCCTCCCCAACACTATCTGGGGATAGTAGACTCAGACTAAATGAAGTTTCTTCAATACATTTATCCTACCATGTTTGTATCTAAATGGTCATTGCAGCTGGATGAGCTTTTTTTCAGTGAAAGCATGATTGGATTTTCAAAGTCAGTCCTCCTTAGGGCTTCAGTGCTGGGCTGGTTGCACAACCTATTAGGGATTCAACTCCAAGACTTCTTGGTGGCTTGTTCTCATGATCTTTTGATACTTAAAAGGAGAAACTCACAGGAGAATCTGATTCGATTTCTAGGGTATCAAGAAAATAGAAAAAGACATTTGGCAACCAGACAAGAATTGTACAAGAAAGAGGTCATTAGATTGTTTTAAAGCTTGTGTGATGGACCTTTTAAAGAATAATTTAATAAGATCCTAATAAAAATAGTTATAAAACATGTATTTACAAAATGCTAAAGAAGAGCCAAATGCTGCAATTTATATCTCTGTAAATATTACAATGATGCGGTTCAATTCTGTTAAAAACATGATTTTAGTATATGCTACAAAATTAGACCTGAATTTTATGACTACATGTGTATCTATACACTCGCATATACTTTGTTAGCAGATTTTACCAAAAATTCCTGAGTAGCAGGAAGCTGATGTAATTCAGCATGGGCCCTGAGATACTCCTAACAATTGCTGATGCATGAAATGGCATTTCCATCAGAGATACACAGAAGAGAAAAAACAGACAGGATGATTCAGAAGCTCTGAGTTTGAAAGGACCTCTAAGGCCATCTAGTCCAGCTTACACCAAAGAATCTCTTCTATAATATATCTAGCAAATATTTATCTATCCTTTGTTTCAAAACAGCCATCTAGGAAGCACTTCCTTCCCTCTTCCCATCAGTTTGCCCATTTCACTTTTGCGTAATTGCTTTGAAGTTTTTCCTTAATTCGTGCTAGAATCTGACTATTGTTGCCTCCTTTTTATTGCTTAAGATTTTGTCTGAACAAGATAACTTTAAATCTTCTTCCACCTTCTAGTCTTCCAAATACTTGAAGAAAGTTACAATATCATGCCTCTGCTAATTTGTCCCTTCTCCAGGTTAAACAATTGCAGTTGTTTCAATTAATGTTCATATGGCATGATAGCTAGTCTTCTCAGTATCCTGACTCCTTTCCTCTGGACATCCCTAGTGATGTTATGAATGCTCTTCCCTAAATGTGGCACCTGGAATGGAATACAGTATACCATATGGGATCTGACCAGGGTAGATTAAGTTGGGTTGTTACCTCCCTAGTCCTGAACTCTGTGTCTCAAATGTAGCCTAGAATTAGGTGAGCTTTTTGCCTATTATATTATGTTATTGACTCATGTTGGCCTTTTAGTCCTGTAAAACTCCTAGATTTTCCTCCCCCTTCAGCATCTTCAAAACAAATATTTTATTAATGTCCTTTGGCATCATACCACAATAATTTCTGTACAACATGGGAATGATATCTCCATTCCTTCTCCTCTAGAGACTAAACCCTCTTTTTTTTTCTTTTTTGGATGGGGGAGGGCAGGGCAATTGGGGTTAAGTGACTTGCTCAAGGTCACACAGCTAGTAAGCGTGTCAAATATTTGAGTACAGATTTGAACTCAGGTCCTCCTGGCTCCAGGACCAGCGTTCTATTCACTACACCATGTAGGCACCCCAAACCCTCCTTTTTTAAGGAAGAAAATTAATTAAACAAAAGCATTCAGTGTAGTGACTATATCTGATAGTATATCCATCATTCTGTCTTCGTAGTATTCTGCTTTTTATATCATGAAAAGATATCTTGAAATTTCTAAGTTTCCACTCTTCCCAACAGAATTTGTTATTTGATACCTATCTCACTCCTTCCTACATCTTTGATGTTGCTTTGTAATGCTTCACAAATATTCTCTTTTTAAAAAATGATTTTATTTTACACTTTAATACTAAAGCTAAATATATATAAGAAAAAGTAACATATTATAAACTTAAAGTCAAAATAAGGACAGAAAATAAGAAAGATAAAAAAAAGAAAATAAAGCATTGCCATGTGCATGGCAGAACTTAAGAGAAGATTCAAAATACACAACAATAAATTTCCATTTCAAAAAAGTCTGTATAGTAAATACTACACATTGTGTTCAGCATTGTTGGTTTTTCTTTGCTTCCTTGTAAGTTTTCCTTTGTTCTCTGCTGTGAACTTTTTACTTTGTTCTTTTTCCCCTCTTTCTCCCCCACTAGGCTACAATTAAACATAGATGTGTATATACATGTATGTGTCTATATGCATATATATGCATGCATGTATATGTACATATACATACAAACACATATACATATACTTAGATATTTATAATCATACTTATATATAGGCATATACATTCATATGCATCTATGAACAACCATACTATACTTATTTATCCTCTGTTTCTCTGAGGGTGGATAGTCTGAGTCTTTCTGTAGTTTTCTAGGTCCACCAACTAGTCATTTCCTGCACCATAGCAGCATTCCAGCCATATGCTATCTAGTTATTTTAAATAGTCTAAAACAAAATTAATATGACTGACATATAGTATAACTTTCCCTACTTTTCTCTTTTGATTAAATCTATTTTAGCTTTGACTTTGTCTGAGATCATGATTAGCATGCCTCCTTTTTTCCTAATAAATTCTACTTGTGATTTTTATTTCATGTTTGTGTGTATCTCTTAGTTCCTATCCCTCTTGACTCATCTATTTTACTTCAGCCTGCTACCTTGACCTCCTATTACTTAATGTCTCCCTGCCCCAGGATCCCTTCCTTATCCTCCCATTCCTGTTAATCCAAATACCCTTCTATCCCCACCCCTTAAACTATTCCTTTATTCTCACCTCTAAGAATCCCACCTGTATTCTCTCTCCTATCTCTTTAGCCTTTTATTTCTTTCTGAATTTAGAAGACTTTTGTCCCCTTCTAAATATATATACATATATGTATATACATATGTATGTACTGCTCCTTCTTAAACCCATTCACCATGAAAGTAGGTTTGTAGAACTACCAACCCTCCTTCCCCATTTAATTTCTCTCTCTCTCTCTCTCTCTCTCTCTCTCTCTCTCTCTCTCTCTCTACCTCATTTGTATAAGATAGTTACTCTTTTTACATTTTTTTCTAAATGGTTTTACTTTTTAGAATCATATCATACTCAGGTCTACCCCAATCTTTCTTTCAAACTACTAATTTACTAATAACAATCTTAAATATTTAGTGTACATTTCCTCATATAAAAAGTAAATAGCCTTTCCTTACTGAGTCCTTTGTAATCAGTCTCTGATATGTATCTTACAATTCTCTTGAATTTTATATGTCAAATCTTTTATAAAACTTGTCTTTTTTTCTTTAAAACAAAATCTTGAAAGTCTGGTCATTCATTAAATATCAATTTCTTTTCATTCAGAATTATGCTTAATTTTGCTGGATATGATATTTTTAACTGTAATCCAAGTTCCTTTGTTCTTCTCTATATAATATTCCAAGACCTTCTGTCTTTTAGTGTCATTGCTACTAGGTCTTGTGTTATTCTAATTGTGGTACTGTCATAATTTATACTTTTTTTCTTGTTACTTACAGTATTTTCCCCTTTATCTAGGGGTTTTGGAATTTTATATGATATTCCTATAGGCTTTCTTCAGAAGATCTCTTTCAGGTGGTATCAGTGAATTTTTTTCTATTTCTACTTTCCTCTCTTATTCTAATACTTCAGGACAATTTTCTTTAATTCTTTCTTGTATTATTGTACTAAACACCATATTTAACCAAATAATCATTGCCACTCCAAAATCATCACACTTTGTTTTTCAGTCCAAATACTGGTTTGTAACTTTTTATCACATAATCATTGCATGGTATATTTGCGTTCATCATGCTGCTTAAAAGGTAAACAGAGGAACAAGATATTCACCAGTGGCATATGAATACACATTTAACTCTCACACATTGTGAGCTGTGAGTCTGGAATTCTCAGCACATGAACATTGTGAGTATATTTCCAAAAGCTGACGTGTGATTTGTTTAGAGTGCTGAAGAACTAATAGCATTGTCACATTCAACCCAATGAAGAGCTATAGGCACAACGGGACTGGGTGGGCAAGCAAAGCTGCCGTAAGTCATGTGATCTGGTAGTACGTACATCTTCCCACACTAGCTAAATTGGACAGTTTGTCTGCCAGCAATATAGTTTAGTAATAAATGTTTTTTAAGTAATACCAGCACAATTTTTTAAAAAGCTTCACATAATGGTTGCACCCCACTTTTTTGCAAGAATAATATGGCATAACATCTGCAACAGTTATGCACTGAAATGTGATATTATCTTTCTACTAGTAGGCCCCAACTCTTCCCTCTGTGATTTGTGTCCCACTGTCCTATTATTATTAGTCCATTACCCCAGGTGTAAGGAGAGAAATTGGAAACATCTCATATGTCTGTTCTTTTGAGTCCTAACCAGTTTTTCCATGGATATAGTTGCCCAGTTCTCTCCTCTTCCCATCTTAGAAGAAGTCTTAGCAATGTTGATTTACTAAGGATAGAATGATTCCCCCCTCCATATTAAATTCTCTCCTACTTTCCCTCTCATTTACCCTTAAACCTTTTGCTTCTTTAGCCTATTGATATTCTTTGCCTTCTTACAGTTTCTCAAAGAAAAAAGACTTTCTGACTTTACACTCATGACCTTTTCTCAACTTAGCCACAAGAATACATTTAACTTTTTTTTTTCATTAGTAAGGGTAGGGTTATCGATTTATTCAATGCTACTCCACTTAAAGTAATGATAAGATGCTCAATCAGTTTCAGAATCTTAAGACTAAATCTTAAGTCTAAAGACTAAAGTCATTTATACTATAGTGATGTTGCATAAGAATCAGTTTTTAATAAGAAGAGAGGTTGGAGAGACTGAAACTTTTCAGAACAATCCAGATAAGTAGCATAGGACAGAGCTATGACAGCAAGGGAAATATTGAGGAGGATCATTAGCACCATAAATACCTTAGAACAGAAGACTTGGGTGGGGGAAAATCCTGACCAAAGTTTGACTCTTCCCATTTTACCCCATCATGTCTATTTCCAGGCTCTATAATATGATCTGTTATTTGATTGCCCAGAAAACCGCATGTTACATTAGCCACAAAGGGCTTAACTAGAGACCAAAGATTAAATAGAGAGAGATGGAATATAAATGTTATGTTACATGGAGAGTTCGCCCTCTGCCTATGTGTTATTATTTTCCTAACTGGGATTTCATAGTGATTACTATTGAACTCAAGTTTTAATCTGAAATAACCTTCCTAAAGCCAGCTTCAGATTTTGGGGGCAGCTGAATCTGTGGCAGCAACTTCTGGAGCCCTCAACCCACAGATGGTAAGGAGATCTGACAACTGATCAGAAGGAGATTACTAGGGATCCTTTGTTGACACTGGGTGCAAGATTCTGTTGCATTGCCTATACTTGGTTCTAGGTCATAATTCCAGGGTGAGAAGAAGCACTAGCACACTAAAACTCCTGGCTACAAGAAGTGGGAATCTGGGTTAGAGTTCCAGGGTAGAAAACTATATTTGTGGTCTCTCACAGACAAGAATGCAGGCTAGAACAGTGAACATACCTCTCCTTAGATCATACCATCTTGGAAGACTTAAAATTTATGGATTCCCAGAACTATGTCTGAAAGCAACAGAACAAAAAATCCTGAAACTTTGGACAGTGCTCTCTCCACCCCAGGAGCACAGTACAACTTTAATATAAAGTTAAAAGTCAAGGAATAGACTGGAAACAAAAAATCCCACAAAAATTATAGAAAGTTACCATGATGACAGGGAAGGTAAAACACAAACTCAGAAGAGGATAGCAATGTCAAAATAGTTACATGAAGGGCCTCAAAGAAAACTGTGAATTGGGCCTATCCTCGGTCCCCCCCCCCATCTCATAAAAGAGCTTAAAAAGCATTACCAAAAGAAAAAAAATCCAAACCCCAAATGCAACAAATAGGAGAGGTAGAGAAAAAAAATTGAGAAGGAAGTGAAAGTGCTAGAAGAAGACAACACCTTAAAAAACAGAATAGACCAAATGGCAAAAGAGGCACAAAAATCTACTGAAGACAAGGATTCTTTAAAAAGCAGAACTGGCCAAATGGAAAAAAAGATAAACAAAAATTCACTGAAGAAAACACTCCTTAAGAAGTAGAATTGACCAAATTAAAAAGGAGTTATATACTTTGCTGTCTTTTCTCACCATTTCTGAGCTATTTTCCTGTACGATTTCCTGAGGTGTGATAGTTTGATATTCATTTGTTAAATAATATTTTTTCAAGATTTATAATTTTTCTTCTCCTTCCTTCTTTCCTTCCTTCCTTCCTTCCTTCCTTCCTTCCTTCCTTCCTTCCTTCCTCTCCCTGTCCTTGTCCCTCTTGCTGTCCCTGTCTCTATCCCCCTCTCTCTCCCTTCCCACCCTACTTTTATTGTGTGGTCTTCCAATTTTGTCTTTTGATTTTGATAAATTAATTTGCCTTCTAAAATTTCAGACTTAAATTTTATCATCCTCTTTTTTCAGAGGATATACACTTTTCTTTTTGAAGACTGTTTCTGTCTTTCATTCTAAAGATCTACCACTTCTTAAATGTTTTTTGTGGGTCATGGACCCCTTTGGAATTTGTTGAAATCTATGTTTTCCTTCTCAGAATAAGGGTTTTAAATGGAAAAATAAATTATGGAAATACTGTTATTAAAATATTAAGTAAAAAAGGTCATGAACCCAATGTTAAGAATTCCTGCTTTAACCATGTATTTGTATGTGTATGTGTAAGAATGTTTTGTGTGCGTGTGTGTGTGCGTGTATGTGTGTGTGCATCTTTACCAGATGTGTAATTTAATGGTTATAGGAGAGTCCTAGTGAAGAAATACCTTCTACCAAAGAGGAGCCATAGCAAGTTTGTGATCTAGGGATTGAAATTATTGCCTGGACAATGATTGGCTAAGTGATTTGCTCAGGGTCACACTAACTGTCAGGAGTTTTCTCAATGAGGAGTTCCCTATACTCATGAAATAACAGGTCTAATTCCTATCATTAGCTGAATAATATCACTACAGAGAAAAGCAGAGATATCTATCTTCCAAGTTTACTTACTTTAGTACCCCAAGAATTCTTATTTTCATTGGTGTTGACATACTTCCCATTAATATTGGTTCAGATCCCCATTGAGTTAGTAGGTTGTTTTCGTTAGTTGCTTTGCTCCCCCTCCCCCTCCAAAAATCAACACTTTGTGGTTTACCCTCTGGTGATGAGTAGCAGCATATTTAATGGTGCTGATCTTTGATGCTCGGGTCTGTTAATGAGATCAAAGTTAGGTTTCACTGCTCAAGAGAACCTATCAGAGCTTATATACCAATGCATAGTTTTTTGAGAATTAAGTACTGCATACCATGTGCAATAGCAATCAGTTTATCAGATACTTAGCACTTAGTAACTTAGGGCTAAATAGGACTTAGTAATTTAGGGCTAAGTATGGAAGGTATAAACCCTGTCCACTGTTGAGAAGGTGTGAACTCCCCTGTTGATGTGAAAGAAGGCTATTGGCTGAGACAGGAGGCCAGTGCTGTATATAAAGAAGAATTCTAGAGACAGAGAGACAGAATTGGAATGTGACCCCAGCTGGAGGAAGCAGGATTGTCTTAGCATCTGGGAGCTGAAGAAATGAGTTGGAGTTTGAGAGAGAGCGAGAGAGAGAGAGAGAGAGAGAGAGAGAGAGAGAGAGAGAGTGAGAGAGAGAGAGAGAGAGAGAGAGAGAGAGAGAGAGAGAGTGAGAGAGAATGAGAGAGAGGGAGAGAGAGTTTCTCTCCCAGAATCTGGAAGCTGACTGAGATCTGAGATGGAGTTTTCCTAAGACCAGAATCTGGTGAAGGTCAAACAGAAAGCCAATATTCCTTCTGGGTCCTAGGGCCAGCTGAACTGCTGGAAGACTAAAGAAGCATGACCAGGATAAGACTTTGTTTGTTCATGGCCTGGCTGACCCTCGAGTTCCAGGCAAGAGAAGTGGTGAAGGGTTTGAGATGTGCTGGACCCTGTGAAGTTGAGTGTGTGCCAGGGACTGCCCTGAGGGCTGAACAAGGACCTGGTATTTCTGAGATGAGAACCAGGCAGCTGTCTGCTTCTGAATCCAGGTGACTGTTTTTTGGATTCAGGAGGGAGCTGGGACCATGGAAGGGCATCCAGGGAATCAGAGGGACCACCCAGAGTCAAGATGAAGAAAAGGGCTTCCCTTGGATGAAACTGAGGTTTGCTGGACACCAAGAGGTAGAGAGTTTGTGTGGTTTTCTAATGATTGTACCTGTGATTAATGATATTGGTAATTGTGAATCTAGATTAGTGACTGATTAAGTTAATGGTTGCCCCATGAGTGGAAGATTGATATATTGTATAGTAACTGATTAAGCTAATGGTTACCCCATGAGTGGAAGACTGATATATTGCAAATTGATTGAATGAATGATTAAGTGAGGAGCCAGGTGATTATTTTTTTGTTCCTTGTTGTAAATATTGTGGCCATTGTAGTGAAAGTTGTGTGGCCATTCTAATGTTAAGCTGTTATGAACACTATATTGTTACTTTCTGTGATAAGACATAATATTGTGAATATTGTACTGAACCTATATTTGTAATGGAATAAACAGAGTGTTCACTATTACTGTGTAATTTGAATCTTAAAAGCTGTTCACAGTAGCATTCTTTTGGGAATCTGCTGGTGCATGGTGTTATACCATGATAAGCAAAACTTTAGTGAAAGCCTTTGAGGTTGTGCAGAAAATTATGCATATAGAGAGACCTGATACAGTGGGATGTTAAAGACAGACAGTCAAGAGGCTTGCTTGAAACTCTGGCTCTAGTACATTATACCTGTGTGATCCTAGGCAAATAATTTTACTTTTCTCAACTTCAGTTTCCTCAGCTATGAAGGAGAAAAATAATAATTTTGTATTATCTAGTTCACAAGGATTTTTTGTATTTGTGAGGAAACTATTTTGTAAAGCCACAAGTCTGAGATAAAGCTGAGCTACTATCATTCTTCAAAAATATTGTTAAATTATTCTACATAAAATAGTATTATTATATTATTCTATACCTAGTTCATATATACACTCAACATCTGTCTCTGTCACTGACTGGCATTAACAAACTGCGACTCTGGGCAATTCATTTAACCTTTATGAACTTTAATTTAAACAGCTCAAGTGTAGAAGATGTAGAATTGTTCTTTGGTAACTAATCTTAACTGACATACACTACCCAATTATTCCCCATTTTTCAATTCTTTTCTTCACTTTCATTGCCTGGTGTTGTTCTTTACTCCTAAGAATCAATGGAGTGGCTCGCCAGGAATTCACGATCTTTTTATATTTCTCATAGAACTGAGTTATAGGTTCCTCTATTTTCTTGGAATAAATGGTTGCCTTCATTGTACAGTATGATTGCATGAATTTCCTTTCTCTCTCTGTCTCTGTCTCTGTCTCTCTCTCTCGTTAAAGTTTTTCTAGTCATTGAGTTAGACCAAGTATTCTATTCCCATATCTTCTCTCTATATGCTTTTCATTTTTACTGTAACTCCAAGGGATAATTAATGTTAATTCTATAAAGATTTATGAAAGAAAAAAGACACTCAATTTGACTCTAGAGACTTGGGTTCTATGTGACCAATAAGTTGACAGATTAGTTTCTCACCACTTTAAACCCTCCCTGGCTCCTGAATTCTCATCTCTCCATCTTTACCAGCCTGTTGGTGAAGAAGCAAGAGTACAAGTAAACACTCAGACATTTATATAGGTTTTGAATGTAGGGCTGTGATACCGCACTGTTGCATTAAATCTTTCTTAATGTCACTTCCTCTCTCCCATCCTTCAAGAAGCAGTAGACTTATACCGCCCATCCACATGAAGGAAAAAAGAATAAAAAAAGGAATCAGATCAATATAAAATGTCTAGTCTCCTGACTGGAGACTGATAATAGTGTAAGCAACCTCTAAGACTACTCCTCCAGATTCCTCTCAGTCCACAAGAAATGGCAGATACTGAGTCTATCCAGCCATGGAGCCAAAGGAGAATAGAAGAGGAATGAATCAGGAATGGTGCCAGCAAGAATGGCTGTGCCCTGGAGCTAACAGGGAATTGAAAGCAACTGAGTATAGTCTTGTCCCCTAAGAGGGCACTCAAGGAAAGGTCATAGGCCAATTAACGCCATATACCCTCCCCCCTCATTGATAAAACTGAAATAGACTTTAAGTATGGTGTTGACAGTCTAAATACTAAGAAAAAGGAGAGACACAAGTTTTTACAAAAAGCTTGAGATAGCAAAGATATCAAGAAGAAAAAAGCCAAGCACACAAGCAGAGAAATAAAAAAAGAGCAATTTTAAACTAGAAGGAAGAGAAATCACAGAAGGCAATAAAATAGTATATTCCAGAAAGCCAAATATCTAAAACAGAAACCATATGTGACATATCCTTTAAACTTGAGCCTAATCATCAGGGAAAACCATGTTTGTTCAATGAAAGAGAGACATCTGAGGCATCCCTTGGCTCTGCCCTTGGGTCTTATTCCGGGCTCTGGCAGAAACAAAGTTATGTGGCTTTTGGTGACTCTTTTAACCATTTAAGCCTCAGTTTCCTTTTCTGCAAAAAAGGCAGATCTCTAAAGTCCTTTATAGCTTCAATACACTATCATGTTATATTATATACCCAGTACTTTGGCAGTAAATATCCTGGAGGATAGAGAAGTGAAAAAATACATCATCCCTTTTCCTTATAAGGAAGTTCTCTCAGTGTCAGAAACAAATATAATTTGATGAATGGAGATGACATTAAATAAAAGGCTTTACTATCTTCTTTGCCATTGCACGTTACTAAGGATTACTGGGCCTTTCATTTTCCTGATAGCTCTAAATTCTTAAATACATTATTCCTCCCATTAGAATGTGAATTTCTTGAGAGCAGGAACTGTCTTACCTTTTTATTTGTACTCCCAGCATGTAGCACAGTGTTTTGCTCATAGTAAGCACTAAGTAAATATTTTTTCACTTGTTCATTCATTCATTTATTCATCTTACAGGATTTTTAGGAAGACAATACATACCTGAGCAAATTCACAAATGTCAAAACAAGTTAGTACATGTTTACAGACCAAAATGTGACACATGGGGAACAAATGTTATACTGTAGGAATTCAGTGAGAGGAGAGATCATTGGGATGGAGTGTCCAGGAAAAACATTATGGAGGAGGAAGAACATAAGCTGCACGATGGAGGATGAGTATGACATATAGATAGCAAGAGATGTGGAGGAGTTTGGGTACTGACTGGTAGGTTGGAGGAAAAGCTTGAACAAAAGTCATGGAAACTGGGATAAGCAGTAGCTCAGAAGCATTTATATGCCATCCCGTTTGTATTTCTTCAATATGGAGCACCAAAAATGTCTCCTGCATTCCCTTTTCAAAATCAAATGTGAAAAATGGCTAATAGATGATATCAGACAAAATTGAGAAACCCAGTCTCTCCCAAGCAGCATCATTTGCTGTTTGGAACAGCAATTAGAGGAACAATGTTTTCCTTGACTACCTCCTGGGTGAATGACTCTCTGTTTATCTTATAGAGAACATAGATGAGGTGCCCAGCTTTGCTTTTTGCTTCAGATTAATGCAAAGTCATAGGAGGATTGCTCTAGGATGACCTTACAGCTACTCAGCCTGGTTAAGTGCTCTGCCCTAGGCCAGCAGAATAATTAATGTATCTTTTCATTAGGATCTTTCATCCTAAATGTTGGGGTGTGTGTGTGTGTGTGTGTGTGTATGACTTATACATTGATGGAATTAACCCCTTCAGCATCTATTGAGCCATGGGATCACCATAAAATATGCTAATTTTGTACAAAGAGGTAAGGAACTATTTTACTTTCCCCTCTCTTATCATTCAATTAAAATCAACAAGCATTTCTTAAGCATAGCAATATAACAGGCTCTGTGCCAGGGCTTGGGGATATCCATCACAAAGGAAAGGGTCTCTGACTTCAAAGACCTTATATCCCATTGGGGGAAGGAGGAGAAAGGAAGATGATAGCTTAAACACAAATCAGTAAGTCTAAAATATATACAAAGTAAATTATATCACCACATATATAGATGTGTATATATGTATGTATATATGTATACACACATATGTTATTGTGATATGGAACTAACATTTAAGGAACTTGTAAGTTTTTTAGGAAGATAAAATTTACAAACAAATGTTTAGATGACAAAACTCAACACTATATGATTACATACCAAAATGAGGTCTGTACTCAAAAAATGCTACAGTAGTGTAGAGGAAGGAGAACACATTATAGGATATAATGGGCAGGAAAAGTGTCTTGGAGCAGGTGAGCCATGAACTGGATTGTAGAGGACTGGGTGTAGCCTGCAGAAATTAAAAGAGGAAAAGAGGTTCCCACTATTTTTAAAAATTCTGAACTCAACAGATATCCAAAAGGGCATTTTCATAGGTATGTATGTATGTATATGTATATATGTGTATGTATATATATTATATATATTTTATATATTTATAATAAAGCACAAAAAGTAGGTAGTATATGAAAATATGAGTTTCTAACCTATATTGCTTACTTTTCAAAATTCATGCATGTATGAAATGAATTCAAAATATTACTTTCAAAACTCTCCAGTTTGTGCTTCCTGTTGAACTTCCTCCTATTATCCTCTGTATGTTTAAAAAATATATCGGTGGCCTTTTTTTCTTTTTTTTTGGCATCATTTTTGTCATCTCTCTTTCTCTACTGCCCCCCAAACGAGAAATAGGAAAAAAAAACCCTTGTAACAAATATGCATAGTTAAATGAATCCTTGTTGTGGCCATGTCCAAAATTTTGTTTCTCTTTCCACACCTTAAGTCCATCACATCTCTGTCAGAAGGTGGAAATTATGTTCTCTGATACACCCTCTGGAAATATAGTTGGTCACTGTTTTGGTCAGAATTCTTATCTTTTGAAGTCTTTACAAAAGTCAACAAAATTGTTGTCATGTTAGTAATTGTTCTCCTGGCTCCACTCACTTTATTTTGTGTCAGTTTGTACTTTCCAGGATTCTCTCAAATTATATTCTATTATATTCTTTTTTCTAATATTATATTTATTTTCCCTTTTGGTGGGGGCACACTCATTTCTGTCAGTTCTTTTCTTTCTGTTTTTTTTTTTTTACTTTAAGGTTCCTCTTTGGGATCAGGAAATTTGTTTCGTGCATAGTAGGTGTTTAAAAAATACTTGTTATATTAAACTGGATCTATGAACATTTTGATCTCTGTATTATCCTGTGAACTCTAATCCCCTATGGCATATGGTACAGAGAGATCTTAGCTAGAATATGGGTTTGAGAACTAACCCAGCCCAACCCTTGCTGTTCATTTTGTGGAGACAGAACAAATATCAGAGTGATTATAATTCTCAGGAGATAGTCTTCAGTTTTGATAACCATTAAAACTGCCAGGTCTGTGTGACTGTTTTTAAAAATTACTGTATGGTGTAGAATCCATTTATTTCTTCTAAATCCTTTTATTTCTTCTGTTGTTGACCACCAGAATGTGTTGGACCAAGTCATCTATCCATAGTTTCTTACTCCTCCTTAGGGCCATCAGAATGCGTTTGCAACATACCTGACCAGGACAAGGTACAGCTTGTTACCAAAGCTTTGACTTGAGATAGAGGACCTGGTTCAAATCCTGCCTTGAACATCTATTTGAATTGGAACAAATACCTTAATCCTCCTGCCCCACCCCCATAAGTTTTTCTTATTTGTAAAATTGGGGAAGGTTGGACTAGATGGGTCCTGAGTTCACTTCCAATTCTATATCTATGATTCTATGAAAGTAACTGTCTTTATTCAGAGATTGAATCCTTAGCTTAGACTACATGTCTTCTCTAAACCATCCAAGCTAACCAACCCCTAATAGGCCCAAGATCTTCCAACAAGATCTAAGTTCCAAGACCTAATAAAATAAAGATATAATGAAATAAAGTTAAGAATTTCAAAATTACTGTCTAAATAAGTTGCCTAGAAATCCAAGTCAGGGCCAGTCATGTAGCAAACACTGGGGATAAAAACCAACTGTTTGTGTACCATGTTGGTATTTTTGCAACACCAAAAGACTTTGAGGATATTCCCCAGGTAAATTCCCTGTGGAACTTTTATAGGAAGATATGGCCAAGAGTCATTCATATTGGATGTGAAGTCGTTAATGTGTTACAATCTGCTCCTAAGGAAGATGTGCTTGAATGGATAATCACAATTATCTACATCTCTCTTTCTGTCTCTCTCCTTCTCTGTCTCTTTTTCTCCTCTCCTTCTCTCCCCCGACCCCAGTCTTTGGCTAGTTCAGAGAAGGGTAGGGGGTTGTCTGTTGTCTGCTTTCCCATATTTTCCTTCATGTTTGTATACTCTTTTTCCTCTCATGCCCTAATGATGAACAAGAATGCTTGCCCGCCACCCCCTTTCTCTTTTCTACACTATGTTTCAAAAGGCTGGGAAATGAGAAGTAGTAGAGGAAGCAACTCGTAGATAACTTTTCCAGAACTTTGTGAAGGGACAAGAGAGATTGGGTGATTATTTGAGGGGATGCTAAGATCAAATGAAGGTTTTCAAGCATCTGTGAAATAAATGATTGTTTACTTGACTAAGGGACAGGAAGAATATTTCTGTTTCCCTTAAGCCAGGAGTTCCATCATCACACTTCATATACCCATAGATACGAGATAGATCTTGCTGAAGTCTATTTTGTACCCCAGCCTTTGGGCATTCAGTCAGACTGGATTCCACAAGCCAGCTTCTTCCCCCTTCCCTTTTGCCCGTGTGTGTGAGTGTGTGTGAGATTTCAGACCTGTGATTTTATTGATAGAGGAGATCACTTGGGAGGAAACTTCCTTTACCAAAGCATATCACTAACTGTTCTGCAACCTATAGTGTTAAAGAGCTGCTTTAAGAGGTTTAGTGACCATAATCATAATCAGTGTGTGTCAGAGGCCAAACAACTCAGATCTTCAGGACTCTGAAACCTCTCTCTATCTAATATACTATGATACTACCATGAATTATTAAGGTAATTCACATAACATCAGGTCATGGATTCTTTTTTGTATGGAGCTGATCTGAAGATTCTGTGTGATCCTAATGTGTACCAAATCTTTTCCTCAACAATTCATTGCATCTGATATTATTGGGGACAAGAGAGAATTCTTCTGTTTTGAAAACACATTTATTTGATCAATTATCTTACCATTCCCAAAGGGTTACTAACTTACCAATATATTATTGCTTTTCATTCTTGTGAAACCCTAAAGATTAAGAATGACCATGTGAATAATACCCATTGCTTTCTATAGAGAAGTGGGAGAACTGGCTCAGTACCTCCCCCATTTACCAAGGCACATGATTCTAGAATGAAAGAATATTAGACCTGGAGAATACCTTTGAAGTCACCTAGTTTAATGCCCCTACTTCTCAGAGGGCAGAACTGAGACCCAGAGAGAAGACACTTTCCTATAGTTAAACTGTTAGAAAGTAGCAGAGTGAAGACTTGAACCAATATCTCTTGACCCTCAGCTCAGGGCTCAGATGTCCTTCATAGATTATCGAGATTGCATAGAAAGTTAGAGATCATCAAGCCCAACGCATACTTGAGCAGAAATTCTTTCTGTAATCTCCTGACATGTAGTCATGGATTTTCTGGTTTTGAAGAATGTGCAATACAAAGCTGATTCTCTTTTCCCAGTGATTGTCTAATTTATTTAGGCTTAAATAATGAAAGCTTCAAGTGACCCAGCAACACATTTCTCTTAAAACCACTGGCAATTTCAATTGGATTTACTCTGATTTTAACGACAAAGGTCACGTTCTCTAAATTATCCATCCAATAAAGCCAGTGTCTACTTTTTCACCATGGCTTACCAATGTTCTTAAGCCTTGATGGGGCAGAAAATACAATTGCACAATTATTGTCCTGCCTAAAGGAATAAACCTGCTGGATGACAAAACATAAATTAACCAAAGAGATAAATTAGCAGCCAAATGGAAGAATTCTTTCTTACCAATAGTGTAGAAAATACTATTACTTTCTGACCACATTTATGCATCAAGGAGGGAAAAGTGTTGGAGTCTTAAATATTATAAATAGAGTATATTAATTTGTGTGGGATTTCTTCTTTTTTCTTTAATTTTCTTTATTTTTAATTTTCAACATTCATTTCCACAAGATTTTGAGTTAAAAATTTTCTCCCCACCTCTCCCCTACCCCTGCCCCAAGATGGCAAGTATACTGAATATCCCTTCCCCCCATCTGCTCTCTCTTATATATCCCCTATCCCCTCCTTACCCTCTTCTCCCTTACTTTCTTGTAGGGCAAGATGGATTTCTATACCCCATTGCCTATATATCTTATGCCCTGGTTGCATGTAAAAACAATTTTTTAACATTTGTTTTTAAAATTTTGAGTTCCAGATTCTCTCTCTTCTTACCTCCTTGCCCATCCCCACTGGGAAGACAAGTAATTCAATATAGGTTATACGTGTAAAATACAGGTTATATATGCAAAACATTTCCATAGTAGTCATATTGTGGAAGACTAACTATATTTCCCTCCATCCTATCGTGCCCCGCATTTATTTTATTTTCTCCTTTAACCCTGTCCCTTTTCAAAATTGTTTCCCTCTGCTCCCAATCTGCCCCCCCTTCTATCATTCCTGCCTCTTATTCCCTCCCTTGCTACTTTCCTATGTTATTCTCTCCTTAAGCCAAGTCCAATTAGAGTAACGTTGACTCATACCCTTGCAACTCCCTGCTCTTCCCCTCCATAGTAATAACCTCTTTTATGTGAGATAGTTTACCCTATTCTATTTCTCCCTTTTTCCTTATCTCAATATATAAAATGTATGTATATATGTGTGTGTGTATAAGTGTGTATGCACACACATATATGTATATATATTGCCTTAAACTGTCCTAATACTGAGAAAAGTCTCATACATTACAAATATCATCTTTCCATGTATGAATATAAATGCTTCAACTTTAATAAGTTCCTTATGATTTCCCTTTCCTGTTTCCCTTTTCATGCTTTTCTTGCTTTTTGTATTTGAAAGTCAAATTTTCTGTTCAGCTCTGGTCTTTTCATCAAGAGTCCTTGAAAGTCCTCTATTTCTTTGAATGTCCATATTTTTCCCTGAAGTTTTAAACTCAGTTTTGCTGGGAAGGTGATTCTTAGTTTTAATCCTAGCTCCTTTACCTCTGAAATATCGTATTCCACACCCTTTGATCCCTTTATGAAGAAGCTGCTAGAACTTGTGTTATTTTGATTGTGTTTCCACAATACTTAAATTGTTTCTTCCTGATGAACTGTAGTATTTTCTCCTTGACTTGGGAACTCTGGAATTTGTCTATCATATTCCTAGGAGTGTTTTTTTGGGGGATCATTCTCAAGAGGTGATTGGTGAATTCTTTCAATTTCTATTTTCCCTTCTACTTCTAGAACATCAGGGCAATTTTCCTTGATAATATCTTGAAAGATGATGTTGAGGTTTTTATTTTGATCATGGCTTTCAAGTAGTCCAATAATTTTAAAATCATCTTTCCTGGATCTATTTTCCAGGTCAGTGGTTTTTCTAATGATAGATTTCACATTGCCTTCTATTTTTCACTCTTTTAGATCTGTTTTATAATATCTTGATTTCTCATTAACTTCTATTTCCTCCAATCTAAATTTGAAGGAATTATTTTCTTCAGTGAGCTTTTGAACTTCCTTTTCCATCTCTCCAATTCTGATTTTTAATGTATTCTTCTCATTGACTTTTTGGACCTCTTTTGCCATTTGTGTTAGTCTATTTTTTTAATTTCAGAAACAATGATTTTTTTGTTACTACTATATATAAGACACTCTGATAGGGCTCTCAAATGATCATAGAAACAATGTGATAAACTGATTTTTCTTTTTTTTAAAATTTATTTTGTTAATTTTCTTGTTTATATCATTCATATCCACGAGATTTTTAGTTACAAATTTTCTCCCCATCTTTCCCCTACCCAAAACTCCAAAACAGTGATCCCCCTGGAAAGCCTCTCCCCCAATTTTCTCTCTCCTATGTCCTCCTCCAATGCCCCTCTAACTTTCTGGTAGGGCAGGATGGGTCTCCCTACCCCAGTGCCTGTATATCTTAATTCCCAGGTGCATGTAGTTAATAATAATAATAATAATTACATATATATCTATATTTATATTGATATATTAACATTTGATTGTAAAACTTTAAATTCTAGAATCTTTCAGTTCCTCCCTCATCACCCACCCCCACTGGAAGGACTAGCAATTCCATACAGGCTGTACATGTATAATTATGCAGAACATCTCCACGGTGGACATATTGTGAGAAACTGATTATATGTCCCTCCTTCCTATCTCATCTTCCACCCTTGTTCTAGTCTCTACCCTGTCCCTGTCCCTTTACAGAAATGTGGGCTTCCAGTAGCCCTCCCCCCATTACCCTCCCCTCCATCATCCCACCTTTCATCCCCATCCCTCTTACTATCCTGTGTGGCAAGATACCCAATTTAGAGTTTATGTCATTCCTTTCCTAAGCCAAATTCAATGAAAGTAAAGTTGACCCTTTCCTTTTGGCCTTCCTGTTCTTCCCCTCCATTGTAACAGTTATCCCTTGCCTCTTCTACATGGGATGATTAACCACATTCTGTTTCTCCCTGTTTCCTCTCATTCTAATCCTCTCCCACCTCAAAATTACACCTTTTAAAGTATCATTTCTTCCTATTCAATTGATCCTGTGCCCTATATGAACTCATATACACACATACTCAGATATGTATTCATATGCATATGTACCCTCCTATATATACGTATGTGTAGATATATGTATATATACATTTGTATTCCCTTCACCGATCCTCATACTGAGAAAAGTTTCATAAATTACTATTATCATTTTTTACATATTGGCATGTAAATAGTTCAACTTTGATAAGTTCCTTATGATTTCTTTCCCATGTTTACCTTCTCATGCTCCTTGTGTTTGAATGTCAAATTTTCTGTTCAGTTCTGTTTTTTTTTTT
The DNA here is from genome assembly GCA_028646575.1 of Pseudocheirus occidentalis. Classification (NCBI taxonomy): domain Eukaryota; kingdom Metazoa; phylum Chordata; class Mammalia; order Diprotodontia; family Pseudocheiridae; genus Pseudocheirus; species Pseudocheirus occidentalis. The sequence goes on along the minus strand of JAQQSW010000034.1, from coordinate 63,345 downwards.
CCAGCAAGAATGCTTTAAAGTCCTCCACCTCATTGAATGACCATATTTTCCTCTGGAACATTATACTCAGTTTTGCTGGGTAGGTGATTCTTGGTTTTAATTCTAGCCCCCTTGATCTCCTGAATATCATATTCTAGGCCCTTTAATCCCTCAATGTAGAAGCTGCCAGATCCTGGGTTATCCTAATTGTGTTTCTACAGTGTTCAAATTGCTTCCTCTTGGCAGCCTGTAATATTTTCTCCTTCATCTGGGGACTCCTGAACCTGGCTATAACATTTCTAGGAGTTTTCTTTTGGGGATCTTTTT
>JAQQSW010000034.1:46542-62539 GCA_028646575.1 Pseudocheirus occidentalis | reverse complement strand
AAAGAAAGAAAGAAAGAAAGAAAGAAAGAAAGAAAGAAAGAAAGAAAGAAAGAAAGAAAGATCATTTTATGAAGCATTTTACTATATGTAGAACATTAAGCAGTATGGATACAAACACAAAAGTTCAAATAATCCTTACTCTCAAGGAGTTCACAATTTAATGGGAGGAAACAATATATCTAGGAGACTTCAGTTTGTCAGATAAAAAGGCCTTGGGGTACAAAGCAAAGCAGGAGGTAAAGCATCTTTTTTCATTGTTCTTTACACTAATGAAATAATATCAGTTGCTGATGTTGAACCATTTGACACCATCAATTCCTTTGATATTGAGAACTTTCTTTTCTGGGTCTTAGATAGCTGTGGCTACTGGGGTTGACATAGGGAGAGTTTTATCGCCTCCAAGTCTAGGTGCTAGGTCACAGAAGGGTGGGTTCAGTGGAAGAAGAGAAGGAGGGAGAAAAGAAGGAAGAAGAAAAGGAAGAGAAAGTGAAAGAAAAGGAAGAGGAAGAGGCAACAGAACCAGAAGCAAAAAGTACTGGTAACTCAGTTCTAGAGGTGGTTTCCCACAGTTTTGTCCCAGCAAATGAAAGCTGATGTGAAAATTTGAGTCTCTTCTTTTAAACCAACAAACTAATTAAATCTGCTATCATGTCGGATGGATTTGTTTCAATGGGCTGTTGCAGGGCTGGCATGATAATAATGCTCTTATATGATTTACCATCCAGAACCACAAGAAGATAATAACATGAAAATAAATGTATTACAGGCCTCTTTTTTTTCTTTCAGTTTTTTTTAAGTCAACAGTTTTCTCAAGGGAAAGAAAGCTGTTTACTCTCATTGTGTTTTGGTAACACTCTCTGCACACTGACCTGGCTCATAAATAATTATGAAGTCTCGGGAACTTGGACTTTTTGTTGCAGCCAGCTGGTTTTTATTTATGAATAACTTGGGCAGCCAATCATCACCTGCATTCTAATTCCAGTACCAATTCAGTAAAGGTGTGTGGACCAAGGGCTCCTTTCTCCTCCCCCAAGGCTAAGCCCCCAGGCCACAGCCCACAAGGCATTAAGGCCATCATGAAACTGCATTGTCTTTTTCTTTTCCTTCCTTTTCTTTTTTCTTCCTTTTTTCCCCTCCTGGAAACAAAAGACATACAAGGGACAGGAGCTAATTATTTTTTAAAGTAAAACACAATGACTGGACACAGAGGAGAGGATCTCAGGAGTTCAATTCAACTCAATTCTGTGAGCACTTATTAAAGTGAAAGCAAGGAAATTTCCCCCCAGATCTTTGCTGCTGCACGAGTAATGGAGGAATGGAGGACTTAGTGCATATTGCACCGATCTCAGTGCATAGGTTTGGTAGATCAGTTTTCTCTAAGGCAGGAGGATCTTCAAGATGACAATGCTAAAATCAATTTATTCTAAATGCAGCTTGACCGAGAAAGTCCAGCATCCAGTTGTCCTTGTTGTATTGACAACTAATAAATTGCTAGAATCCTTTACACTTGATGTCTATATTCTCCAGTGTACTCTGTGGGGATGCAACTAGCCAGTTCCAATTGGGCAACACAGCTCCCTCCCTCCTTTCCTTCCTTCCTTCCTTCCTTCCTTCCTTCCTTCCTTCCTTCCTTCCTTCTTTCCTTTTTTCTTTCCTTCCTCCCTCCCTCTCCACCCTCCCTCTTTTCCCTCTGTCCACAGAGACAATCATACCCTTAGCTACAGGTGATTTGCTCGAGAATATAAACTTTGATAGCTGAAACCTCACAAGATAACTTTAGGTTTACAGGTTAGATTTCTTTCTTCAGGACCATGCCTTAAACCCATTGGGCCTTGATGCTTCAGAGTGAGTGTGAATAGTAATTGTTTCTGTTTTAGCCAGGAACTCAGAGGGTTTTCACCTCCCAGGTAAAAGAGCCCATTCTCCACCTCATTTCTTACCTAGCCATAATCACTGAATGCACATTGCCTCAGTCAAACTGAGATCTCTTAAAGAACCTAGTTTAAAAAGGCCAAGGTCTCCCACTGCATCTGGGGCCATCTTCAGTAGTTCTGATTTATATCTTGCCACTGGACCCAGATGGCTCTGGAGGAAAAAAGTGAGGTTGATTACTCTGCACAGCCCTGCCTTGCTTAAATCCAGTTCACTAGTCGTGGCATCACCTTTCTGATGTCATATTCCTCTTTGAAAACAAAGGATAAATGACAATTTGCCACTTCTAGAAGAAGATAGAAGAGTTCCTGTGTCTCCATTTCAACAACCCTTTCTGACTCAGATTCCCCTTTCCTCAATAAGTTGATCATTTCCAATTAAATCAGTTCTCCCTACCAAACTCTTCTAAGGAGTTTATTTAAATGAGTAGCTAGAGACAAATTTACCTGCATGTCACCTGTACCCTAGAGGTAAATTCGTTGTCTTATTGGCCTCTTCTTTTGCAATGGAGATATTCAGGCATTAGATTTTGATCTAAAGGCCTTTTTGTTTCACTATCTCTATGATTTAGGCTCTTTAGACCTTAAAATTTGGCTCAGATCTCAGATCTCACACTCACATAATCTCTGGAGGTAGGAAGTTTGTTGTTCCATCATTTTTCAGCATTGGCCAACTTATCATGACCCCATTTGGGATTTTCTTGATAAAGATGCTTCAGTGGTTTCTCATTTTCTTCTCCAGTTCATTTTAAAGATTAGGAAACTGAGGCAAACAGGGTTAAGTGACTTGACCAAGATCATACAGCTGGTATCTAAGTCCACAGTAGAAATATAATCATCCCCATTTTATGGATGAAAAAACTGAAATCAAGGGAGGTGAAGAAATTTGGTATATATTGATAATCACCCACTTAATAGGTTTCCAGGTCTCCTGACTCTAGGTCAAAATGGGGTAAAGAAGAGAAGACAAGGAAACACAGTGGGGCAAGGGGAAAACAAATAAAAGTGACAAGGAGTAAAGTCCAAGAAGAGGAGAAAGTGGGCAGGGTAGAGAAAAGTCCATTCAACAAACATTTGTACTAGAGCAGCTTACATACTATGGCAAAGGAATTATACATGGAACAATATGCATTCATTTAAACCCTGGTGTCCATATTTGCAGTTTTTCCATGAATTTACTGCAATGCTTTTGACTATATTTGAGCCATGGAGATAGACAATCTGGAGTCCTGCTCATTTAAACCAACGGTTCTTAAAGTGTGGACCTTAGACTCCTGAGATACTTTCAGGGGATCCATAATGTCAAAACTATTTTTGTAATGATACTAAGTTTTCATTTGCCTATTAAAATACTCCCTTCTTTCCCAACTACATATCTGTATGAGATAGGATTTTCTTCATATACTTCAACTAAAGCATCATATTCCTAAGAGATAGAATGCAAAAGCAAATATAAAAATATGGCTATCTTCTATTAAGGCAGACATTAAATATATTTATAAAAATATATTTTAAAAATGCCATTCTATTTTGAGTATAATTATTTTCTTAAAAATATATTATTTATATTACCATGTAATGATCTTACTTATTTTTATTTTTAAATGAACTGATAAATATTTTTAATTTATGATTTTAAATTTCAAATAGGTATATTTGATAGATAAAGAAATAGATAGATAGACAGACAGACAGACAGACAGACAGACAGACAGACAGACAGATAGATAGATAGATAGATAGATAGATAGATAGATAGATAGATAGATAGATAGATAGATATAAACCATGTAGAGAAAAACTCTTTGGAGTCCTTAATGATTTTTAACAGGTGTATTGAGAGCAAAAAGTGAGAGCCACTAATCTAAGCTGCCAAGTGAGGATGCCCAGACCTCGTATTTTTGTTTAGTATGCTATTAAGGTCTTTGTTTTTATGTTTTTTTCTCCTAAATCACAAACTTGATATGGATACAAAGGTACCACCCTAAGGGTTAATATTAAGGGTTGCTTTTTCAACATGTTGTGAGACCCTCCTCAGCCTGAGATCCTGGAATCTCTTCCCTTATCTTGAAATATCATAAAATTTCCCCCTTGTCCTGGACTATGGAATTCTTTTTCTTCCCCCTTCCTGGGTCATACAATTTGCCCTGTCTCTCTTATCCTATGTCATCCATATTCTTCATCCTGTCCCTAAATCTCCAAACTCCATTAGAAACCCTAAAAATTATATCACCATCCTATAGGCTGTATGGTTTTCTGGCTGTATAAGTCTGGTCCTTTTCCTATATCACAGCCTTTGTTTGGCTCCTTGCTAAATCTCAGGCCCATTTGCTTTTGATTCAATAATGCTCCCATTGGCTAAAGAGAAGCTCTAAGCGAATTCTTTCAAAAACCTAAACCATTTCTCTCAACTCTGACCTCAACAGACTGCCTCCTTCTTCCTAGTAAAATAATACTCACATGTTCTCTTGTATTGAAAGTATGCTACATAGGTACCATTGATTTCTTGGTTAGGGAATGGAGAGAAAGAAAATATATTGATAGTCAAGACAGCCCTAAATAATGCTACAATTTCTCTGTAATCTCAGTTTTCATTTAAATAGCACTATCCTGAATGATCAGCTTCTCAAGGGATGATCAGAAGTCTGTGAAAAACTAATCCAAATGGTATGTGACTTCATGGTACCAGAAAGTCAACTTAATCATTTATAACGTGAAATTATGTTTCCCAAAAGAGAAATCTACTAAAATAGAGCCCCTCATCAGTATATTGATGTTCAGAGATACCTTCATTTGCAAATTTAGTTTCTAGACTAACACAGATAGAAGATGGAGGGCAGTGGAATCAGATACAGAATTGCATGGTTGGGGAGGCTACGTGGCACAGTGAATAGAGCACCTGCCTTGAAGTCAGGACGACCTGAGGTCAAATTGGGCCTCAGGTACTTGACACTTAACTACCTATGTGACCTTGGGCAAGTCAATTAACCCCAGTTTCCTTGCCTTCCCCCCTCCAAAAAAAAGAAGGAAAAAAAAGAATTTCATGGTGACTGAAGACGATGAAACAGGAAGTGAGAGGGGCACAGTTGTAGCTGGCACATCTTTGTCTCCCTGCTGCTATTGATGTAAAATTTGTGGCATTCAGAGAAGACTTTTAGGGACAGAGACATAATCATTCAAAAAACATTTATTAAGACAGTGGAGAAAGAAAGAAAGAAAGAAAGAAAGAAAGAAAGAAAGAAAGAAAGAAAGAAAGAAAGAAAGAAAGAAAGAAAGAAAGAAAGAAAGAAGGAAGGAAGGAAGGAAGGAAGGAAGGAAGGAAGGAAGGAAGGAAGGAAGGAAGGAACCATCCCTGGCCTCAAGGATTATGATGTAGATTTCTGGTAAAAAGTAGATAAAACCAGAGGTTCTAAGACCCTGGGAAAAATTCCTGGGTTCCCTTATTCCCATACTTCCTCCACCATGAAAATCACTGAAAGCTTCCACAGTGGCCACTAATCTCACCGTAGACAATCAATAAATATATGTTAAGCATCCGCTGCATACTAGGCATTATGCTAAGTGCTGGACAGACTGCCCTGAGTTAATCATAGATATCTGGTGCTTTTTCACAGGGAGATGGAAAGTCTAAAGTAAGATGTAGAACATCTAGGCTTGATCTCATCCCAAAGAGAGCCTCACACTGTGGTTGGGAGTGATGAGAGGGACCCCACATTAAAGGAGTTTGTGCCTTAGGAAGGAGCTGGATCAAATATTTTGGTAGAAACTACAATCAATAGACTATAGTGTAGGTTATATGGGAATAATGTTTCTGCTTTTGTTACTTTTTGTTTAATCCAATTAAGCTGCTTGCTAATGTACTGCACAGAGCCTGACAGTTGTAAAGAGTGTGATAAGTAGGTGGGAGAGAGCCAAAAGCTGAGTTTTTCTTAGCAAAGATATTGGGGTGGTTTGCCATTTCCTTCTCCAGTTCATTTTACAGATGAGGAAACTGGGGAAACAGGGTTAAGTGACTTGTCCAAGGTCACACAGCTAGTAAGTATCTGAGACTGGATTTAAACTCAGGAAGATGAGACTTCTTGATTCTTCGCACTCTATCCACTGCATCACCTAGCTGTAGATAAAAAAACCTCAAGATGATTTTTTAAAAAATTAAAGGACAGAGGCGACTTAAAATTCACATACACACGGGTCCTGCTTATAGCTTAGTTTAAGAGGAGCAGGTTGTATACACCCACTGTGCCATCTAGTGGTTACCTAAGAAACCTAATTAAGCTCAGAAAGCTGCCACACTACTAACATGCCAAGAAATGCCAGTAGGGAGAAACTGGTATGGGTTTTACTGGAGCAGTATCCCTGCTCCAGACTATGATCTTCTGATACCTGACAAATTCAAATTAAAATCACAAAATGTTAACACTTGACTATACCCTAAAAGGGCAGCTCGGTGGTGCAGTGGATAGTGCCAGAAATGGAATCAGTGCTCATCCTCCTAAGCTCAAATCTGGTCTTACAGGCTTACTGGCCGTAGGACCCCGGGCAAGTCATTTAACCCCTTTTGCTTCAGTTCTTCATCTGTAAAATGAGCTAGAGAAGGAAAGGAAAAACTGCTCCAGTTCCATTGGCAAGAAAACCCCAAATGGGGTCACAAAGAGTCAGATATAACTGAAATGATTGAAGAACACCTTTAAAATCACCATGTGTAACCTCTTTATTGGATAACTGATAACTCCTGACATATTTTTGTTGTTGTTAATGGTTTGTATTTGTATTAGATTTTTAGACCCAGAAGTGACCTTAGACATTATCTTCTCCAAAACTCTTGTTTAATAGGTGAGAAAACCAAGGTTCAAGGAGAGTTTGTGACTTAAATGTTAAACATATAATAAGACACAAGATCTGGATTGTAACTCATGCCCTCCAACTGTAATTCTAGTGACCTTTCATTGTACAACACTACTTCTGCATCACTAAAACCTCCCCAAAGTCTGCCAAGTGTTCTAGACCGCATGAGCAAGCCTAGGGAGTCTTCTGAATCCAGTAGCATGCTTCTTTCCATTACATAATGCAAGGCAGCCTCTCACAGAAATTTGATCACTCCTAAGGATTTGTGGTAGCTTCCTTACCCCATCGAATGAGAAAGCCCCAGGGAAGCTCAAATCCCTTGAGTCACCTTGTCACAATAAGCCCAGCAGCAATAACTGAAAGCCCCTTGGCTGACAGAGTTTGAATATCAACTAGCCACCAATTCCCACTGTATCCCTCCCAAATATTCCTCATCCCCCCACACTGCAGCATGAATCAGCACCAGCACTCAAGTCCAGGGGCCTTCTTCCCACCTTGCAAGGTATGTTCCTGCTCAACCCAGAAAAGAATCCCATAAAAACTACCAGATTTTACTGGTTTGGGTAAACCTGTCCTGTTTCTATTATCCCTAACTCCCCTTCTTATTGTATTTCCCATCAATAACTCTGGCTTACTTTGCTCTCTGATGAATCTGTCCTGTATTCCAAGCTCCCTTGAACTGTACTTTGGGATAGCAAATCTATATTAAAACACCACTTCCACACACCTAGATGGGATACGGACCTCATAGTTTCCACTGTAGTGCCTATTCCATCACAAATTAAAATTATATTTTAAATAATAAATATCTGCTAAATAGTAAATATCAGCTAACTGTCCACTAGGTATAAGATTCCATACACCCTGCTGTTGAATCCTGTCAAAAAGGGCCGCCTTCCACTGCCAAAGCTAGTCTACACATATATGGAGTAAATGATAAAAATAACTCATTTCCATGTACTTTTCAGACTTATAAAGCATTTCTCTAACAACAATGCAATGAAATATGCAGTATATTATCTCCTTCATTTTACAGATGGAAAAACTGAGGCTTATTCGTGGTCATACAGTCGGGAACTGTCAGAGTTAGGATTCTAAAATCAAGAATGATGCTCATTCTATTAAAAACAATGAGGATAACTGACATCGGCATGCAATTTTAACATTTGGAAAGCATGCTAGGTAAACAACCTCATTTGATACAACAACAATATGAAATGAATAGTACAAGTATTTTATATCCATTTTATAGATGAGGTATTGAGGCTCAAAAAAGGTGAATGAGGTGCTCCCTAGCCATAATCATTAAACATAACAGGTAGGACTCAAACCCAGGGTCCTCATGACTCTGACTAAGTCTCTATCTTCTATGTTATTCCGCCTCTCCAATAAAACTATGTTGAACTGCTACTTAAATAACTTTTTTGCATCATCAGGGTGACACATAAGAACAGAGCTTTTTCTGTCCACCCCGGTATATCTGAATGACAGAAAATTTCTTCTCTGCAGACCTAGCTCCAATATTATTAAACCACTGGTTCTCCTGTGTTTAATAGATTTTTTTAATAGAAGAGCTTAGTTTGTGGAGTAACTCTTGGTTTCCTCAGTCTCTTCCTCCCATTTCCAGAGCTCTATAGGTCTAATTGATTTGGGATCTATGTGGCACCATAAGGGGAAACAGTCTGCAGAAAGATAGTAGAGAATCTTTTCCCACGGAGATCTCTCCTATGGAGTCAGCTCCAGAGGTACCTGGATCGCTACAGAGACCTCCCTCACTTCCCTGACATAATAGCTTCAGAAAAATATTCAGCAACTTCTCCCCATCCTTCCTGTAGTACTTTAGCTGAAACCTGATCATTTTCACAGTACTGTAATTATAAGATAAAATGTCAGAGCTGAAAGGGACTTTAGAACACAGAATGTCTAGACCAAAAGGGACCTTAGAACATAGAATGTCAGAGCTGAAGAAGACCTTAGAGTATTTCAATCCTGAAAAAAACCTTAGAACACAGGGTGTCAGGGCTGAAAAGGGACCTTAGAATGCAGATGTTTAAAGATGTAAGGGAACTCAGATATTAAAAGGTCAGAGAGAAAAGGGAGTTTAGTACATGGAAGGTCAAGGATAAAAAGTACATAAGAACAAAGAATGTTAAAAAGGGATGAAAGAACATAGCCTGTCAGAACTAGAAGAAACTTTGGAATATTGAATGTTAGAGAGGCAAAGGTCCTTGTCAAGATTGCTGGTTTTATACTCCTCATTTGACAAAGGAGAATACTGAAATACAAGTGACTTTCCCAAGATCACACAGTGACAGAGGCAAGACAAAAGCTCAGATGGAGGTGGGGGGAAAGCAGGAGGGCAGGGCAAGGTTAACTGCCCACATAAATTAGGAGACCCCAGGCATTGAAGGAAAGCAAAGGAGAAAAAGTATCATTGGAGTTTGGAACACTGCCCATTGGAAAGTTGGGGAAAGGAGCCCCAATTCCCTTATACTTCAAGACCAAAAATTAGCAGCCTTCTCTATTGACCACAGGGACTGTGCAAAAGAGTAGGCAATTCACATACAACCCCCCCCTTGCCACCCACACAGCACATGTGCACCCCACCGCTCTAACTTTCACGTGAAAAATGTGCGAAACATTTGAAATGACAGCTTGATGAAGCTACTGGTGGTGGGAGTGTAAGGAAAGTAAAATGCAAGCCTCTCACGCTGAGCTTTTTAGGCAGCCCCAGATATGCTTCTCTTTCTTCTCTGGGGGTTAAAGGTAAATGTGACTGACATCACAGAATTAAAACAGGCCGTTGTGCTGAATGACGTGTGAAAAGTAAAACCTTTGTCTATGGGAGTGTGAAAAGAGAGAGAAAATGGAGAGGTCGAAGCAGTGCCTGCTGGGCTAGGTTGTTTGAGGTGAATGAGGGAGTTCATAGAACGGCAGATTTAGAGCTGAAAGGAACAAAAGAAATCATTTCGTCCAGCTATTCAATTTTACAGATGAGGAGACTGAGGCACAGAAGTCACTTGTAAAGTCAGTTAAGTGACAAAGCCAAGACATGAGCTCTACATCCCTTCCCTGGCTCTCAGTTTTCCCATAAGTAAACCAAAGGATTGAAAGAGAAGATCTCTTATGTTCCTTCCAACAGAATTAGCCATGACACATGCAAGGCTACAAAGGTCATAAGGAGTGGAAGCGTAATTTGAGCCCAGGCCCTCTATTTTCTAATCCAGTGTACTTTTTACTATGCTATACTATCTTTTGACACAATTGCTAATATAATGATAGAAGCTGTTCATACCAAATGTACTGTGGACTCTTTACTTCCTTAAATGGTCCTCGTAATGTCAGAATTTCAGTAATGTCCTTGCATTCTTACTTTTAAGATATTTACGTTGAGCTGAACCACACCCTACATCCCTCTTGGCTCATGGGAGAACCTGGCTGAAGCTGAATCTAGGCTTTTGACATCCTTGGCCTGTTCCATTAAGATTCATGGCATGAAGGGCAAAACAGCCAGCATGAAGCGACTTTCCTTGCCCAGATTGCCAAGGGTCACCAAGGGCTGATGAGCAGGTCTTGCCACTTCATGCCGTCTCCTCCTCTGTCTTGTCTGAAAACCATAAAAACTTTTTTGATGGTTCTCTTTGGTTGGGAAATCCAGTGGACATTCCCCAGAGTGGCAGTTCTGCTGCCCTGTTATCTCAATTAAAGATGCTTTCTTCCTCAGCTCATGACTTTGATTTATTTTAGCAATTGACACTCTCTAAAAATTACGGTTTTAAGAGAGTAGTGCTTCTGTTCATTTCCATATCCTTAAGTGCCATCATTTCATAGTCCCATTATTTACCCCTGGACAACTCCTAGGAGGTCAACCCTTAGGAAATGTTATGATGAGAAAACCAGACTAGAACCCTAGATTTAAGGCTAGAAGCGACCTCAGAGGTCATCTAGTTCAACCCCTTCAATTGGCAAATAAGAAAAATGAGAACTAGGGAGGTAAAGTCATGTGCCCAAGGTCACATAGGCAGTGAATAGTAGAACTGGAATTGGAAAGCAGGCCCTCAGCTCCAGATGCAGTCATCTTTCCTCTGCCTCTACCTCTATATCCCACTGCCTCTGAAGAGAGGGAAAAGGAATTAGTTAACCTGGATCATGGTTATGGTATTGAAACTAAATCAGTTATGTGACCTTGGGCAAGTGAGTTAACCTCTGTCCATCTCAGAGACCTCATATCTAAAATAAAGAAAATCATAGTCTCCCTATCTCAAAAAGGTATTGTGACAAATAAAGCACAATACAATATTTCCTAGCTATGAGACATTGAAAAAGTAATTTCTTGTCTCTGAGCCTTGGTTTCCACATCCATTAAATGGGTATAATCATTTGAATTACTTACCTTACAAAGCTGTTATGAGGAATACCCTTTGCAAGCTATAAAAATGTCATAGAAATGTTAGTTTTATCATTATTATTATGAGTATATGAAAGAACACTGTGAAAAGCAGAATTCACTTTACAAATGTAAGGATTTAGAGCATCCTGAAAGAGCAGAAAAAGTATAGGACCTATAATCCAGAAGACCTAGATTCAAATCCACACTCCCTAAATTATATAAAGAATCCAGTCAGCCTCAAACATTTGTAGTGTGACCATTGGGAAGTCCCTAAACCTCCTTGAGTCCCAGCCAACTCTCTATGCTTATTCATTTAGGAGATTACAGTGGGGAGAGAGAATCCTAGCACAGAAGAAAACCCAAATCCTAGAAATAAGTGATTGGAGTGGGTTCAAAGAATGGAATGCTGGTGCTTCTGGCCAGGATTTGGGCAAGGTCAGAGCTAGACAGTTATCTTTTTCCTTGGCCTCAGCTTCTGTGCTTCCTAAGATTCATTTGCATATCAGAGGCAACTGAGTCCTCAAGCCTACTAAAAAAGGGTCAGAGACTGAGAGCTCAGAGAGATTACTGTAGCAGAGCTTCCTGGATATAAGCCTGAGAGCTTAGGACCAATTAAGCAATGAATTGCATAAATGCTTTGACCCTAAAAAGAGAGGAGGGGTGTTGTTATTAAAGACTCAGGTCTCATTGACCAGAAAATACCGTGCAAAAAATAAAACAAAATTAATCCTGAGGGTATTAGTTGGAAGTGACTTTGTTCTGTGTTCTGAAGAGCTTGGTTGTCTAAGATAAAGAAGCTTCTTCTGGCTAACACTGAGAAGGAGACTGACCATTACTTATGTGGTGAGAAAAGAAAGCAAGAAAGCTTTTTGTTTGTTTTCCCCCTTAAGAAGATGCCTGGTTCCTCACCCCCTGACCTCCACTGAAAGTATTAGGACTTCTTTTTTTCTAAAAGAACTGTAGCAGAGAAAGCTTTAGGGGTTTAAACCAAAAGAAGCCATAAAGAGCCAGGTCATCCTGCTTTGAGGGTGGTAAAGGAGGGTTGCTGGTAAATGTTTAACTGCTGGCTGGAGGCGGGGGAGGCTGGCCAACCAATCACATGGCATGACACACTCTTAAGTTTAATATGCATCATTAGCATGCCCGCCATCACTTTCTTAAGTCTAGACAACCAAAAACAACAAATCAAGGTCCATAGTATTTTCTATTTTCTAAAGTATAAATGCTTACAATGAAAACTTAACAATCAATGCTAGCGTGTAAGTTACACCTTGCTCTGGCATAACATTTAGGAAGGAAAAGCATTCCCTACTAAGAACTGAAGTTGAACCTAGAAGTTAATGCAACCCCGGTCCCTAAGCGCATTGATATGGGACTCTTTCCTCACTGGTACAGATTAATGCCCTAAAACTGTGGGAAAGGCAGACAGAGTTGGGGAGGAGAATTCTTTGGGTCTCTTCATGAAACACAGGTAGAGACTGGCAGCTTCTCTCATGTCATTTTTTTCTCAGTCTTTTCCTTCAGCAACCTGAAATGCAATGGGCATCATTCACATTCTTTCAAGGTTCAAAGCCAGAGACACCCAAAATGACTATAGAAGGAAATGGTTTTGAAGAGACCTGAAGACTGGGAGAAAAGCTCCCCTCTCTCCCATTCTTACAAACTCTGCCCTGCCCCTCCCTCAAGAACAGTCCACTCATCTCTACCAGTGAGGAGACGGTCCCATACTGATGAGCTTTGGGAAATGTGGCTACACTGAAAACAGGGAGAAGTTCCATAATCAAATACCCAGCTGAGATACTCCTGGCAGTGACTAAAAATCACCAGAGAACCAACAAAGCAAAACTGAGCAGCAACTATACACCTTGTGTCTGCATATACTTCACAGCAATGGAGAACGGAGCCAGCAGAACCAGCCCATTGCATCCCCAGAAGACATCTGCAGCTCTGCAGTCATGGGCATGAGCTATGCTCTCTATGCAGGCACTCTCACCATATGTTTTCTCTACTTCAGAGATATCTCCATCTGGATGACTAATTGTCATCTATCATTTTGAACAGATGCAAATCTATAGAGTACACTGAATCTGTTCATCTTGTCTGAATAACAGTATGCAGATTCAAGTAAGGGAGGTGGGAAGAAGGAAGAAGATATCTCAGGCTCTACATATATTTCACTCAAACTATATATATACATATATATATATAAAACACATGTGTATATATGTATGTGTGTGTATCTATCAATATAGTGAGATCTAAATATGGATATAGATATATACTGAAAGAATTTGGCATTTGCCTGGCCTGAAAAAAAAAAGAAAAAATCCAAGAAGGTGGAGACAAGATAGTAAAGTATAATCAGGACCTTGCTTGAGCTCACACACCAGCCATCTCCAAGACCTGGAAAAAATGACTCTAAAATTTAGAACCCACAGAATGACACAGTGAAGCAAATCTCCCACTGAAGGCAGCCTGGCAGGCCCATAGGAAGGGTCTACAGCACTGAACATGGAGAGAAGCAGAGTGCAGTCCCATGTGGGCCACACCAGCACAGACCAGAGGCACAGATCACCTGCGGCAGACCTCAGGAGACTGAATCATTCACAGCTGTGGCTGTTTACAGACTTCTCAACCCAAATGCCAAAGAGAAAGTAAAAGGTCAGTGAGGAAACTGTGTTGGACATGGGTGAGAGAAGAGCACAGTCAGGTCCCTGCCCCGGGGTGGCAGAGGTGGTGGCTACTACCACAGACACTGCTTCCAGAGCTCCAGGACCATAGATAGTGGGGGGACCAAGTGGTTGACAAGAGGGCAATTGCTGGAATCTCTTTGCTGGCACTGCCTTGCTTGGATCTGGGTTGCAGTCTTGGGTGGTGGTCCTGGGGTGAGGAGCACTAGGGTAGCAGAGTTTGTTAAGGCTGTGGAGAGGCAGTCCTCACAGTTCTGAGGCAAATGCCTAGAAGAAGCTCTGACAACAGCTGCATAAAACCCTAGAAATTTGGATCACAGCACTCTGCACTCTGGAAGCAGAGTTTTACCATGACAAAGAGCTCATAAAACAAGTACTTGACTGGCAAGATAAGCAAACAGAGGAAGAGAAATCTGACTATAGAATTATTTTTGGTGACAAAGATGATCAAAACATATAACCAGAAGAGGACAACAAAGTCAAAATTCCTGCATCAAAAGCCTCCAAGAAAAATATAAACTGCTCTCAGGTAATGGAGGAGCTCAATAAGGATTTTGAAAATCGAGTTAGAGAAGTAGAAGAAAAACTGAGAAGAGAAATGAGAGGGATGCAAGAAAATCATGAAAACCTAATCAACAACTTGCTAAAGGAGACCAAAAAACACTGAAGAAAATAACACCTTAAAAAAATAGACTGGGAGCGGAGCCAAGATGGCAGCATAAAAGCAGCAAGGTTTCACAGCTCCCACCTCAAATACCAATAAAATATGACTCTAAACAAATTTTAGGGCTCCAAAACTCACAAAATACAGAAAACACATCTCTCACTCTCTCTGAAGACAGCTTGGCAGGTAGGGCTCATCGCAGCAGGCTGGGGGCCAAAACCAGCCCAACCTGAAACCGCAGCCTGGCCACAGGGCCATCAGGATGAGCCCTACCTGGAGTCTTCAGGAGAGTGGATCAGCGGCAGCTGGGGCAGTTTCCAGTTTTATCAAGCCAGAAGAAATGAGGACTGAGTGAAAGGTCAGTGGAATTGAGCTAAATTTGGGGGAGAAAGGAGGTACGACCAAACTGTCCCCAGGGCAAGGAAACAACAGAAGTGGCTGCAAGCAGTAGCTGCCCCCAGCCAGTTGCTTCAGAGATCCCAGCCTGTAGACTGCAGGGGAGCCAAGCAATTGTTCAGAGGCCAAGTGCTCTTGCGTTGAACAGCCTAGATCCGAATCATGGTCTTGGGTGGTGGTCCTGAGGTGCGTTTTCAGTGAGCCAAAGCTGGTGGGGTGACAGCAGCCCCCTAATAGCTCCAGAAGCTGAGAAAACACCAGCAACTTGGGACAAAACTTTCCCCTCTGGAAGCAGAGTTCCAAAGAGCCAAAAACACAAATAATTTACTGGCATCATGAGCAGAAAAGGAAGCAAAGTAAGAACAGTAACTGAACTCTAGAATCCTTTTTTGGGGACATAAAGGATCAAAGCATGGAATGGGAGGAAGACAATACAGTCAGCACTCCCACACCAAAAGCTTCCAAGAATCATGTAGACTGCCTACAAGCCATAGATGAGCTTAAGAAGGATTTTGAAAACCAAATAAGAGAAGTGGAGGAAAAAGTGGGAAGAGAAATGGAATGATGCAAGAAAATCATGAAAATAGAGTCAACAACCTGACTGAAGAAAATAACACTTTAAAAAACAGATTAACTCAAATGGCAAACAAGGCCCAAAAAGCCAAAGAGGAGAAGAATACCTTAAAAATTCAAATTTGCCAGATGGAAAAAGAATCTCAAAAACTTTCTGAAGAGAATAATTCCTTCTGAATTTGAGTGGAGCAAAATGGAAGCAAATGACTTTATGAGGAGTCAATATACTATTAAAGTGATCCAAACAAATGAAAAAGTAGAAGGCAATGTGAAATAACTCCTTGAGAAAAACACTGACCTGGAAAATAGATCCAGGAGAGACAATTTAAAAATTATTGGACTGCCTGAAAGCCATGATCATAAAAAGAACTTAGAAAGCATCCTTGAAGAAATTCTCAAGGAAAATTTCCCTGATATTTTAGAACCAGAGGGCAAAATAGAACTTGAAAGAATTCACCAATCACCTCTTTAAAAAGATCCCCAAAAGAAAACTCCTAGAAATGTTATA
>JAQQSW010000034.1:22144-46042 GCA_028646575.1 Pseudocheirus occidentalis | reverse complement strand
AGTGAAAACTGTGTCGCCATTCTAATGTTAAGCTGTTATAAACACTATATTATGATTTTCTGTGATAAGATGTAATATTGTGAATATTGTACTGAACATTGATTTGTAATGGAATAAACAGAGTGTTCACTATTACTGTGTAATCTGAATCTTAAAAGCTGATCACAGTAGCATCCTTTTGGGAATCTGCTTGTGCTTAGCGTTACAACCTCTTCTTAGTATTGCCAAGAAGCGTATCAATTTGCTAAACAGAAATGTCCTTTAGTACAAGAGTGAGTGACATAGTTAAGTATTTATAGTCCCTAGTCATCCATTATTATCTCTTGTCAATTACTTGACTCCGCTATGAATTCTGAAGGATAGCCTTCTATGACAGCTTCATTCTCTATGACTCAAAATTCCCCTGGAAGTCATTGAATTACACAGTAGAAGGTGGGAAGCTGTGAAATGGTTCAGCCACTCTGGAAAACAATTTGGAGCTATGCTCAAAAGTCACTGAATTGTACAAGCCCCTTGACTTAGCAATACTATGACAAGGCCTATACGCCAAAAAGATTAAAGAAGAAGAAAGTGACCTATACATATAAAATATTTGTAGCAGTTTCCTTGGTTATAACAAAGAATTAGAAACTAAGAGTGCCCATCAACTAAAGGATGAGCAAACCAATATGGTCTCTAAAGGTAAGCAAATATTATTGTACTACAAGAAATTATTAAAGGGATGGTTTTAGAGAAACCTAGGAAGATTTGTATTAACTGATGCAGTGAAATAAGCAAAACTTATCAGACAATTTATGTAATAAGTAAAAACCTTTAAAAGACTTAAGAATTCAGATCAATGGAATGACCAACTACAATTCCAATGGATTAATGAAGCAAGCATGTGATCCACCTTTCAAGAGAGAGGTGGTGGTCTCAAGTTGTAGAATGAGACATATGTTTTTCAGATATGTCCAATGTGGTAATGTGTTTTGCTTGACTATATCTGTTTGTTATGAAGCTTTTATTTTTCTGTTTCCTCAATGGAGGAGGGAGAAAGTAAAGACAGGAGTAATGGAAATAGGTTTGGCAGCTTCCACCCTACTGCACCACACCCCCCAAAAAAGAAAAGAAGATTATTTAAACATGTATGAAATGCATATAAAAGAATAGAATGAAGACAAGAAGAAATGGTAATTAGGACAATTATGAAAGTTACATGTTGTATTTTCATATACTTAAAAAGAAAAGCAAGATCTACATAATAGAAATTTGAAATGTCATGTATAATTCATTTTCCTCCTCTACTGCATATGCGAAGGTGCTCATTTTAGTTAACATTTGTTAAACTCAGAGGCGGCCATGTCCATGCTAATTATGACCCTATCAATATATCCAGCCTTAGCAAAAGTCCTTCTTTAACAGCTCTAGACCTCCTTTATTCTCTAGGATGTCAGAAGCAAAGCCACCCACATCTCCATTTTCAGCATCCTGGGCCTATTCCTGCTAGTTAACATTCTTCAGATTGTAATAGACCTTAATGCCAGTATTTAGGCTTCTTTAATGTTTGCTGAACCAACAGAGAGGATCATAAATTATTCGTTACCAACATGGGAGCCGCTTGTGATAATCATAGTGAAGGATGAGACTAACAGTAAGGTTTCATCTTTACCTTCAAGGTCCTTCACCTATAAGGGCACACCCCTCTTAGTATCTACAATCTTGAACATAAGCTGGAGATGCTCTCAATTTGCCATTTGCTCCAAATTTCAATTTAGGCAGTTGGATAACAGAATGGCCAATCATGGAGTGGGAAGACAAGAATTAGAATACCACTTCAGATATTTATTTCTTGTGTGACCCTGGAAACATTATTAAACTTCTCTGTGCCAGTTTCTTCATCTATAAAATAAGGATAACAATAGTACCTATCTCCCTCATTGAAGATGAAATAAAAATACATTTTAAGCACTTTGCAAACTTCAAACACTATATAAATTCCAGTTGTTATTCCCAATGCCTTCCATCTTTAGTGGCAATTTGTTAATCTTCTTAGCTACTTCTTCACTTCTATGACACAAACTTTAATAGTGAAAACATTTCTATGCTGTGAGATGGACAGGGTAGGTATTAATATTATCACCTCACAGGTGAAGAACAAGTTACAATTTTGTCTAAGTTTATCTAGCTAATTAGTTATGAACCACTATTTCCTATCTCAAAGACCAGGGTTCCTGCCACAAGACCAAAATGATAGTCTTGATGAATTTCCCAAGTTGTCTAATACATGCCCAGAGATGGAGCAATTACCTATCCAAGTATTTGAACCATTGGGGCATTCTATCTCCTATAATAATAAAAAGAAAAGAAAAATGAGACTTTATGCAGGTCAAATAGCATTCTAAATCTTTAAGCGACAGTTTCAAAACTGAGGATCAAGGGAATCATTGACCATAGCTTGCTTTACTACTAAAAAGCTTATGGATTTGCTTTGACACATTTCAATTCTCAAATTTAAATTACACAGGGGAAGAAAAACAAAAATAAGTAATATAGAAAAAAATGATCCTGACATCACCTGAGACTGAGAATTGAACTTTCAGAGTTACATGGACTTTATCCAATCTTGGGGGCTTCTCACAAAACCCTGTCTTGGATTCATGCCCTCACTCCAGGTTTTCCCTGGGAGCATAAGAGAATTTGGTCTTGTGTTTAGGTCACTACAAAAAGTGTCCTCATCTTCTGTGCAAGCAGTAAGGTTAAAAATATATCAGATACAGGACCAGTTTTCTTTCAATCAATGTCAAATACAAAGGACTCATATACACGCTCATAAATTATTTTCTGCCCTTTCTAGTGGGCCTTTATTTCCCATGGATTACTCTAGGGTGGAGAATGTCCTCCAAACAGAAAACACTCAGGGCCACTGAAGAAGCAATGCCTCTCCCTCTGGCAAGCCCCAACTTCTAAGAGACCTATGTGGTTAATGCCAGTTTTTAACTACCTCTGTTGAATCCTATGTCCACTGTGGTAGAAAAAAGATTAGTAGAACAAATTGTTAGAGAATCGAGTAACATCCTTCTAGTGAGCCCCATCTCCTCATTGTTATAGACAATTCTCAAACTTTATTGCAATAACTTAGTTGGGATCCTCAAAAAAGGGAAATCCCTTGGGATTAGCAGACAGTTGAGTAACCCACTCCTCCAAGGAGCCCCATCTCCTCCTATCAGATTGGTAAAGAAGACAAAAATAATTATAAATATTGGAATGACTTTGGAAAAACAGCATAATAGTGTACTTTAGTGAAGCTATATGTGGGTACAACCATTTTGGAAAGCATTTTAAAATTACAGATAATGTTACTAAACCATACATGCCCTTCAAACCAACTATACCTCTGGTAAGCCTGTACCTCAAAGACATCAAAAGGGAAAAAAGTCCTGTAAGTATGACCTATAAAATTCTCCAGACATATAGCACCCTGGGGTGGACCTTGACTCCCAGCCTCCCTCCTCACCTTTGCCCAAAGAAAAGTATTCATGGTTTCCAAGAAGAAAAAAAAATCTACTCTTGTCCCTTGACCTGCACAACCCACATAACCCGTATAGCACTAGTAAAGGGCAACATCTGCACTGGATTCCTTTCATCATGACTGTGTCCTTTGCAGCACTTCAACTCTTTCCCTTGGTGCAGTAACTCTCAGTTCAGGTTTAGTTCAAGAACTGTTCTGACACTGGAGCTCCAAAGCTAATCCCCAAATGGATCTTGTAGAAACACAAGTTTTCTTTCCAGGGAACCAAGACCAAATTTCAGTGGAGTGACTCCTCTTCTTGCTGCCCTATTAGCTCTACTTAGCAAAGGATCAATTGTCTTGTGATCCTGAGTGGTTTTTCTATGAGTATGTATATTGAGAAGATCTTAAAAGTGGGGAAGAAGGTATAGAAGGTATATGTTCATGGGAAAGAGAAGGGAAAGAACTAACTTTCTATGAAATGCAAGTATGTTTCTCTCTTTGATCAGGAGAGGGATGAGAGAGGAGAAAGGGGGTAATACTTTATAATGAGAAAACTGCTTGAGTCCCTGAAAAAGATGAGACTCACTGGGGAAGAGGGTGGACCTTATATACGCTTCACGTCTTTTACCCCCACTAAGAGGAGCATCAACTCATCCAGGCAAGTCAGAATGTCTCTGAAAAGATTGTCTCTCATGAGAGGAAAAATGTTGAGCTAGTGACCTTGAGCCCTTTCCCTTTTGGGGAGGACCCACTCAAGGTAGCAAAAAGCCAACCAAAGAAAGGAGAATTGTTTTTACTCTTTACAATCTTAGTTTTAAGTCCTTTGTGTTAAATATATATATATATATATATATATATGTTATGCATATAAATAATATATAATATATTTTATATAATAAATATATATATATTTATATATAATAATATACATATATTATGTAATATTTAAAATTCAGTGAAATGAAAGCTGTTCTGTGTTCAATATGTTGCAAGCCTGCATACTTTCAAGAGACCTAAGAATATTTCACCCTTTTTGTGACACCTAGACATAAAACATTCTTAAGGGCCCCAGGGGAAATCCTATATGGAAGCAAAATGAGCCAAAATCTGATATACCCAGAGGAAACTCTTAGAAGGGGCATAAGAAAAAAAAAACATAGATTATTATTAAAAATCACCCAAGAATAAATTAAGTCTTTGCAGTCAGTCAACAAATATTTATTAAAGTTCTCTTATGTGCAAGGCATTGTACTAAGCCTTGGTGATACAAAAAAAAGGGCCAAAAATAATTTTTGCCCCCAAGTAGCCCAGTCTAATAAGAGAGAGAACATGGAGAAAACTATCTACAAACAAACTATATACAATAACTACTGGACATAATCAACAGAGAGAAGGCAGTAGAATAAAAGAATATTGGAAAAGATAGAGTCAACCAAACTGAACACTCTTTAACATTCCCCCCAAAAAAACTTTAAAATAATTTCTCAAACAAAATTTTGTAGCAACAGAGTGAATATAAGGTCAGGGCAAACATATTTCTGGTCTAAGTAGAAATCTGTGACATTGTGGTGAAATCCCACACACAGATAGGCAGCAGCAGCAGCAGCTTTGGGAGCTCTCAGTTCAGACATGTTAAGAGTGTTGGACAACTGGTAAGAAAGAGATAACAGGTGACCCTTTGCTGGTACTGGGTTCAGCTGACATGCATTCATAACTATTTCCCATACACAGTTCTGGATTGTAGTCACAGGGCAAAGAGGAGGACTAGGAATTGGTCACAAAGGAGCAGGGGCCCTGGTCACAATTCCAAGGCAAAAGAGAGCACTAACTTTACCGGTAAAGACCAGAGTACAGAACAGGAGGGAACACACCTCTCCACAGCTCACATCACCTTTGATGTACCAAAAATTTACAGATTCCCAAGAACTACCTCTGAAAACAGCAGCATGAAAAATCCTGAAGCTTGGGACAGTGCCTTCCCACCTCAAGGTGAACTGAGCCCAAATTTAACATAAAATTCAAAGTCAAGAAATAGGTTGAATAAATGAGCAAACAACAACAAAAGAAAGAAAGAATTTGACCATAAATAGCTATTTCTGTGGCAGAGGAAACCAAGACAAACTCAGAAGAAGACAACAATGTGAATGACATTGACAAACCATTGAGAAACATTGACAAACAAAATGACAGAAAGACAAACAATGCCTTAAAGAAAAATGCTAATTGAATCCAAGGTCAACAAGAGTTCCTGGAAGACTTAAAGAATGAGGTGAAAACAATAGAGGAAAATTTGGGAAAAGAAATGAGAGTAATACAAGAAATTTATGAAAAAAATAATTAACAGCTTGGTAAAAGAGTCACAAAAAATAATGAAGAGAAAATATCTTTAAAAAAAGAATTAGTCTAATGTTAAAAAAAGGTGCAAAAGTCACTGAAGTAAAGGACTTCTTAAAAATAGAACTGGCCAAATGGAAAAAGAAGTTTAAAAATCTCATTGAAGAAAACAGTTCCTTAAAAATAAGAATTGAGCAAGTGTAAGCTAGTGATGCCATGAGAAATTGAGAAACAATGGCTGGTCATTTTCCTTCATTCTCAAAGAAGACCAAAATGACATCACCATGCTAGAGTTAAGTTACAGTGTGAATTACTGTTGCTGATTTGACCCATATGAGCTCAGAATGCTTTACCACAGGTTGGGCAGAAATAGTCCATGTGAACATTTGGAATGGATTCTCTAAATCTGTGCCTCTCGTGTTTCTTTTGAGCTACTTCAATTCTTTTTTGCTGATAGAGCACAGCTCCTTCTCTGATGTGGGCATACCATGCTGGGTGGCCCTAGGACAGTGTGTCCCATATCACACAATCAATTCCAAAGTTCTTTTTTTCCCTTCCACTTGGGATTTTTTTATCTTATTCTTTACAAAAAAGAATGAGGCAGAATGAAAACTCCAAAACACTAAATGGGAACCAGGAACCCAAGAGTTTGTAGTTGCCCATCCCTACCCTAAGTTCAGCCCTTCCTGAGAACCTGACCCATCCTACCCACCCACTCAAATAAAAAAGAAAATGCCCTAGCCAGGAAGAGTGGTACCTGGAACAGGAGCTGAGATTCCAGACACAGGGAAAGGGAAGGGTAGAGTCTGAAAAGTAAGGGCTCAAGGTGAGGATCAATAGAGAGGAGAATGGAAGGAATGACTGGGCCAGAGATGCTGCTGCCACAGTTCCCATGTCCTTCCGAGGTTTGTCCTACAGTCCACATTCACAGTTCAGGAGGAGCCTCATAAGCCTAACTCCAAGTCCTCCAACTCTTCCTCTAAGGCCCCCCTCCTTGCCAGTTTTTCTAATTGCTCTCTGCTAAGATGACTGATCTTCCCTTTCTGGATCCAATGCTGCAGCTCCACCATCTGACAAAATTTCTTCAGATTCTTTATCTTCTTGGCTTTCTCAGAGGTAGAAAGACTGTCACGTTTGTCATGGTTTGTGGCAGGGGTGGCTCAGGGAGTAGGAGGCTGATTCCTTCAATGACACTTTATCCAGAGTCTGGCTCATAGTCTTTGCTGCCCCTTCCCTTGCTGCTGCTGCCTCTTCTCCTGGTGTTTCAGGTTGCATTTGGCAGTCTTAGAAATGCCTAGTTCACCACTGTATAGGGGATGGGGTTGGGACCCTGGCCTCAAGGCTCAGCCTAGTTCTGGTTTACTCTTGAAGAACTTTACATACTTGTTTTCACAGGCAGGAAGTTCCTCCTGAACCACAGGATGTTCTTTCACTTTGCACTACTTCCTTGAGGTCCCATCTGGTAGCTGAGTTGAAGCAATATATTTACCTTTCAGCTTGTCCTCAGGTCAGGCTGGTGATTAGTGGAAATTCCAGGCTTGGCGGTCCAGCAAAGGCAAAGGTGAAAGAGAGGAACCACTGCAAGTCTGGCCCATGGTATGCACTTCCACAGAGAGTCTGAGCTGAAGCCCTGTCTCTTTGGTCTACCAATTCCAAAGTTCTTAAGAGAGACCTTGAGGGTATCCTTGTATCACTTTCTCTGACCACAGTGTGATCATTTGTTCTGTGTGAGTTCTCCATAAAATAGCCTTTTGGCAAGCATAGGCTTTGCATTCAAACCACACCATCAAGAGTTGTACTCTCTGCAGTATTGTTTGAATGCTTGCCAGTTTAGTTCAAGAAAGGACCTCAGTGTCTACTAGCTTATCCTGTCGGGTGATCTTCAGAATCTTCCTAAGACAATTCAGATACAAGCACTTCAGTTTCCTAGCACGGCACTGGAAAACTGTCCAGGTTTCACAGGCACACAACAATGAAGTCAGCACAAGGCTCTGTAGACCTTTAGTTTACAGCAGTCAGTCTAATACTTCTTTTCTCCCACACTTTCCTTTGGAGCCTCCCAAACACTGAACTAGCTCTGGCAATGTATGTAACAACTTCATTATCAATGTATATCCCTGGAAAGGTAAGTAATCTTATCTATGGTATTTAAAATTTCTCCATTTGCTATGTAACCAATAGTTCCACATATGGTTGGTGTGGTGCCATCTGATGGAGCAACTATATTTTCTTGGTGTTAATTGTTGGGCCAAAATTAGCACACTGAGTACAAAAATCATCTGCAAACCAAAAAAAAAAAATAAATCGTGAACAACATTCATCCACTTTAGTCTTGGCTTGTAGCCTTTTCAAGTTTAAAAATTTACCATAAGTGGTAGCTGACTTTGATGCTATGTTCATCCTCATTGAAGGTATCTAACATGTCTAAAAACATCACTAATGAATTGTTGGTGGACTATAGAACTGATCCAACCATTCTGGAGAAAAACTTGGAATGAAGTCCAAAGGGCTATAAAACTGTGCATATCCTTTGATCCAGCAATACCACTACTAGATCTGAATCCCAAAGAGATCAAAGGAAAAGGAAAAGGACCTATGTGCCCAAAACTATTTAAACAGCTCTTTTTGTGATGGCTAAGAAATGAAAATAAAGGAGAGGCTCATCCGTTGACTGAACAAGTTGTAGCATATGATTGTGATGGAGGATGATTGTTCTGAAATTATGGGGGAGCAAGGATCAGTACAACATGGATAGACATATGAACTGAGATAAAGTAAAGTGCAAAGAACTAGAAAATCATTGTACACAGTGACAGTAATGTTGTAATGATAATTAACTAAGTGAAACACTTAGCTACTCTGCTCAATATGATGACACAATTCCAAGACTCATGATGAAAAAGTATTTTTCAATTCCAGAGAGAAAGCTGATAAACTCTGAGTACAAATTGAAATGTGATTTTCTCACTTTCTTCTTTTGCCTTGCTTTTTGAAATATGGCTAATATAGAGATATGACCTGCATGATTTCACATATATAATGGACATCATATTGTTTGCCTTCTCAGTGAGTGTAGGAGGGCACGAGAGGGAGAGTGAAAAGTTGGAACTCAAAATTTAAAAAGAAAAGGATGTTTAAAATAAATAAAATTTTAAAACGTGTTTAAAAGTAAAAGGGGTATTAGAAAACATTTTTATTAGAAGGGGGTGTTTTATCTGAGACTTAAAAGAAGTTAGGGAAGCCAGGAGGCAGAGATGAGGAAGGAGAGCATTCCAGGCCAGGGTGACAGCTAGCAGCAATGCCAAGTTAGGAGATAGAGTATTTTGTTGGAGGAACAGCAAGGATATCGGTGTTACTGGATTGAAAAGTGCATGATGGCAAAAGATTGGAAATATAAGGCTGGGGCAGGCTGTGAAGAGCTTGGAATGTCAGAGAATTTTATATTTCATTCCTAGAGCTTCTATTCTGGGTGACAGGTTATACCAGATATTAGGACACTATCCTGTTCCTCGATCTGATGTTTCTTCCCTCAGTGATTAGGTATTTGTTGGTATTCTATGGTCCATTAAAAAGATAGATGAGAGGCACTGAATGAAAATTAGGTGCTCCATATGGTCCAAACAATACTCTATAGCAGAAAACATAAGCATATTAGTAAAGTTAACCTTGCTGAACATACTGAGCTAGAATCTGTTACTACTCCAGGCTCACATGCTGATATGGAAATTAAATAGATGAATTTTGATCAAAGAATCCTAGAGGTTGGATAATTCATAGCAATATTTTTATATTTTTAAGATCTCCATAATAATAATCTAATGGTTAGAGTAATAAATATGCTCTAGCAATGAGATGTAAAATGTAGCCAGAGAATACAATTCTCAGTTTATCTTGTATAACAAACACAGTACCAATCTTTTCGATCTCAAGAATATTTCAAACTACTAACTGTCAAGTCTCAGTTATATCAATTAAATTATCTGCATCCTTAACCAACTCTTTGTTTATATGTATATACTAGCATAATTCATTTAAATAAATAGTGGTAGGGAAATCCATTTCTAACAAGTAAATGTTAAACATAGAAAATCCAGACACTTCTGGTAAGAAACTACTCAATGAATTTTTTGATTTAATATTGTTATATGATCTCATCAGTGTTGGTACTCCCTCCATTAATGCAGACAAACATTCATCCACGGTGGCCCATTCTATATGCCTCTAATCTATGTCCTCCCATAAATTCAAAAAAAAAAAAATAAAGAGGATTCTTTTTTTTTCTTTTTACTTTAAGTAGAAAACCTTGGAGCATATTGGCTGTCCATTGGTAATCTTTCGGTCTGACTGCATAACAAATCTTTTTTTCCAGGCACCCATTTCTCTGCTACCATATATTACACATATCACTGCCCCTAAAGAATTCCTTATTTGTAATGTGTGATACCTGGCTCATGCTTACCATGAACCTCTCCATCGATCTTTTGGTGATCTTCAATTTCAATTCTTCAGAGATTATATTTTTCCATTACTCACATCCTTACAACTTTATATGAAGAATTCTGGTATTAAAAAGATAGGGAAGTGGAGGTAAGTTAATGGAGTAGCATGAAGAAGTATAGTAAACTCTTCCTTCATTCCTTCTCCTTTCTTCCCCCTACCCATGACTCCTACAAACAGATCCAGAAAATTCACTGCTCTGAGTACCAATTTTAAAACTTTTTTAAACACACACACAGACACATACATCACATTTCCAGCCTGACTGACATAGAGAGACAGACAGAGAGATTTGTTTCTGGTCAACACAAAGAGAACCTGTGTAGCAAGATGAAAAGACATCCCAGGTCCAGTATAGAGGGCTCTAACCTTGTGTAGGGTACATGGACATATACCAGTAAGAAGCTCTGCTAGTCACTACTCAATTCTGGATTGTAGATCCAGGCTGAACTCGAGAGGGGACCTGTACCCAAGGGTGGCGTTTCAAGTAAGGGATGATCATAGGCCCTAGGCTGTGAGATAAGCAAGGAGCAAGTTCAGAAGTGAGCAGCAGCTCTTAGTTTTCTCACATCAAGGAAGAGAGTAGGTTTTCAGTTCTAGCTTCTATCTGAGTCTGAAACCTGCAGAGGAATTACCAGGAAGGAGTCACAAACAAATGGAGAACCCAAGGTTCTATCACTCTGAACAAGTAGGGTTTTCCAGTTGACTAACAGTGGTAGAGTCCATCTGCAGCAAACTACTAAACTTCAAATAGAGAAAACCTGAAAGCCTTTTTCTTAGACCCAAATCTAAGTCATAAACTTTCAGAGCTCAGACAAGGGGAGAGAGTGAGCAGTAATCAGGTTTTGCCCTGTATCATACCACTTTGGGAGAACTAAAAGTTTGTAGATTGTCAGTCTAAGTTGTCCCTAAAATACTGGAATAACATAATTCTCAACACTACAAGAAAGCAGCAGGAAGATCATTTAAGACATTCCCTCTAGAAGTGCACAAAGTCTAACCCTAACATAAATTCTAATGCCTGAGGTAGGTTGAGAAAATAAGCCAAAAAAAGAAAGTCTCACCATTAAGACCTGCTGTACTAATACTGCCTCTCAAGACAGAAGTGAAGAAGAAGAGAATGACTCCAAAACAACTACAAGCCAAGACTCAAAGAAAAATATAGCTTGAGCACAAATCCAAATAGAATTCTTTGGATAAATGAAGCAGGAGTTTTAAAAATATAATTTTTTTTATTAATTTAATGAGAGTAGCAAAGGAAAAAAATGGAAAAGAAATTAGAGCTATGAAATAAAGAATTGGAGAGAGAATGAACAATTTGGCACAAGAGGTACAAAATCTTGCCCAAGCAACAAACTCCCTGAAAATTGGAATAGACCAAGTAGAAGTCAATAACTCCATACAGCAACAATAAATATTGAAATGAAGTCAAAATACTAAAACTATGAAAGAAAATATAAGATCAGATAACAAAATCAACTAACACAGAAACAAGATCAAGGAGAAAGAAAATTAAGAATCATTGAACTACCTGAATGCCACAAACAAAGCAAAAGATGCTAACCATCATATTTCAAGAAATTGTAAAACTACACATTTCTCTTGAAACTAGAAGGCAAAAGGAAAATAGAACCCACCAGTTGCCTCTTGAAACAAACCCTAAAATGAACATTCCCAAGAACACTGTAACCAAAATCCAGTTTCTAGGTCAAAGAAAAATATTTTTCAAGCAGCCAGAAAAAAAAGTATTCAAGCACCCAGGATCCACACTGAAAACCACGTAATATCTAACAATCACAACTATACAGGAGTAAAGAGTTTTGAATATGATATTACAGAAGGTGAAGAACTTAGGCTTAGAACCATAAATAACTTATATAAACAAACTGAGTATAATTCTATGAAAAGGAAAATTGATCTTTAATTAAATAGAGTACTTCTAAGCATTACTCATTAAAAGATCACAACTTCACAGAAACTTTGAAGTGCAAACACAGGAGTGAAGAGAAAGAGGAAAAGGTAAACTTGAACCAACAAGTATAAGGGACTCAACAAGACTAAACTGTTTCTATTCTAATGTTGGAAGATGATAAATGTGTTGCTTTTGAACCCTGTCATTATCAGAAATCACATAATCTAATTAGACAAAGGTTCTGTTGAGAACCTTTGAGAGGTGTTGAGAGGTTTTATTATTCTTTGATGATCTTAAAAGAATAAGGGAAAGGAAAGGGGAAAAG
Source organism: Pseudocheirus occidentalis (assembly GCA_028646575.1). NCBI lineage: Eukaryota > Metazoa > Chordata > Mammalia > Diprotodontia > Pseudocheiridae > Pseudocheirus > Pseudocheirus occidentalis. The sequence goes on along the minus strand of JAQQSW010000034.1, from coordinate 33,481 downwards.
GAATATACAAGGGAGAAAAGAAGAGGAAAGTTAGGGGAAAAAATGTTCCATATAACTGGGGCAAAAGTAGAAGCCACGAGTGGGGGAACCTGCAGCCTCAAGGCTACACATGGCCCTCTAGGTCCTCAAGTGTTGCCTTTTGACTGAATTCAAACTTCACAAAATAAATTCCCTTAATAAAAAGATTTGTTCTGTAAAACTTGGACTCAGTCAAAATACCACACCCAAGGACCTAGAAGGAATAGAGGTCACAGGTTCCCCACCCCTGGAAGAAGAAGGAAAGGGTGAGGAGAGTGGCTGACACTTGAATTCCACTTTCATAATCAAGGTAGGGAAGTACAAACACAAATACAAATGCACTGGGTACAGAAATACCATTCAACCGAGAAACAGAGGAATTAGAAAGAAAAATCACAGTAAAGACAAGTTGAAGGAGAAATTCTTCCTAAATGTAAACTTTAAGTAAGGAAGAACAGAAAAATTTATAAAAATAAATGGTGGCAAATGGTGGCAAAAACTGGAAACTGATGGGGCACCCATAAACTGGGAAATGGCTGGACAATTTATCTGATATGAATATGATGGAAAATTATTGCATGGCAAGAAATGATCATGGGAATACCTTCAGAGAAACCTGGGAAAACTTGTATGCACTGATGCAGAGCTAAGTGAGTAGAACCAGAATTGCTTATACAATGACAATATTATAAACACAACTTTAAAAGACGTAGGAACTATGATCATCATAACAATCAACCATGAATCCAGAGGACTCCTTATGAAACATACTAGCCATCTCCTGATAGAGAGGAGAAGGACCTGGAGTGGAGAATAAAACCTCCTTGATTTTTATGGACGTGGTCAATGTAGAAACTTGTTTCACCTGACTGTAATTTGTAAAAGGGTGTTGTTATTTTTTTCTCATTTGGGAATGAGTGGAAAGAAGATGGGGTTTCTGCGGACTAAAAAAATGAAATACAATTTAAGTAAATTTTAAGATTTATCCTTGCTTCATAGAGAAATTTGATCTCATTAAAAAGAAATATAGCAAGCTCCCCAAGGTAATCCACCCACACTCTCTTACCTCTGTTCTTTTTTTGTGCCCCTCTCATTTTCTATTTGTAGCATCTGTTCACTAATACTTAATGAGCATCTAGAACAGAGGTGGGGAACCTGTTGTCTCAAGGTCATATGTGGCCCTCGAGGTCTTCAAGTACAGCCCTTTGACTGAATTCAAACTTCACAGAACAAAGGGGAGAAGTCAAAAGAGCACACTTGAATACCTAGAGGGCCAGATGTGGCCTTGAGGCTGCAAGTTCCCCACCTCTGTTCTAGAATGTGACCATTAGTGAGGCCAATACAAAGAAATACAATACACAGTCTATTATCTCAATAAGGTTTGCAACATTGTTAGGGAAGCAAGACAAGTACTTGCTTCAATAACTGAAAATATTTATGATTTCATCGACACAGATTGCAATTTCTGTATGATCCAAAAGATAATTTCATTAGTAGTTGTGACCAAAGGGGCAAAGATGATTGTTTAGTGACTCATTGAAAGTGGTCCTCAGAAACTATATTCATATTCTGTCATGAGAACTCCACCTAAAAGCTACAAAATATACAAGGTCTTATCAAAACATATCTATTGCTTGAATAACTTTTTAAGAATCTGAGGTCACATCTACACTGTCATAGTTCATTGGAGCAGGAATTACATGGAGGATTATTCACATAAGTTAATTGACAGACCAACATCTCAATACACTAAAAAGTCCATTAAGTGCCAGTAAGTAGTTTAGACATTAAGTGCCATAAATTCAGAGAAGGGAAAAATCACTCTGTGCTACAACATGACATAGTGGAGAAGAAAATACTTGAGCAGTTCCTGAAAGGATGAATAGGAGCTCAATAGACCCATAATGGGAGACTAATGACAGAAAAGACACAGAGACAGAAATGTGGATGGCATAGTTGGAGCACATGGAAGAGTTTTAGTGGGACTGAGAGTCCTGAAGGGGAAGACTGAGCTAGAAAATTTGTAGGTACAATTTGGGTCTAGATTGCAAAGAGCTTTGAATGACATAAGGTCTTTGATTGCTCTTCTATACATAATGGAGAATCATAGGACTTTTTGATCAGGGGAACAACATGATTCAAATGATATTTTAGGGAAATTTATCTAGTAGTGATTTTTTGGTATAAATTAGAGGAAGCTACACTGGAACCAGGAGGATTCCTATGAAGTCCAGATGAAGTGATGTATTCTGGCAATGATAATGCATGAGAGAGACAGAGACAGACAGAAAGAAATAGAGACAGATAGACAGAGAGGAGGAGCAGATATCATTCCTCATCCTATGAAATTCACATCCCTTCTATCCCATAAATTATCCAGAAAGGAAGTATCTCTCTATTCAGTATGCCAATACTTTATGCCCTGTCTATGCCTTTAAAAACTCTTATGGTTAAGAGGTATAAAATAGCAATAACATCTACATAATGATTTAAATTATTTTTATCTGTTATATTCTTTTTTCTTTTGAGTTTCAGATTTTTCCCATCCTTCTAGCCCCTCCCCCATCCATTGAGAAAGTCAGCTATATGTTCTCATACATGTGAAGTTCTGCAAAACATATTTCCATATTATCCATGTTGCAAAAAGAAAACAAGAAAAATAAAAAAGTGAAAAATATGTGCTTCAATCTGCACTCATCAGTTCTCTCTAGAGATGGATAGTATTCTTTTTCATGGGTCTTTTAGAATTATCATAAATCATTATATTGATCAGAGAAGCTTAGCCTTTTATAGTTTATCCTCATTGTGACACTACTATGACTGTGTATAACATTCTCTTGGTTCTGTTCACTTCATTTTTCATCAGTTAATATGCCTTCCCAGGTTTTTCTGAAGTCATCCCCATCATCATTTCTTATAGCATGGTAGGATTCCATTACAATAACACTTGTTCAACCATTCCCCAATTAATGAGCATTCCCTCAATTCCCAATTCTTTGCCACTACAAAAATAAAAAGGAAAATGTCCTGTTCATACAAAAATATGCAAATATTTTTGTACAAATGGGTCATTTTCCTTTTTCCTTTATCTATTTGGTATACAGACCTGGTAGTGGTATAGCTAGATCAATGGGCATGTACAGTTTTATACCTTTTGAGTGTAGTTACAAATTGCTCTCTGGAATGGTGGACAAGTTCACAACTCCACAACGGTATATGTGTCCCAATTTTTTCACATCGCCTGTAGCATTTCTGTTTCCTTTTCTATCACGTTAGCCAATCTGATCGGTGTGTGAAAGTACCTCAACCTTCTTTTAACTTGAATTTCTCAAATCAATAGTAATTTAGTATGTTTTTCAAATGACTATTTGATTTCTATTTATTATTTTATTTTTATATGACAGCTTTGATTTCTTATTAAAAGTGCATTTCATATCTTTTGATAATTTATCAAGTGGGGAATGACTCTTATTTTTATGAATTTGCCTCAATTCCTTATGTATTTGAGAAATAGGACATTTATCAAAGAAGTTTAATATAATTTTTCCTAGTTACCTATTTTCCTTCTAATTTTGTCTGTATTGATTTTGTTTCTGCAAAAGCTTTTTAAATTGTATATAATCAAAATTATCCATTTTTACCTCCTGTCATCCTCTCTATCTCATATTTGGCCATAAGTTCTGTCCCTATCCACATATCTTAGAATTTTTTCATGTTCCCCTAATTTGTTTATAGCACACTTTATATCTAAATCAAGTACCCATTTGGACCTTATCTGGATGCACAGTATGAGATGTTGGCCTGTGCCTAGTTTCCACCAGATATTTCCAGTTTTCCCAGCAGTTTTTACTGAATACTGACCTATTACACACCAAAAAAAAAAAAAAAAACACTTGGATTTGGGGGATTATAAAACACATCATATGGTCATTTACATTGTAAATATAATCTATTCCACTGATCAACAACTCTATTTCTTGACCAGTACCAGGTTGTTTTGAGGCTTACCTCTTTGTAACATAGTTTAAAATCTAGTATTGCTAGACCACTTTCCTTCACTTTTTAAAAAACTGATTTCCTTGATATTCTTGACCTTTTTTCTCCAGATGAACTTTTTCAGATTTTTTTCAGCTTCATAAAACAATTTTTGGTAATTTACTTGATATGACATTGAAAATGTAAATTAATTTAGGTAGAACTGCCATTTTATTATATTGGTTCAATCTACCCATGAGCAATTAATATTTCTCCTATTGTTTACAACTGTTTTTATTTAAATGAAAAATATCTTGTAATTGTGTTTATATGGTCTCTGTGTGTATGTGTCTTGGGAGATAGATTCCCAAGTATTTTCCACTGTCTGCAGTTCTTTTAAATGAAACTTCTTTTTCAATTTCTTCCTGTAGGTTTTCATTAGTAATTCATAGAAATGTTAGCAATTTGTGTGGGCTTATTTTAAATCCTGAAACTTTATTCATATTGTTAATTGCTTTGATTAGCTTTTAAGTTGATTGACTCTAGGGTTCTTTATACCCTCATATCATCTGAAAAAAGCGATAGTTTTGTTTCCTCATTGCTTATTCTTATTCCTTCTATTTCTTTTTCTTCTCTTATTGCTATAGATAGCATTTCTAGTACAAAAATATTGAATAATAATCGTGATAAGGTATATTCTTACTTCACCCCTGATCTTGCTGAAAATGCTTCTAATTTAAGCACATTGCAGATAATGGTTACTCTTGGTTTTGCATAGATACTAATCACTTTTTAAAAGGCTCCATTGATCCTTATGCTTACTAGAGCTTTTATTGGAAATGGATGTTGTATTTTGTCAAAAGCTTTTGCTGCATCTATAGATAAAATCATATATAGATACAAATGGTTTTGTTGCTTTTGTTATCTATGTGGTCAATTATGTCAAGTTTTCCTAATCATGAACCAGTCCTGCATTCCTCATATGAATCTCACCAGATCATAGTGAATGATCTTTGTGATATATTGCTGGAACCTTCTTGCTAGTATTTTATTTAATTTTTTGTATCTATGTTCATAAAGGAAATTGGTCTGTAGCTTTCTTTATGTTTTCATTTTCCATGGTTTAGGTATCAAAACCATATTTGTGTCATAAAAGTAATATAGTAGAACTCCTTCTTCACCAATTATTTCAAATAATTTATATAGTATTGAAAGTAAGTATTCCTTAAATATTTGGTAGAATTCACTTAGAAACCCAACTGGTCTTGGGCATTTTTTCTTAGAGGGGGTTATTTATGGCTTGCCTAATTTTTTCTAAGATAGATTTTTTAAAGTTCTTAAACTTTATTTTAGACTTAAATACAAAAAAGAAAAGAAAAAATATTGACATATGCTGCAGAACACAAGGGAGGATTCAATATAAAACAAAAAATTTCTGTTTCAAGAAAATCTATATAATAAATACTATTCATTATTTTCAAAGCTACCCAGCTTTTCTTTGCTTCCTTGTAGGTTTTCTTTTGTTTTCTGCTGTGCACTTGTTATTTTCCTTTTGCCCCTCCCGCCTTCCCACCAAGAAGGTTACAATTAAGCACACACACACACACAGATCTATAAACATACATATATATATATATAATATGTATACACAAATACACTCACACACATATATGTAAGAGTGAACTATACTTATTTCCAATTGTCATCTGTTTCTATGAAAGTGAATAGCATCTTCCTTCATAAGTCAAATCTTTCCATATTTTTCTAAATCAACCAGGTCATCATTTTCTATACCACAGCAACACTCCAACTCAATCACATTCTATCAGAGAGTATGTTTATGAAAGTTTTTTTTCCAATTTTTATTCATTGCAGCCCAGATTTTATTTGTACCAGAAAATATTCATTTAAAATAAACAGAATTATCCATTTTAAACTTTAACAGTGCCCTCCCCTTATAAAATGGTTTAAGGTCTGATATTACTGAATCCTTTACATCTTTTTTTACCCTGGTTTCCTTGAAGTCCTGACCTTTTGTTCTTATAAATGAACTATGTTATTTTTTCTAGCTCAGTAAGACAATTGTTTAGTAATTTAATTGGGATGGCATTATACAAATAAGTTGGTCAGGAAAAATTGTCATTTTAAAAAATACATTGGCTTTTCTACCAATGGACAATAAATATTACTTCAGTTTTTTAGATCTGACTTCATTTGTTTTTAAAAAGTGTTTTATGTTTATGTTCATATAGTTTTTGTGTTTCTTTTGGCACGTGTACTCTCAGGTATTTTATACTGTCTAGTTACTTTAAATGGTTTAAAACAATATTAAATAACATGGCTGACAGTGTAGTTCCCTATTTTTCTTTTTTGATTAAATCTACTTTAGCTTTAACTTTGTCTGAGATCATGATTACTACCCTTGCTTTTTTTACATAATAAATTCTACTCCTGACCTTTATTTTATGTTTCTTTGTATCTCTCATTTTTATAGCATTTCCTGAAAAGAAAATATTGTTGTATTAAAATTTTTAGTCTGCTCTCAGTTTCCATTTTATGAGTAAATTTATCCCATTTACATTATAAGCTATAATTCCTTGTGTATTTACTTCCCTCCTATTTTCCCTCACTATATTTCTCACAATATTCCTGCCCCTCCTCATTTACTTTACTTCAACCCACTACCTTGCCCTCCTATTTCTTAACCTATCCACCCTTACAAGAGTCCTTTCCTTACCCTTCTTCCTTACCTTATCTCTGCAGTCTTATTTTTTCTGAATTTAGAAGACTTTTATACCCTTCCAAATATATATGTTGTTCCCTCTTTAAATCATTCCCAATGAGAATAAGGTTTCAGCACAGCCCATCCCCTCCCCCACACACACACATGCTTCTTCTGTATCGGTTTTTCCCTTTATGCTTCATTTGTATAAGATATTTGCTCCTTTTTATCTTTCCCCACAAGGTTTTATTTTTTTAGAATCACCCCATCATACTCAGCTCAGCCTAAGCCTTTCAAACTACCCAAATAAAAACGGCAGTCATAAAAGAAATGATAATATTTTCATATATAAGAAGCAAACAGCTTGACCATATTGAGTCCTTTATAATTGGTCATTAATGTTTACCTTATGTTTCTCCTGGATGTCATATGTCAAATTATACCTTAAGTTGTGCTGTTTTTGTCACAAATACCTGAAAGTCTTTAAGTTCATTAAACATTTTTTATTCAAGATTATACTTAATTTTCCTGGGTAAGTTACCATTGGTTGTAACACATGCTCTTTTGCTCCATGAAATATAGTATTCTAAGACCTATGGTCCTTCAAAAAAATGTAGCTGTGAGGTCTTGTATAATCCTTATTGTACCTCCATATTTAAATTGTTTTTATTTTCTTCTTGTTTCCAATATTTTCTTCTTAACCTGGAAACTTTGAAATTTGGCTAAGATATTCCTGTAAGTTTTCCTCATGGGATCTCTTTCAGGTGGTGATGAGTGGATTTTATCTATTTTTGCTTTGCCTTCTTGTTCTAGAACTTCAGAGCATTTTTCCCTCATAATTTCTTATTGCATCAAGATGGTTTTTTAATCATAATTTTCAGGCAATCCAAATATTCTCATATTTTCCCCCTCAAACTGTTCTCCAGATCAGTTGTTTTTCTGATGAGATATTTCATATTCTTTTCCATTTTTCATTCTTTTGATTGTGTTTCATTATTTCTGGGTGTCTTGGAATGTCATTTGCTATCCTTTTCCCAATTCTAATTTTCAAGGAATTATTTTCTTAAGTTTTTCATTCCCTTGGTTGAGTTTCTTTTCATAATTTTCTTGACTTTCTTGAACTGCTCTTATTTTGTTGGGTTTTTTTCTAAATTTTCCTTGATCTCTCATTTGATTTTTAAAGTCCTTTTTAAGTTCTTCCAAGAACTCTTTTTTTGCTTGGGACCATTTAACATTTCTCATTTAAAAATGAGTAGTTTTTAGGTCCATTATCTTCTTCTGGATAAACCCAGATCTTCTCTATCTCCATAGAAGCTGCCATTCTTGGGTTCTTTCTCCTTTTGCTTACTCACTTTTTTATCTGGTTTTTAAAGCAACTATTAGTATCATCAAATTCTAGTCCTGAGGTATGAGAAATGATGCTTGAAACCTCAGGTCCTTCTTACAGTTATTTTCTGAGATCTGTCCCAGGACTCAATCTTGAACTATCTTCTCTACTTTTAAGCCACAGCTCATGCTGTCCTGAAAACTATATTTCTACCTTTGGTCTCTCTGGTGGCTGCAAACTACAGCTATCCTGTCTTCGAACTGAAACCAGGGACTCTGCCCTCCTGCAAATGCCCGCAGCTGGCAGGATCCACATCCCTTTACTACTGCATTCACTAGGTGTATGCTAGCTCCTTCTCCCTCCAGTGACAGTGTCTGGTCAGCACAGCTGTGCTTAGCTTCCTTTAGCAGTAGAAGATCCTTCAATCTTCTGCTCGGCAGTTGGACCCCAACACTGTGAGATGAAAGTTTCTAAGGCTAAGGCTATCTTCCAACCTCAGCTGACCCCAGGGCTTGTTGTTCAATGATTCCTCAGAGTTGAAGCCTCTGCCTCTGGAGGGCAGGTCTTTCCTGAGGTCTTCTTAGGTTGTCTTAAAAGAACAACTGCTTTACCCTAACTTTTGTTTATTTGTGCTGCTCTACATTCCCTCTGCGGCAACATTCTTTTTCTGTGGAGGGAATTTGGAGAGCCAAGAATTTTCAGACCTATTCTGCAATCTTCCCAGAATTTTCTCCCTCTAAGGTAGTTACTTAAGTATTCTATTTCCTCTTCTGTTAACCTGGGAAGTTTATAATTTTGTAAACATTCATCCTTTTCACTTAGATTATCAGTTTTATTGCCATATAATTGGGCAAAATAGCTCCTTACAATTGCTTTAATTTTATCTTCATTGGTGGTACTTTTGATAATGATAATTTGGTTTTCTTCCTTTTTTAAATCAAATTATATATTCTATTGGTTTTCTCACATAAAACTAGCTTCTATTTTTGTTTATTAGTCCAATGTGTTTTTACTTACAATTTTACTACACATTCTTTTGAATTCCATGATTTCTGTTTTGGTGTTTACTTGAAAAATTTTTTTAAAGTTATTTCTTAGTTGTATGCCCAAGTCATTGATCTGGTCTTTCTCTTATTGATTGTATTTAGAGATATAAATTTTCTCCTAAGTACCACTTTAGCTGCATCCCCCAAATTTCGGAATGTCATCTGATTGTCATTCAGTCTTTAAGATTAAATTAGTTTACAATTAATTTTTAATCTATGTTTCCATAGCCCTTTATTGAATGTAATTTTATTGCATTATTGTCTCAAGAGGGTTCATTTAGTATTTCTGATTTTCTGCATTTGTGTGTTATATTTTTATACCCTAATACATTATCAGTTTTTGTGAAGGTGCCATATACAGTTGAGAAAAAAGAATATTCTATTCCCATTCCATTTTCTCCAGAGGCCTATCATAGCTAACTTTTATAAAATTCTATTCATTGCCTTAACTCTTTCATTTTTTTTTAATTGTATGGCTACCTTTGTCTAGTTGAGGGGTAACTTGAGGTCTGCAACTACTATTTACAATTTTCTCCTGTAACTCATTTAATTTTCCCTTTAAGAATTTCGATACTATTCCATTTGGTGCATATATTTTACTATTGACATTACATCCTTTTCTATTATACTTTTTAGCAAAATTTAGGTTTCCTCATTATCTATTTTAGTTCGGTCTATTTTTGCTTTCACTTGTCTAGATTATTACTTCTGCCTTTTTTACTTTATATGAAACATAATAGATTCTGCTTCAGACCTTTATTTTAACTTTGTGTGTCTTTCTGCTTAAAGCACATTTCTCATAAACATCTTGTTGGATTCTGTTTTCTAATTCTGCTCTTGGCCTCCATTTCATGAGTGAGTTATCTGTATCAGCAAGCACCCTAGCGTAACCAGGATGGCTGCTAGCACAGGTTCTTAGATCTGCTTTTCTAAAGGAAAGCAACTCAAAGTGGGTTAACAACCTTACTTTAATCAATCAAACATATATAATTTACCTAGTTCAGGAGGAAAAGTCAGCACCCTGAACTTCAGAGAATACAAACAGAAGTTACAAGCAGACAAAGAAACAGATCAGCAGAGAGGCTTCCAACCATCCATATTACATTACACCCACACCTATTCAGTTACCAGAGAGGGAAGCACCAACATCTGGGTTTTCAAAGCCAGGGTCCTCAACAGCTTCCCAGAGTCTCATCTGGCCAAATCGCACAACTCTTTCCAAAGTGAGCCCCAAAGCAAAAACTCACATCACAGTGTATATATAGCCTTCTCCTGGATCAAAGAATGTCACAGCCCTCTTGACCCATTATCCAATCACAAAATAATTAGGCATGGGCATTCCTGAAGAACAAGCCTCCTGCCACAGGCTCCATGTGACCACATCCAGCCAATTAGGGGAAGAGTATACTTTCTAATCAGGGAAGATTCTAAGAGCCACTTAAGCCTATTAAAGGGCCTAGGGGCAGGGAAGATCTTTAGATTCCCATAACATTAGGCCTCAAGATCTATCATGCCCATTACATAGGCAACTTACACCAAATTAGCATTAATATCTCTTCAGGACAACATGATCCTCACAAAATAAGAGACATCACATTTGCAGGATATGTAACAGAGCAACATTACCAGCAATTCAAAAACAAAAATGTCTAAATAAAGTTCTCATGGGGGCAGAGAGGTCTTTCCCCCTACACTGCCTTTGCAGACTTCCTCCTGGTACTCCTGGCTCTAATGAACCAAGTCCCAGTCTTAACACTGCTCCAGCCCCTGCTTCCAAGTCCTGAGGGATTACTAGGCAACAGAAATCTGTGGGGTCCTTAGGGGTCCATAGCACTTCACCCCACCCATAGACACAACTCCATTCTCCCCCTGAGTCCCAAACTGTGGGACACAGCAGGAAAACACATTCAATGCTCCTTCTTTGGTGCACAGTCCTGTTCACATTCACAATTATGATTACTAATAACGTATTTTCCTCCAATGTATTTTTCTTTTATCTTTTTCATTCTTTTTTTTTTACCCTGTCCTTCCTGTAAAGTATGTTTGGTTTCTGACCACTGTCTCTCGTAACCTATCCTCACTCATCCTCTTCCCTTTCTACTCCCCTGTTGGATAACAGAGTTTTTTTATACCCAACATAATGTGTATGTGTAGTCTCCTTTCTTCTTTGAAATATTTCAGATGAGAGGGAAATGCAAGCATTACTCCATACCATTTTCTCCTCCATTATAAAAACTCTTCCTTGCATG
>JAQQSW010000034.1:0-21644 GCA_028646575.1 Pseudocheirus occidentalis | reverse complement strand
ATAGGTTACACTTATCATTTTTCCGTGTTGGCATGTAAAGAGTTCGACTTTGATAAATTCCTTATGATTTCTTTTCCATGTTCACCTTCTCATGCTTCTTGTATTTGAGTGTCAAATTTTCTTTTCAGTTCTGGTTTTTTCAGCAAGAATATTTGAAAGTCCTCAACCTCACTGAATGACCATATTTTCCCCTGGAACATTATACTCCATTTTGCTGGGTAGGTGATTCTTGGTTTTAATCCTAACTCCCTTGATCTACAGAGTATCATATTCCAGGCCCTTCCATCCCTCAATGTAGAAGCTGCCAGATCCTGGATTATTCTAATTGTGTTTCCACAGTATTCAAATTGCTTCCTCTTAGCAGCCTATAATATTTTCTCCTTGATCTGGGGACTCTGGAACCTGGCTATAACGTTCCAAGGAGTTTTCTTTGGGGGATCTTTTTTGAGAGGTGATAGGTGAATTCTTTCAAGTTCTATTTTGCCCTTTGGTTCTAAAATATCAGGGGATTTTCCTTGAGAATTTCTTGAAGTATACTTTCTAAGTTCTTTTTTTGATCATGGCTTTTAGGTAGTCTAAAAATGTTTAAATTGTCTCTCCTGGGTCTATTTTCCAGGCCAGTGTTTTTTCAAGGAGATATTTCACATTGCCTTCTATTTTTTTCATTTGTTTGGATCTGTTTAATAGTATCTTGATTTCTCATGAAGTAATTTGCTTCCATTTGCTCCACTCTAATTCTGAAGGAATTATTCTCTTCAGAAAGCTTTTGAGATTCTTTTTCCATCTGGCAAATTAGACTTTTTAAAGCATTCTTCTCCTTATTGGCTTTTTTGGACCTCCTTTGCCATTTGAGTTAATCTATTTTTAAGGTGTTATATTCTTCATTCAGGTTGTTGATTCTCTTTTCATGTTTTTCTCACATCGTTCTCATTTCTCTTCCCAATTTTTCCTCCACTTCTTTTATTTGGTTTTCAAAATTCTTCTTAAGCTCATCTATGCCTTATAGGCAGTCTACATGTTTCTTGGAAGCTTTTGATGTGGGAGTTATGACTGTGTTGTCTTCCTCCCATTCCATGCTTTGATCCTTTTTGGCCCCAAAAAAGGATTCTAGTTCGATTGCTGTTCTTACTTTGCTTTCTTTGCCTGCTCATGTTGCCAGTGAATTACTTGATTTTTTAGTTCTGTGGAACTCTGCTTTAAGAGGGGAAAGCTCTGTCCCAAATCCCTGAGGTTTTCACAGCTGCTGGAGTTATTGGGAGGCTGCTGCAGCCCCCACCAGCTTTGGCTCACTGAAAATACACCCCAGGACCACCACCCAAGTAGACAATCCAGATCCAGACCGCTCAACACAAGAGCACTCAGCCTCTGAACGATCTCTTGGCCCCTCTGCAGTCTGCAGGCTGGGAGCTCTGAAGCAGCTGGGTGGAGACGGCTGCAGGGCCACCACTTCTGCCATTTCCTTGCCCTGGAGGCAGTTCAGCCAGACTGCTTTTCTCCCCTAGATTTACCTGAGTTCCTCTGACCTTTCACTTAGTCCTTGTTTCTTATGGCTTGATAATTCTGGAAACTGCTACAGCTGCTGCTGATCCACGCTTCTGAAGGCTCCAGCTGTGGCTAATCCTGGTCACCACCACCCCCACCACCACCCCACCCCCCAGGTCAAGCTGGGGTTTCAGACTGGGCTGTTTTAGACTCCCAGCACACTGTTATGAGCCCTTCCTGCCAAGTTGCCTTCAGCGGGAGATATGTTTTTCTGTTGTGAGTTTTGGAAGTCTAAAATTTGTTTAATGTCATATTTTATGAGTATTTGAGGTGGCTATGTGGGAGCTGCAGGACCTTGTTGCTTCTATGCTGCCATCTTGGCTCCACCCCTTCCATTGCTCTTTTTAATATACCATATTTTAAGATATATAAGGTGAGATCATTTACTATATTATCCAGATATTAAAAATCAAAAAGGGAATGCCTTCAATGTGATCAACTATGTCCCAAGTAATATATTCACAGAAATTATTTCCCTACATCCTGTTTCAGGATACTAATTTTTCTCTATTTGCCTTAATTAACATAATATAGAGCAGCAGTTCTCAACCTGTCACGACCCCTTTGGGGGTCAAACGATCCTTTCACAGGGTCACAGGTGTTTACTAAGACCATTGGAAAACAAGTATTTCCAATGGTCTTAGGAACTGAGACACTACTCCTCTATCCCTCTCTAGGTAGGTCCACCCACATGCAGATACACCCACATACAAGTATTAAAGGGTTGCAGCATTAAGAAGGTTGAGAACCACTGATATATAGGAATATGTCCTGAACAGATTTGTATATCTATCTATCTATAAATATAGAGATAGATATAGATATACAGATAGATAGATAGGTAGACAGACAGACAGACAGACAGACAGACAGACAGACAGACAGACAGATAGATAGATAGATAGATAGATAGAGATAGAAATAGAGATAGGTAGAGACAGAGACAGAGATAAAGATAGAGATAGAGATAGAAAATGGTTTTTGGAAGGTTGTCATTCAGCTTGACAAGTGAGAATTTAAATTTGAATGTGATCAATCTATGTCTCAAGTAGCATATTCACAGAAATCATTTCCCCACATCCTAAGTCTCAGGATCCTGATTTTTCTCTGTTTGCCTTAATTAACACGATATAGAAGAATATGATTTGTGGTAATTCCCATAAACTGAGAACTTGCAATGTTCAATGGGATGCAGCTTCTTCAAAATTGTAGATTCTCCTCTCTAGTCCATATAACAGTAGGTTTGAATAGTTCCAGATGGAAGACATATAGAGCTGCCCCATTATTCAAAGTGCCAATAAAAAAAAAAGAAGAGAACTAATGCTTGGCCTGGCTAAGGGGAGGCATCACCAGCTGGCAGGTCAGTAGGGACTCCAACATCTGTAGCTTAGTGGCCCCAGGAATTCTAATCACCTGTTCATTTGTAGAATTGTTAACAAGACTTTGGCTTCTGGCCATTTCCACTGTAATTTTTAAAAAGCTGAAGGTTTCATGGGCCTTTCTATACAGTTAGTTTGGATAATTCTAGCCAAATGACTACTACCATTCCATGCATTCAGTCTCCCTGTCTATCTAGGACAGAATTAGGTGACATATGAATTATGAATGTGGATATGAGTTAATGTAGATGTATCTATTAAGTGCTTTTGTTCTCTTTCCAGCCAGTTAGTCAGGATTGCTACATAGAAGATCTTTATTTGCTTAGCTCTGTTGTCTAGTCATGTCCTTAGATGAATGATTTTTAAGCAACAGAGAACTCTCGGACCTTATCAGAGAATGGGAAGGTTTAGTTAAACAAAAAATTGTAATTAATATAGTTAACATGTAAGGGAGAACAAATCTGTGATTTCATTAGTCTAGGGAACTTCTAGTGAAGAACTTTACTCTGCCAATGTAGATTAACAAGCATTCTGCAATTTAGAGTCAGAAAGAGTTGTCTGTGGCAAGGAGAAGTTAAAGTGCCTACAATCAGTCAATAAATATCAAAGATGATACTTAAAGTCATCCTGACTCCAAGTCTAGCTATCTATTCGTTATTCTAAGCTATCTCATGAAGTTACTGTATCTATCAGGAACAAATTTCTAATTTTCAGAGAATAAAAAGCAATCTTCATGATGATCCTCCACCAAAGTCCTATTCCAATGTGTCATGGCAGCATCTGGATGAACCTGGAATTTGGAGGACTATGTGACAAAATATAAACTAGGGAAAATCTTACAGAAATAGATAGTCGAGTGTGATGATAACAATGAAATATTGGATAAGGACCATCTTAGTCAAGTTTTCAGAAGTTCATCACCAAAAGATTAGCGATCAAGTGATGAACAGTTTGGCCACAAAATCCTTGAAATAAGAACTGACATTCATTAATACAGCACATTAAACTTTATGAACCCATTTACATAAATTATTTCATTTGATCATTGTAACAGTCCTACAAGAAAAAACACTATAAATAGTGCTATCTCCATTTTACAGCTGAGAACACTTCCAAAGTTTGTGTCAGCAAAGAAAGAGAATTCAAACTCAGCTCTCCTCTCCTCTTTTCTTCCCTCTTCAAGTTTCCCATGTCTACGAAGCCATGGAAGGGTTGCAATCTGGATCAGTTATATATGTTCTCACATTTGCAATCACAAATCATTGAAGCATGGAAGTATCAATGCTGAATTTGTAAAACTTACTTCCACCTGCACATGTTATGCTCTATCCATTTATTAGAAGATTTCTTAAGTTCCTGAAATGAATTTAAAAAAAAAATTTTTGTTAGCCAGTTCCCTGATAAAGCCTCCCCACATCTTGCTGGCTGATCTTTGATTAAAAGACATGTTGTCCATCCCCAAATCCACATCCAAAAACTTTCTACCTTGGAGGAATATCTCAGAATTAATACTCTACTAGTACAGCCTTTCAGAACCCAGGGTCACCTCCCCACCACAAGGCAGCGGCAATGGCCTATTCAGAATGATAATTTTAATAAATGCACTTAATATTAAAACCAGAACAAGCGTATTTTAATACTTCTGTGATGATTCCTAAGGCACATCAGAAACTTTCAGGATCTTGGAACTACCATTTTACACATTGATTATAACTGCACTATAATTTTAGCAGAAATGCCAGGTAATAAAGAGTATTTCCATTGAGAAGGCACTATAATTTAGCAGAAATTCCAGTTAGTAGACAATTCCAGCTACTAGAATGCTGAATATGCTAGCTTTTGTGGTAATGGGTTTGTAAAATTGGAAAAGCCGATACAGTTTTCAAATATATCTAACACATGTTCAACACACAACAAGTGGTTTCAAGTTAGACCATATTGTCTGCCTCCAAAGAAAATGCGTCTTCAATTGGTTATAATGGGGAAAGCCTTAGATATGGATTCAAGAGATCTAAGTTTAATTCCTAGGTTTGTCACTTCCTAACCCTGTGATTGTGGCAAAAGGCTATGAGAAAGTGAGGTTGGTGACTTTGCACAGCCCTCCCTCACTTAAGTCCAATTCACTTTCATGTCATGGCGTCATTTCCCTTATGTCATGGTCCTCTACGAGATCCAAGGACAGACAGCAATTGTGGGCAAGATGTTGAATCTCATCAAGCCCATTTCCAATTCTATAAAGTAACTTGTGCTATCAACCTCATTACATGATTGTGAGCAAAGAATTTTGCCACTTGTAAAGTAGTACAATGTGAGTTACTATTATTGTGAATAAAAAGTTTCCTTTGTAGATGATACAAGCTAACACTTCCTAAGTTGCTAGCAATCAGAAACCTAAACACCCTATCCTCCCTTGCCTAGGAAGGGTAGAAACAAACTGTCAAAGGTAAAATTATGAAAAAAAAATGCAAGCAACAAATCCCACCCAAGTACCTATTATCTTCAAAGGAAGTGAAAGCAAGACAATAGACATGAAATGAAGGACTTCCTAGTAAGCTATATAAAGCATGTGCAACATTACCTTCCTCATTTCAGTCCAACATATAGAGGTTTGATTAGCCTGCTTCTTTTTTTTAATAAGTATATGTTTTAACAATGATTGACACCAGTCATAAAACCAAACCCACTAAAAAAAGCACGCATATAAGGAGTACAGATTTAGAGACAGAAATGACCTTATTGGTTCTCTACTACAGAAATCAAAGAGTGAAGTTTAAATCGAGCCTCAGGTGCATATTAACTGTGTGACCCTGGACAAGTCATTTAACCTCTGTCTGCCACAGTTTTTTCAACAGTACAATGGAAATAATAATATCATCAGAGTTGTGAAGATCCAATTACAGAGTTATCAAATATCTTCCACATAGTAAGAGCTTCATAAATGCTTGTTTGCTACCCCTCTCCTTTCTTTCCCTACCCTCAAGCTAAAAATCTAGCAGGGAGTCATTCACATTTCCAGGTAAGCTAGGAGGTCCCTGATTACAAGCAATTAGCCTCCTTCTAACAGTGCTAGGGCTATGAAGGATCTTCAGATTGTGAGGCAGGAACTAGGGATGGATAAGAAAGACTCATGCAAACAAGCCCTCACTCTCTCGTTCTCTTCTCTGGTGGTTTTCTAGCAAGGAAGAATTGCACCTCCAGGTCTGAGAAGGGGCAGTACCTATGCCTGTCTTATCTCCCGTCCTGGCCACCCCTGGCCACCATGTGTTGCTCAGTGCCTGTTTGTTTCCTGATCTTAAGTATCTGGAGCTGGATACCCAGGCTCTGACCTCTGTACACTGCTATCATTATTGAGCTGCCTTCATGACCTGGGTCTATCTCACCCTAGAACATTCTTCCATCATGCCAATCTCCTTTTCCCATTAGTGAGTTCCTTTGTGGTGGTTCTCTTGGGGGGGGGCACTTGGGGCTACCTATGATTTGTTTCCCCTCCAAGCTGTGCTTCTGATTCTCTGGACTTTACCACCAAGACTCAGCTGCCTTCTCATGCTAGAATTTCTCTCCGTACCTGGAACCTCTGAACCCTGGAGTATCCCTGTTCCATGTCAGCCCATTTCTTCCAGTGGTAACTTCCTTTTAAAAACTGTAAATGGAGAGTCTCTGTTTAGAGTTTGGAACAAGGCATAATCCCTTCTTTCCCTTCTGCCTCTCTTACCTTCACCATCAAGCAACTCTCCCTCACCTTTTAAGCTTCCTTTTACATTTTCTCTTCCTTCATTGGAAGGTAATGTCCTTGAGGTCAGAGACCATTAAGCTTTTCATTAAATTCCCAATCCTTAGTATAGTGGCTGACATAGTCAGCCTTATGAGCTTCTAAAAATCGAAAGCATCATCAGGGTCCCTTCACCAAGTGGAGTGAAGTTACAGAACCTGAACCCAGTGAGAAACTAGCCCTGGGGAGTGGCCTCTTTGGTCTAGGCCAACAATGAATCCATCAGTAAGAAATCCATCTTGCCAAAAGCTAGGCCAGCTAAGCAAGGGAGCATCTCAGCCACCAGTTACTCTATTCCCAGAAGCAAACTTAGTGGGGACTCTTCAAAAAGAGAGAAGGACTCCCTGGGTCAGGGGTTATAAAGCATCCCTTAGCCCTAAAATGTTCTCTGCATATGGGCTTCACAACCTTTGTGTCCATGTCCCACAAAAAAATAGTGTTTATGTAAAGGAAGACCCTGGTTTGGAGAAGTTTTGTAACTTTTGTTCCTATAAGAAAATAATTTTATATGAACTAGCCAATTGATAATTTGTTGATAGTTGATCTGCACAGAAAATTGTGGAGAGTAATAGTACCAGAAGTCAAAATTCCTCCAGAATAAGTACTAAGTACTCCTCTGGATTACTCTGAAGGGAGCAGAAGGGAGTCATCCTCTTAGAATTCAAATTGTCGATATATTCTGTGAGCTGGGTGAGTGGCCCAAGGGGATGTGTGTTGTATGAATGTAGACTGTGAATTCTATGAAGACAGAAACAATTTTATCTATAGTGATCCGTTCAACACCTTAACAGGATAAGTTACAGAGAATTTGGCTTATTGTCATTAGTAGAGGGACTTTCTTCATCTGAGAGTTACTAACAGCAGTGAAATCACAGGTCTACTCCTACATCCTCTTTCCCTAAAACAGTCAGAAGGAAGTACTGCAGGAATGTAACAATTAAAGAAATGCATAATGAATTTTTTAAAGTCAAAATGAAATTAAATGGAAGACAATGATAAGGAGGCACAAGATTGCACTGTGGGGAAATCATGTCGATTTAGAAAAGAAAAACAAGATTCTTTGCTTAGAATCCTGATGCTAGCATTTTAAAACCAGTTGCGTAACTTTAGATCAGTCACCTGCATTCTCATCTGCAAAAGGGAAAGGTTTGGAAGAGAAGAATTCTAAGATCCCTTCCTGCTCTAAGATGTCTTAAGACATAGAGCTATGGCTAAGTACTGAATCGTAAGCAGGGACAAAACTATAAATAATTTTTCCACAACCACTAAATGTTGAATAGTGTTAGTTGTTACTTGCCTAGAATGTAGGCAAGTTTCTTCCCAAAGCTACTGTAGATGGAATTCAGCAAAGGCAATGAAATAGGATTGTCCCTTTCTCTTGCAATTCAGTTGGACAAATCTGTATTAAACACCTATTGAGTTCTAGGCACTTTACTGAGGACCAGCTTTGCAGTTATGAAAAATAACACAGTCCATCTCCTTAATTATTAAATTAATAAAATCTATACAAATAAGTGTAATTATAAGATCATAGATAAAAAGAATTTTAGAAGTCACTAAATCCTGCCACTTCACTTTACAGATGAGGAAACTGAGGCCTGGAGGTTCAGTAATTTGCCAGGGCCACACTGCTAATCTAAGAGAGAAAATGAACTCAGGTCCCCCTGGCTCCAAAACTGGCGCTCTGTTCTCTCACCATGTTTCGCTTCATACAAACTAGGGAATGATGAGGCCAAATAGCTGGATAGAGAGTGAGTGAGCAAGCAAACATTTAAGTACTTACTGTGCACCAGGAAATGCGCTAAACACTAAAGACGCAAACACAAGTAAGCAAGACAGCACCTATCTGCAGGGGGCTGACATTCTAATGGGGAAAGACTAAGATATAAATAACAGTGACGGGAGTTATGTGGTGAAAAGAAGGAGGCTTCTAGAGAGAGCCCAGTCATGAAAGAGGGAGTGAAGCATGGATGGATGCATTCATAAAATAGTCTATCTGGGGAAGGAGTCACCAGTGAGAAAAGGGCTCCAAGCTAGAGGTTTCTCAGAATGGCAGTGGTAAGGGCAAAGAGAAGGAGGAGGATTGCAAAGAAACTTTTTTTCCATTCATTATTTTAGAGTAAACATACACACATCTTTCAAACAACAAGCAAATCAGTAAAGATTTGTTGAGCATCTCTCAAATAAACTATTGCTTAGTATATATGAGGACTGCCTTTTATGGACCTTTATCTACTCAGGGGTAACTTGGTGGTTTTCCCATAAATGATCTGGGAATTGTTTCACCAAGAATGGCCCATAACTACACTATCTCTGTAGCTCAGCCAGGGAGTATGTAGCAAATATGTTCATCTCATCAAATTCCCCCTGAGGACATCCTCCCCACAAATGAAACACAAGAATGTGTTTTGTTTGGTGCAAAAAAGTCAAGGATACTCCAAAATTGCTTACCTAATAAGACTTTGAAAGATCATTTAAACTCCAAGGAATAACCCTTTCATCACAGCCCACCTCTACTTCTTTCAGGAAGAGCTATGACTATTGGCTATTAACTGAGCCTTTATGTGAAGAAAAGAGGAAACTGAAGACAGAAGAACCATTATGTAAGTCCTGATTTGGCATCTCAATTAAGCCAATATTAAAAAGCAATATAACTCCCCAGTCGGCATACATCTATAATGGGAGTGGAATGACTGGAATCCCTTCCAAAGGACCATGACAAAGAGTTCATTATGCCAGCACAACTTGTGATGCCCCCAGGAAGCCACTACACAGCCAAGAGGAAAGATGGAGGGGAACAGAAGAGGAAAGGGACTTTAAAATTGGCTTTGCCAGGTGCTAAGTAGAATTTATTCTTTGTCCCCAGGGAATAAATATTAGTATTCTAAAATCTAATCTGCCAGAACAGCTAAGTCAGCCCTATCCGGATGGCTAAAGCTTCAAGTGACTGCCCACAAGGACAGAGCTTCGGAATTACTTCTAACACCTGCTCTTTCAGTCAGCAAGGGCTGGAAGAACAAAGCAGGAACTCAGCCTCCAGGGTCACTTGAAACAAGTGTCTGGAGGAGGTAATGGGGTAGAAAGGTCACCCTTGGGAGGGGAGGATGGAAGAGCAATCGCCTGTGAATTCCTACATCTGTCTTCCATTCAGAAGGCAAACTCACTCAAATCCTTTTCTTTTTCAAGGGGCATCTTGACATTTTCTAAGGGCACAAGATTTCTACTTAATGAGATGCAGGGAGTGCTAAGGCCCCACACTCCAGTGCTTATGAAGAAGTAATATAACAAACTGCCGCCAGGACCTATAAAGAAGAACCATCTGACTGGGGCATCCTATTGCTCTAGGCAGGAGACATAGTTGTGACAGATGTAAAGGGTCCCCAAATCTGCCCTCCCCCCAGTGGAAGGCAAGATCCTTGAGAGAAGGGAATTGTACTTTGCTTTTTTCTTCTTTTTCTTTTCAACTCTTTATTTCAAAATAGAGCTTTGAACACTTTCTTAACTGGACATTATGATTTCATTGGCATAGGAAGCTCCTGGTGACAACTCCCTCTACCAACACAGGACAGAACCTTCTCTGCAATAATTTGTCTTAGAGAGTTATCTGGGGGCACTGAATGGTTACGTGACTTGTCTGGAGTCTCACAGAACTTGAACCCAGGTCCTCCTGCCTCTAAAGATAGCTCTCTATACAAGACTCATTACCTTTAAACACCATAAATACTTAGTAAGCTCAATAAATCCTTGCTCAATTGACTTGAAAAATATCTGAGTCCCAACTCCAGCTTACCAGAAATTTCTATCATTTCATTCCTTTAAAATAAGGCATCTGAGAGCTCTTTTAAGGCACCAACACCCACATGGACACTGCATTTGTGGATCTTGTCAGTTGTAGGTCCAAACCGATTAGGTGTCCACACTAAGTCTGGCATCAAAATAATGAGAGGAATGGGGAAGGCAAGAACAAAGTTGCTTAAGGAGGAAAAAAATTAGTCCTGCTCAGAAACGGAGAAGGTCAAAGCCTTTGTGGTGATCATTAGTGAGATGGGACCCTTGAGTAGCCCCTGTACTTCAAGGCTGGGCATGATAAGGGAGACCCAGTCTTTGAAAAATTGAAACAAATAAAATAAAATACAAATTTTCTCTGTATCAATAAATGTAATCAGGGCTCACATACATTTCCCTAAGATGCTCCTCAGCAGTGGAGATTGATTACTAGATGCTGAGTGCCTTCTCAAGGGACAGAGTTGGCAAGAGCTTGAGAGAACAGAGAACTTCCAATTTTGATAGAGTACATGTAAGGTGCCAGATTCTCTCCAGAGAGAGGTCCCTGAAGGGAAAGAAAGCCACTGAAAGAAGTCCATATGTGAAGGAGTTAGTACCTCAATTATGCTTCTCTCCCCAGCTCAATGTTCAAAGACAAGGGCTCTTGGGGAATTCTCTTTGAGTGAGATTTGGAATTCCCTCTGTTGGTTAAGATATCTTGCTACCAGTGGGCTAGTTTATGTATCTTGTATATTGCATGGTACAGTATTATCTATATAATTTCTCAGATTTCTTTTCATTGTTGGCTTAGATAAATGGGTTTATTCGCTATTTTCTATGCCCGATTTTTGTGTAATTGACATTTAGTAGGAAGGGATCTTTATAAATCAGACAGCTAGGTGGCACAACAGATAGAATGCTAGACCTGGAGTCAGGAAGACCTGAGTTCAAATCTTCCCTTAGACACTTAGTAGCTGTGCAACCCTGGGAAAGAAACAAGCTCTTTTGCTTATTTCCTTATCTGAAAAATGGGGATAATAGTAGCACCTACTGTTTTAAGTTGTTTTAAGGATCAAAGGAAATAATAATTGTAAAGCATTTAGCACAATGCCTGGAACATAGTAACTGCTACATAAATGTTAGCTATTTACCACTACTATTACTACCACTACTACTACTACTACTACTACTACTACTACTACTACTACTACTACTATAATAAGAATAATAATAACTACTACTATTACTACTACTATTAAGAGACATGGAAAGTACAAAACTATATATAAGAAGTTTAAAGGCAGAAACATCTCAAACTGTCAATTGTTTACCCAGATTTTATGGAGTATTAGAGGGCAGAGATGAACAGACTTCAGCGAGAGGTCTTTTTCTCCTACTGCTTGCTCCATGTCCAGATATCACTTGGATTTCTTTGTACTAATGGTCACTGGCCCAGGCCCCTTTTTATAGAGCAGACAGGGCTACTCACAACCTTTGATGAGCAGAGAGTCATTAACTACAGTTCCACCAGTAAAATGGAGAACCACTCTGTCTTACGATATTCGGTGTGGTTCTTTCCTCCAAACCTCAAAACACTGCCATCTGACTCACTACTGTAAGGAATGCAAGGGCCTTGAGACCTGCCTTATATCTAACCCCAAAAGACCACTGAACCTTAAAGTTTGCCTTGTAGGCTAAATCTTGCTGTCTCCGTCTTCTAGAATGTGTGACCTCCTTAAATATCTCAATTTTCTCTTTGTGTCTCCAGTCCCAACCATCATTTGGAGTTTTCTTGGCACATTTTGCCATTTCCTTCTCCAACTCATTTTACATATGAGGAAACTGAGGCAACTGGGGTTAAGTGATTTGCTCAGGGTCACAAAGCCAGTGAGTGTCTGAGGCCAGATTTGAACTCAGAAAGATAAGTCTACTTGGCTCCAGTTCTGGCACTCCATCCACTGCACCATCTAGCTGCCCTCCGTGACACTTGCTAAGCATTTAATAAATGCCTTTTCTTCCTTCTTTCATTTATTGATATAAAATGAAATTTTCATCCGTATCATCATACCCTAATATGTCTTCCATTTTTAATATTCTACTATTCTATGAACTTTTTATTTTATTCTTAATTCTGTGAGTATGTTTAGAAAATTCAAATAAAAAGATGCCTGGATTCAAAGTAAAATGTCCAAATGAGAGAGTAACCCTAACAACATAAATACATGAAGGAAAAGGGTGTCCATTTCTTGCAGGACCACCAAGCTTCCATAGAAAGTATTCAGAGTGTAAATCATTACTGATTAGAAAGTCAGCTGTGTCATAGAATACATTTGATGCCATAAATCAATAAATCAACAATAATGTGACACAGTGAAATATCTCAGACAAGCCCCATCATCCTAGAAATACCCCAGCAAAGATCTAGAAGGACACGAGGTAGAAAACACCAGATAAGAAAACCAAAGAAAAAGACCAGTAAATTCCTTCATCCATTTTAGAACTGTGGAAGAGGACAGTCATAAGCCTGTGGGTGCTTGCTTAGGGAATGAATGGACCAGTGGAGGCTAAAGCCAATGCAAACTTGGGTAAAGAGGACTTGAAATCAACAGGATTGCAGCCCGGCTTGTCAGAACATAGGTCACTAAGCAAGAGTCTGGGGCTCAGGAAATTCTAAAAAGCTTAAAGAAATCCCTCTGTCAGAGTCATAGCAGGCAACTTGAGAAGCATAGCCTAGGTAACCTATATACAAAAAGCCTGAGTCTTGAAACCAGAACTCTTCCCAGACCCATAACAGAAAACAAGGGCACTACATTTTTTGGGCAGCCTACACACCGGAAGTCTTGCAAAAGGCCTGAAATCAGTAAGATCTCCACACTACTGGGCTTTATTAAGGCTATAGCGGAGAATGGGGCAAACTTTCCACGTGGAGCTCATAAAGACAAAGAGACAGGAATGAAGTCCATATTAGCACTTGCATCGGGCCACCTGGAGACAGTCAGAAGCTAGAGTTTGTGGCCAGTTGTGCCCAGCTCTTTGTGGACACATTTAGTGTTTTCTTGGCAAGGACGTTGGAGTGGTTTATCATTTCCTTCTCTGGTTCATTTTATGGATGAGGAAACTGAGGCAGACAGGGTTAAGTGACTTACTTGGAGTCGTCACTAAGTGTTTGAGGCTGAATATGAACTCAGGTCTTTCTGATATCAGGCCCAGGATTCCATCCACCACTGCCACCTAAAAAAAAAAAAAAAAAAAAAAAAAACCTAAAAAGAAAAAAAGTAATTCTGAAGACCTAGCTTGTTCCTGAAGATAAGACTGTTAAAAAGCACTTTCCTCACTTATTTGCAGAGATAGGGTAATATTGGTATGGAACAAGTACATACAGATGTACTAGCCATGCTTTTAAAAGCCTTTTTGCAAAATCATCTCATTTGAGACTAACAACAAATCATAGGGGCCCCTGTGCCATAAGCTTTCGGAGTCCAAAGGGCCCAGGTTTTCTTTAGGGGATTGTTCATGTATCTGACTCGGCATCACTCTTCTCCTCACCCTGAAAATGTAGGGAAATGGCCACCTGATGCTAGGAAGCATGCTGGTGACAACCCCCTTTGTAAACTCTGAGCTCGCAAAATTAAAGAACTGAATCAACGCATACATTTCTGAGCTGCTTTTCTTCCTCTTTCTTTTTAATTCTTTGTTACAAAGAATGGCTCTCTGTTACAAAGAATGGCTCTCTGTGGAGGTGAAAGAATATCTTTGGAGATGAAGGTTATACAAAAGCTAATAATAATAATTATTACAAATATCATTTACATATTACTTTAAGGTTTGCAATATACTTTACTAAAATCTCATTTTGTCTTCACAACAGCTCTGGGAGGTGAGGATTATGATCCCATTTTACAGATGAGGAAAGTGAGCCGGGTTAAGTAACATTTCCAGGCTCACCAAACTTGAAAGTGTCCAATGCCAGAATTGAAATTCAAGTCTTTTTGACTCTGGGTCCAGCATAAGTAATCTACATAGGGGAAAAAAGTGAAGAATGAATGCTTTTTGCTTAAATAAGAACATGCAGTTGGAAAGGCAGCCCATTGGTTCAGCCATTCTGCACACTTACTGTTTTTCAAAGAATCCCAAAATTTGAGAACTGGAAGGGAGTTCAGTGCCCACTTAATTCAACTCATACATATCCTGGAATATTATTGAGATAAAATCTGTTTACCTATTCTCAGGTAGAGAGAAGTTTTCTAATAAGCTTTCTGATGTCTAGAAATTCAACCACAAATGAAAATTCAAACTTTGAGTAAATAATTAAGGGAATGAGCTACTAATCCTATCACTATTCCTGATTATTCCAGTACTAACTCAGTAATCTTTTATAATTTTTGTAACTTATCTATGCTTCAGCTTCTCATCTTTTTTTTCCTTTTGGAGGGGGGAAAGCAGGGCAATTGGGGTTAAGTGACTTGCCCAAGGTCACACAGCTAGTGCGTCAAGTGTCTAAGACCAGACTTGAACTCAGGTCCTCCTGACTCCATGGCCTGTGCTCTATTCACTGTGCCACATAGACGCCCCTACAGCTTATCTATAAAATGGGAATACCATCAATCTTATGGCGTAGTCAGTCTTCTGGAACTGGGACAAATTGCCTTTACCATTTCCCAACCCATGTTGGACTGGTAATAGTCAAGTGTCATTTGAAAATCCCACCCAGAAAAGTGCTTTGGGATTTTATTTTCTTTCTCTGTTGGCCCATGAACAAGTGAAGAGTACTCTGTTAGACAGGGTACATTCCATCCTGAAAGGAAATAGATAGGTATAATCATCATATCTTAACCTTTCATTAGGGCAGCCCAGGTGGGGCAGTGGATAGAGAACCAGACTCAGAATCAGGAAGACTCATCTTCATGAGTTCAAATCCAGCCTCAAACATTTACTAGCTATGTGACCCTAGGCAAGTCACTTAACCACATTTGCCTCAGTTTCATCACTTTTAAAATGAGAAATAAATGACAAACCGCTCTAGTATCTTTGCCAAGAAATCCCCCATCAGACAGGACTGAACAACAACAAAAAACCCTTTCATTGGTAATTGATTCTCCCCTGAAAAATGGAGAGTAGTTGGATCCTTATTCCCTGAAAAAATTTGGTGATGCCAAGGTCAGCTACAGAAGTAACAGATGGGAATAGTCTGAAAGAGGTCAAGTCTTTAATTTCACTCCAGCTGTTGAACAGAAAGAACTGTGCCTCCTGACAGATTTTAAACACCCTAGAGACATTCTTCTCTGTAGTAGGTGAGGATAAAACTCAGCACAGACTAAATCTTATACATACAACTATTCATCAACTCTTACTTGGGCCACTGCAATAGCACCCTAATTGGTCTCCCAACATTGTCTTTCCTTTCCAATCTCTCCTCTATACAACTGCCAAAATAATATTCCTAGAGCAAGGGTCTAGTCACATCATTCTTCCATTCAAGAGGCTTCAATGGTTCCCCATGTCTTTAGATTAAAACAAAAACTCCTATTTGGCATTCAAGCCCTTCACAATCTGTTTAACCTGTCTTTCCAAGCTGATCACACATGACGCCCCCTCCCACATCCTACGCTGCAGTCAAATTGGTCTGTGCGTATATGACACTCCATCTCTCCGCTCCATACCTTTTCACAGACTCTTCCCAATTCCTGGAAGGCTTTTCCTCCTCATTTCCACCTCTTCATACCTCTAGTTTGATTCAAGGTGTGATTATGGGCCTTTCCTGATTCCCCTACTTATTAATGCCTCCTCTCCCCCCAAAGAAATCATTGTGACTTTAGATTGTGCTTTGTGTAAGCTCTAGTGGCTCAAAACTTCACTAAGCCCTTTGGGACAACCTGTATATGTCACATGTCATTGTATCCCACTGTTCTATCCCCACGAGCAGAACAGAAACGCGGTGTAGACAGGGACTGGACAGCGTTTCTGTTTATTATCGCCAGTGTTTCTCACAGTCCCTAGCACACAGCAGACCATTAATAAAATTCTCATTGGCGGATCGCATGGCGGGTTGAGCAAGACCTGACCCTTACAACTACAAAACTGTTTATCATCTCAGAAAGAAGACCAGAGAACAATGCTTTTAAAGAGCTGTGTGATGCTGCAGAAAGACCCTTGATGGCAAGCAAAGCCTAAGAGTTCTGGTTTAAAAGTGCATAGAAAGAATTCCAGGAGGGAAGTCCTGCTTGGAGTCCTACTTGTCCAAAACTAAAAGAGATAAAGATGAGATACAGTCTTTCGGGAGATGGGGTGTTTGTAGATTTAGGACTGAAATGAACCTCAGTGCCCATTTAGTTCAACCCAGGAGTGGGGAACCTGCGGCCACACTTGAGGACTCAGAGGGTCCTATGTGGCCTGGAGGCTGCAGTTCTACACCCCTGCAGGAGTCCCACCTTCTTCATTTTACAAAGGAGTAAAACTACCCATTAGAGAGTTTCTTTTCTGAGAACTCTTTCATGTTTTTTTCTATATTTCAACAAAACTTTCCTTGTTTAATTTCACAAGCTCAATAAACTGTGTCAGGTAGCCATTTCCCCACATTTTCAGGGTTGGGGGGAAAGGCAATGCCAAGTCAGGGACGTGAAAATTTCCCTAAAGTAAACCTGGTCCCTGTGGGATCTGCAAGTCTCTGGCACAAGGGCCACAGTCATTTGTTGTTAGTCTCAAATGAGATAATCTTGCAAAAATCCTTTTAAAAGCATGAAGCATTATAGGATGGCAAAAGTATTATTATGACTTTCCTACCTACCAAATGCAGGTTATGATGCCCTTTTCCCATTTGCTTGGGGACTTTAAGAGGACTAAGACATTGAGATAGGGTAGAAGCCACTCCTCAAAGTGATGGGCAGAGCCAAGCTAGGCCTTTCAGGTCATAAAGGTAGCACTTAGCAATGTTCTGGAACAGTCATTTACCAAATGGGCTCCCAGTGTCTCAGAAGTGCTTTAAATCCTTAGAAGAAAGGCTCTACGTGGTATTATTCCAAAGGCATCAGACCAAAGCTCATTTCCAGTTTAGGGTCAAATCTTTAAAGGGCTCTTATCAGACCCACATTACTTCACAGGTAATTTGGCCCCCAAGTTGCTTGTTATGAAAACCATTTCCTTCTTAAATATACAAAACAAGCCAGATGTAATAACTGTGCTTCTCATTTCATAATTACAGGTGTAAAATTACATATATGAATAGGTAGGCTACCCTTTGAAAATTTGGCCCTAGGGATTTACTGAAATTAATTAATTGGATTTTTTAGGCCTATCTAGAGCAATAACACTGAAAATAACCAACATGAAAAAAGGAGATTATGGTTTTTTAAAGCCCAGGCTGCAACTCTTTTGAGGACAGTTATAGCACAGCACATAGTAGACCCTTAACAAAAGTTTATTGAATGAATATAAAGCAAATTAATTCACAAAGTCCCAGAACTTCTAGCAGCTATGAAACCTTGACTATCTGTCCTTGGGCCATCAGTTAGAGAGACAGAAATGCTCACCATTATATAATCACTGGAAGGTCAAGACTCAGCAGCCCTCTCTCCTCAAGTGGAAATCATGAGCACTTAGAAATTGTCACCACTTAGGAAAATCACAAGTAGGCACCCCCACCCACTCTGCCTGCACAACGAGCCAGCCTTTGCCCTAGAAACCCCAACCATAGAAGAACTAGTCAGCTACCAGCAGTAAGCTAATGACTCATTTACAAGTCCTGTCTATTTCAAGCAAGCCACCATCTTTCCACATCTGACACATACTAGCCTAAAGTTTCCTCTATTATATATTTTCTCTCTTTCCACGTGCCCCTCACCTTGGGCCTTCTGATTACCCCCAAGAGAAGCAAATTTCCAGGCAACAAAGCAGGAGTAACACATCCCTGACATCTGCATAAGATTTCTGATCATCTCTGACAAATCAGTGGGAACACTCACATTATTTGACCAAAGATTTTAGACAGCACTGAGTCAGGCAGCTTTCTATCAACACAAACTAAAATCATGCTGTTTGCTATTCTGATTTCCTAGGGAAAAAATGTTCACAAATGCACTCAATCTTTGTCAGATCAGCAGGCCCTGCTCGTATCTCCCTGGAACAGATGCCGTTGGCTTTCAGTCTCATTAAATGGCTAGTGTTTTTCCTTTCCTGTCATTCTGATAAGCAAATAAATGTCTCCTGTTCTATGACTGCTATGCTTCTCATGGATAATTCTATGGAAAGTCTCCTGGCATTTAGTGATGTTGCCAGTTAAGGGCCTCAGAGGCCATGCGTTTGCAGTTATAGGGATATTTAGCCTAGAGAAGTGAGGACTTTGAGGGAGGGAACCTACCAGCTGTCTTAAAGTGTCTAAATTGCTGTCATTTGAGAAAAAAGGGATTTTTAGTCTGTGTAGCTCCAGAGGACAGAACTGGGGCCAGTTTAGTGAATGTTACAAAGAAGATTTCAATCTAACATAAGGAATAACTTTCCAATAACAAGAACTATCTAGTGATGGGATGGGCTATCTCATGAGATAATTTCTGAACATTAAAAGCGTTCAAATAATTTCTGAACATTAAAAGTGTTCAAACAGCATCTGGATGAACCCATCAGAGGCATTGTGAGGTTGTTGTTCAGCTGTTTTTCAATTATAACCAACTTCTTGTGACCCTATTTGGGGGCAAAGATACTAGAGTACTTCACCATTTCCTTCTCCAGATCATTTTACATTTAAGGAAACTGAGGCAAACAAGGTTAAGTGACTTGCCCAGGGTCACACAGCTAGTAAGTATCTGAGTTCAGATTTGAATTCATGTCTTTTTTACTTTGGGCCCAATACTCCATCCACTGTACCACTTAGTTGTTGCCTAGACTCTTCCTGAATTCCAGAGGAGGTTGAATTCCCACCTAGAAGATTCTATAATCCTAAGTAATCATGTTGGAAATTGAATTGATTTCCCTTCTTTCTCCCACATCCCTTTGTCCTTCCACTGAAAGAGGGCAGATATCTCAGGTTCAAAGAAAATACACAAGTCTGATTTCAATTATCTTTAATTACATGACCACAGAGTACTATCTAGCACTTATTGACATACTACTAGTAGAGTGCTTTGCAAATCATTATGCTTTATATACATATTAGCTTTGTTAAGTAGTCACACATTGCTAAGAACCAGGAGCAGAGAGACTTTGGAAGACCTCCCCAGAATCATAGAGACTTTGGAAGACCTCCCCAGAATCATAGAGACTTTGGAAGACCTCCCCACAATCATAGAGACTTTGGAAGACCTCCCCACAATCATAGAGACTTTGGAAGATCTCCCTCTACATAGAGAATCCCTAGAACCAATGAAGCATTGCAGAACTTCCCAGTATAATGGGGAATCCTTTGACTAGACTCCTCATGAGAACTCAGGAGAGCTAATCCTGGGTATGGGGATGCTATGGAAATTCCAGTGACCTTAAGGAAAGGACTTCTATTCAAATTTGGAAGTACTACGCATGGAATGGCCAAATATGACTGAACAAGCAGACCAGAAGAATAGAGTAGAATAGAACCTAACAGAAGTAAAGTGAAGCTCAGTATAAGCTGAACCAGGAGTTGTAACAATTTGGGTTGTTGTCTTTCCCCTCCTTTCCCAGAGACATCACTATAAAAAAATCTACTTAGATATTAGATCTTTCTCTTTCTTCCAAAAATGTGACTCCAGCATAAGATACATTGGCATTTTCTCAACTTTATTTAAATG
Organism: Pseudocheirus occidentalis; assembly: GCA_028646575.1. Classification (NCBI taxonomy): domain Eukaryota; kingdom Metazoa; phylum Chordata; class Mammalia; order Diprotodontia; family Pseudocheiridae; genus Pseudocheirus; species Pseudocheirus occidentalis. The sequence continues at coordinate 1,437 of JAQQSW010000034.1, read as the reverse complement.
TTTATCAGCATTTTGTGTTACTTAATACTACAAATAAATTAAACGGTTGTTAATTAAGATTTGTCAAAGACCTATGAGTTCACAAATTAAGATTAAGAAAAGGAAAAACTCTCCCATGAGAGAAGAGGTAGGGTAGGGCACCAGCTAGTTAGAGTTTTTGTTATACTGGCAGTTTTTGAGATTATTCCAGAGCATAAACCTTAGACTGCCTTTGCACAATTGAGAAACAGAGACAGATAGAGTTACAAAGACAGAAACAGAGACAGATAGAGTTACAAAGACAGAAACAGAGACCTTATTTTAAAGTTGTTTGGTGGGGGGAGGACGTGGGGAGAGCTCAGCTGAGTGTTTTCTCTCCTTCATGATCTTGGCTCCATGAGGTATACTTTCTGGAGTCTGGGTAAAGTGAAATTTTTCAATGACCTCAGACTCTTCAATTTTCCCCTCTTCAGATTTTAACTCATTTTGTGAAACTTAGGGTTAGGGTAAAGGTATTTCTTATCATTGTTACCCTGAATTACTTGGCAATATGTTGCTTTGTGACCTGAAACTGAGAGTATCATTGACAAAAGGTTAGTATGGAGTTTTTTCCCATATCTGATATTTTCTATGAAATCTAATAGGATCTATTGCCAGTGCCGCTATGAACTAGAATGGGCACATAATGAAATTGTTTGTGACTCCAGTCTATTTCATGGCCACTCTTTATTTGACTACTTTAGTGGTCAGCGCCATCTGCACTGAAACATTTCCAGAAAGTAGATTATTGGCATTTCTGATTTGTTCCAATGCAACTTGTCTATCTGTGGCCCAAAGAGATGAGTGTCACGTATTCTCTTATCTTACCTCAGGCTTCTTATCACAGCAATTTAAAATGGGAGCAGCCTGCAACCTGATGTTGCACCATCTATCTCTTTGACTCTTAGGAGCAATTGCATTATAACCATTTGTGGACTAAGGAAATCAGAACCATCACCAGAACTTGTTTACTTCAGGATTTGTGCCACTTTGGCAAGATTACTACGATTGGTTTCATGGCCAATGTGGTGTTGTCAGGGCATATGTTGTCTGTACTGTACAACATCCTGGCTGGCATTGCTTCACTTTGTCATTGCCCTAGTCCCCTGCTGGACTGGATTTGGATGCAGTTATTATTGATAATAATGGTATTAGTACTAGTCAGTCAGATGAAAAGGACAAAACAATGAGAATTGTAAAAATAGAGAGCATTTATGTAGGACCTTGAGGTTTGCAACACTCAGAAAATTTGATCTTTAAACAAGGGGAAAACTACAGGTATTATTCCAATTTATTTAATAATTTGTATACCATTATTACCTTCCCGGGTTATTATAAGGATGAAATAAAAATAAATAGTAAATAAAATAGTATTTGTAAAGAATTTACAAAACTTAAAGTGATAGGTAGATAGATAAT
>JAQQSW010000033.1:173080-194506 GCA_028646575.1 Pseudocheirus occidentalis | reverse complement strand
GTACACTATGAAGATGTCCTGTATAATCACACATCCATAGCCTGTATTGATCTGAGTGTCCTTCTAGTAGGGGTAGGTGACAAGGGAGGAATAGACAGAATCTAGAATTTAAAGTTCTGCAATACCTGCAACTAGGAATTAAGATATACAGGGTCTGGGATAGGGAGACCTCTCCTGACCTACCAGAAAATAGGAGAGCAGAACAGGGGAGGGGCTTTACAGTGGGATTGCTGTTATGGGGTTGGGGTAGGAGCAAGACGGGGAGAAAATGTGTAATTCAAAAAATGTAATGAAAATGAATAATGTAAACGAGAAAACAAATAAAAACTAAATTAAAAACAAAACAAAACAAAAAAACATAATTGGACACATGGAATAAAGACTGGTTACAAAAAATAATTGGGAAATATTTAACAAATTAAATAAAATATGAATGGTATTAATAAGAAAAATAAAAATAAAAAAATACTGTTACTAGTGGAGCCACTAACATACTTGGGAATTAGAAAGGATCCAATTTTAATTCTTATCTCAAAAATATTCTTGGAAAAGGTCAATGTAGGTCTAAGCCTTGACAATTAATATGACTGAAGAATTTACTAAGAGATGAATGAAACTAAAAGGAGATAAGTCAGGTAAGGAAAATGACTAGACCAAGAAGTTTCAATTAAATTACTGAACAATAAAATTTACCTGTTCATCATCTATTGTCATTGAGTCCAGGCTGGCAGCTCTTCAGAAGAAAATACCAAAACCTAAAAATCCACTATATTTTAATAGGTGCCTTTAAAATTAAACATCTGTGATTATGAGCCAAGTAGATGTCATTAGAACATTGTCTTTTTTATAATGTTTTATTCTAGATAGATAAAAAGAAATGTTAGCAAATAAATCTTTTTCTTATTTCAGACCTGGAAAGCATCTCACTGAAATAATATTCAAGACATTGTAAAGTCATGTACAGGCAGCTTTACAGAGGACTGCTACTGTCAACAGTTTTCAAAGTGCAATTACATAGTATAGTGAGTTCTCTATTCAATGACAAATCAGAGCAAATCATTCACAGAAAATCAAGGGACAGCATTCACAATGTTACAACTTATCACAGAAAATAAAAATACAGCATTCAACATGTCACAACTGAACAACTTATCATTAAAATGGCCACATGGTTTTCACCAAAGTGATCACATAGTTTTAAGAAAGTACGTTCATTTAGTCAATCACAAAATGCTCCATTCAATCACAAAGTACAAAAGTCAAAATTCTCCACCCCTAGGTCACAGTAAATCATAATCTCAGTTGGTACACAGTATCCAAGTAAAGTCTTCTTTCAGCTTGACTTGAGACTGGCTCTCGGCTTCCTCTTGGTTCCTCTTCCATGGTCCCATCTCCAAGTGTTAGCTGGGTTCAAAGCATGCAGCTCCCAGTTGCTTGTCCAGCTCCTTGTCCAGTTTTTCATTCAGTTTCTATTCCATATTGAAGCTAATAGGGTCCATCTCACCTCAAGCCCTTCACAATTCCTGTTTCTGGGAAGACACATCTTGACAAAGCCACAATAATATTCATATGCATTGCTGACAACATCATTGATTCAATATTTGCCTGTGAAATCAACTCAGACCTACCCACAAAGTCCAAGAACTCAACACAAATCATCAAAATTAAAATTACACAGATCCACAAACAATGTCCAAGAGGTCAGCACAAATCATCAGTAAAGTTTTAAGACCTTCAAATCCCTCCTCCAGGGCTTCTGTAAACATACTACCAGAAAATCCTCTTTCAGGGCCTCCAGTAAGGTCCCAGGGCTTCTGTACAAATCATCACAAATATTAACACAGAGCAGACAAACAGAGTGCCAGGATACCACAAGGTTTCTCCTTTTTGACTCTGCCCCCACAAGAGTCCTCTTCCCAATTCTGACTTTCTCAGCTTGTGCTCTTTGTGATATAGTTATTACCTCCTCCCCTTCCTGTTGCAGGAGTTCATGAGTTCTATGGTCCACAAGTTACAGAGATTACACATTATGTTTCCTAACAGGCTTGATACAAGGTTCAAACGAAACCTGAACTGAAACATGTTAATTCAATAGCAGAAACAAAGTGTGAACTACTTCTGTGCTTGCCATTTTATATATATATATAGAAGTAGGCTGGGGAATGAGATTAGAATCATATTTCCATGAACAAGTAGATGTTTAAATGAGAAATGTTTTACTTCACTTGTGTAGGATTAGTTATATTGCAAACTACTGGACTCCAGCATACAGAGTGATTTTTTTTTAACATTCATTTTTTCCCCAGGGGCATGTCTATGTTTCCTTTTATAACATGAATGTTATGGAAATTTATTTTACTGATTAAATACATGTAACCTATATTAAATTGCTTACTGTCTTATTTAGGGTTGGTATGGATAGAGGGAGAAAATTTGGGACTCAAAATTTTAAGAACAAAAATTGCTTTCCATGTAAGTGGGGAAAATAAAATAAGCAAATATAAAATGTTTAAAAAGAAAAAAAAATAAAACCAATAGTATTAAAAGAAAATGTTTCCCTGTTTTTCTTTTTTAATTAGGTCTGTTTTTGTTTTTATTTTTTCTGAGTTATTCCATTTTTTTTTAAAGTGTTGTTTTTTTCAGTCAGGTTGTTTACTCTCTTTTCATGATTTTCTCGCATCATTCTAATTTCTCTTCCCAATTTTTCCTCCACTTCTCTTATTTGTTTTTCAAAGTCCTTTTTCAGTTGATCTATAGCTTCTAGGCATTTTTCAAGTGTCTTGGAAGCATTTGGTGTGGGAGTTCTGATTGTGTCGTCTTCCTTCAGTTCAATGCTTTGATCCTTTTTGTCCACAAAAAAGGATTCTAGAGTTTTATTGCTGTCCTTATTTTGTTTTCTTTTCCTCATTTTGGCCAGTAAATTAACTGGTTGTTTTTTTTAGCTTTAGGGGGGGAAAGCTATGTTCCAAATCGCTGGGGTTTTCCCAGCTGCTGGAGCTATTTAGGGGGGTGTTGCAGCCCCCCCCAGCTTTGGCTTGCTGAGAGCACACCCCAGGACCACCACCCAAGACCATGATCTGGATCCATGTCACTCAATGCAAGAGCACTTGACCCTGATCAATCAACTAAGTCCCCCCCTGCAGGGTCCGCAGGCCAGTGGCTCTGAAGAAGCCCAGTGGAGGCAGCCGCTGGTTACAGCAATTCATGCCCTTCCCCCACTGCTTCCTTGCCCTGGGGGAAGATTGGCGGAACTGCTTTTCCTCCCCCAAATAGTTTCAAAGTTTCACTTTCACTGACCTTCTCTAATCCTGGCTTGCTAAATGTTGCTTTTACTTTTTCTGAAAACATTATTGCTCCTGGTTTTTTTAATCTTAGCTCAATATAATGAATTCTGTTTTAGCCCCTTATTTTTCCTCTCCTTGTGTCTCTGTTTCAAGCATTTTTCTTGTAAATAACATAGTGTTGGATTCTACTTTTTAATCTATTCTGGTATCTACTTCCATTTTATAAGTGTGTTTATCCTGCTCACATATATTGTTACAATTATTAGCTATGTATTTCTTTCAATCCTAATTTATCCCTTGTTTATTCCCTCCTCTCTCTCCTTTTAACCTGTTCCACCTCAAAAGTCTTTTTTTTCTGACCACTTCCTTCTTTAATCAATCTTCCCTTTTATTAGCCTCCATGCCCTTTTCTTATCCATTTCTCCTCCTACTTCCTTATAGGGTAAGGTAATTGTTTATACTTAACTGAGAAGCATGTATATTATTCCCTGTTTGAGCCAATTCTGCTGAGAGTAAATTTCAAGTGTTGCTTGTCACCCTGACCACCTTCTCTTCCAGTATAAGAATTGTTTATTTCACATCTCCTTTCTATAAGACAAATTTCCCTTTTCTTCCTTCCCCTTCCCCTTTCTCCTACTACATCTGTTTCTTGCCCTTAATTTTATTTCTTTAAATCATCCCACCATAATCATCTCACATAATCTGTCTCTCTTTCTCTCTCTCTCTCTCTCTCTCTCTCTCTCTCTCTCTCTCTCTCTCTCTCTCTCTTATGATTTCCATAATAATGATAAAATTTTCAGAAGTATAGTTATCATCTTCCTTTATGGGAATGTAAACATTTTAATCTGATTGATTTCCTTATTTCTTTTATGTATTTAACTTTGTATGCTTTTCTTGAGTCTTTTATTTAAGTCAGATTTTCTATTCATTTATGTCATTTTTATCAACAGTCCTTGAAAGTCTTTTTTATTATTGAATGTCAATTTTCTCTCTGAAAGACTGTACTCAATTTTGTTGGGTAGATTATCATTGGTTTTGATCCCAGCTCCCTTGCCTTCTAGAACATCAAATTCCAAGTTTTCTGATCTTTTACAGTGGAAAATATTAAATTATGTGTGATCCTGACTGTGGCTCTATGATATATGAAAGTTTTCCTTCTGGCTATTTACATTTTCTCTTTGATTTGGGAGGTTAGGAATTTGGTTATAATATTCCTGCAATATAATATTTCATTTTAATATCCCTTGCAAGAGGTAATCATTGGATTCATTCAATTTCAATTTTCCCCTCTGGTTCTGTTAAAAGGACAGTTTCTCTTGATAATTTCCTGAAATATGAAATCTATACTCTTTGGTTGGTTGTGGATTTTGGGTGCTCCAATAATCCTTAAATTATATCTCCACAGTCTATTTTCCATCTCAGTTTTTTTCATTGAATTTTTTTCATAATCTATTGTTTTTCTTTGTTTTGATTTTGCTTCATTTACTTTAATTTTTCATGTAGTTACTAACTTCCATTTCCAATACTAATTTTAAGAAATTATTGTCTTAAATGAGCTTGTATGTTTCCATTCCATTTGCCCAATTCTGCTTTCTAAGGCATTCTTCTTTTCCGTTTATTTTATCAAGTTATTAACTTTGTTTTAATAATTTTCTTATATTACACTCATTTTCCCTAATTTTTCCTCTACTCCTCTTATTTTATTTTTAAAAATCCATTTAAGCTCTTTCAGGCATTCTTATTGTGTTTATATCTAATTCATATTTTTTTTCTTTCTTTCTTTTTGATCCTATGACATCATCCTCTTCTTCTATGTTTGTTTCTTGATTTCTGTGTATATCCAACCTTCTTGTGGTTAGATTATTTTGTTTTTGCTGTTGTGGTTTGCTAAAGTTTCCAACCTATTTACTGACATTTAATTTGTGTTAAAATTGGGCTCTGCTCCTGTGATGGAAGGGACACTATCCTGGGTGCCAGGCCTTTCTTCATTTTCTTTTCACTCTTGCCCTTTCAATCTGTAAATTTTCTGTTCTTCTAAGTTAGTATTATCTAAGGAGAGGTGTGTGCACTACTCTCTTGATTTTTACTCCATTCTCTACCCAGGAAGTATACTTATTCCTTTGTAGTCACCAGGGTTAACATTATTCCTGGGCCTTGAACTGTGACCAAGTCCCTTGCTCTCCTGGAGCCACTATTGCTAGAGCTTACTGTGTCCTAGAATTGTTACATTCCTCTCATTGGAATGATAACTAGAGCCACAGCTCCTTTGTTCCACAAGTACTGTTATTGATCCTTTTGGACCTTGTACTCCAACTGGAACTACATACAGAAAATGCAATAGAGACCTGAATTCAGCAACAGCAAAGAATCCCCTGCAATCTCATTCTCACCAGTTGTTTGACCCCCACCATCCATGTATTGAGAAGTGAGGAAGCTGCTACATCTGATGCAGGCACCCACAAGGAGCATGCTTCAAGAATTGTATTCTTAGGACTTACCACTCCTTTTCCCCTGGTGAGACAGATCTTTCTTGTTGATCACCAAAGTGGTCATGGGCTAGAAAATTGTTTCAAATTTGTTGGTTCTCTTGCTTTAGAAATGTATTTTAAGTTTTATTTTATAGTTGTTTGGAGGGTAATTTGAAAGAAATAGGCTAAGTGCTTTTCTAGTCCATCATCTTCGCACTGTTTCTCTGTTTGTTTTTTATTACATTACAAACTTGGGCCAAATAAGTGAAACATTTAGATGCTATGATTATATCTAACATCCTCTCAAATAAGCACCACATGGATGGTAAAGTTTTTAGACTCATTATTTCTTGCATTTAAATTAGAATAAATTCTTAGTATGCTAAATCTTGAGCACAGAGAACTATGGGGTTTCTACGTAAGAGCTTGCAGTGCCAACGAGACAATAGCAGCCTAATTCCTTTAGCAAGTTTGCAAGTTCATTTTGGTCTTTGGTGCTTTCTGTATTATTTGCAGACAGCAGTGAAAAATGGCCTTCTACTTTGACTGCCTAATAGCTGCTTAAGACTGTCACTACCCAGAGAGCAGAACTCAGCTTTGAGGTGAGTAAGGAATAAAGTGCCAAAGCTGTTAAAAGGGCCAAAAAAGAAGGGAGGAGCTGACTGCTAAGAAAACACTGCCAAATGGCTTACCATTTTCTTGGGTCTTTTTTTTGGTTTAAAACCAGGTTGCTATCAAAGCAATGCTCTTCTCCCTCCCCAACAGTCCTACACCTTTGTATCTGCTTATGTTTACTCATTAAATACATACTCCCTTTAATTGCCATCATACCTGAAATTCATTAAGGCAACTTACTTTTTTACTTTGGGAAAAATAGTTTTATAAATAATAATTTTGAATAGGTCGATAATTTTCCATTACTATTGGATAAAGTGAAGGTGATCTGGCACACTCATTACACAAGGCAGACTAGCACAACGCACTGGAAATTAAGTTCAAATCCTGCCTCATATCCATTTTTAGCTGTGTGACTCAGGGCAAGTAATTTATTTTCTATGGGACTCAGTTTAACTGCCTGATTATGAGGAGTGAGTAAATGTCCTTATGATATCCCTTCTAGTTATTAATATATGATTCCCACTAGTATCAGGATCCTGCCATTGTCATAATTACTGTATTGGGGCTAGTATCATGTTAAGTGTTCAAAGACATAGGTGTCAGATTCTTAGAGGTTTCCTGAAAAGTATATGGTTACTTTGAGTGGTTTTATAATAATAAAAGTTTAGGAATAAAGCCAAAGCTGCTTAGGACAAGATAAAATGTTATTCTTTTATTTTTAATGGTATTTATACATACATATGTACACACACACATATATGTAATAAATACCTTAACATATATTAAAATCCATATTTATATATGTGCATGCATGTGAAAGTATTTTAATACAATTCTAAGCGTAATTTAAAATCTTTCTTGAATAACAAAATAGTTATGTTGCTTCTTGCTACATTTGTTCGCAAACAGTGCACCATAGAGTTAACGCATTTTTTTTCATAACAGTCAAACTTTAATTACATTCATCCCATGTATCAATATATTGACATATAAGTAAAACATCTGGGCTAAAATTTTTCAGGTAGTAATTTGCCTCCAGTGAGTTTTTGTTGTTAATCCACCCCAAAATTGTTATGGAAATGTCTTGCATACCATCCTCAGTTAAAGGGGATATCTTCCAAACAACTTGAAGTTTCACATTATGAAAGTTTAAAACTTCATTAATATCTTTGTGACACCCTGGATTAGTATTCAATAATGACATAAAAATCCCATGGGAAGCAATGAATCGTTACAATTTGTGGACAAAATTCAGAATTTCAGTCTATACTTTCTTTTTGTGTTCTCTGATTTTGGATTGAGATTTTTTTTTAAGTTAGTAATATGATATTGTGAAAGAATAGTAGAGACCGTGATTAGATAGAGTGCTTAAAAATTTAAGTATTTTATTACTTAATGTGGGCTTCATTCTTGTTGTAAAGCCTTTTTCTGAACAACATTTCAAGTTCTGGTATTTTAAAAATTGGAAGGAAAAGTTGTGAAGTTAAATTTTAACACTGCACAATTATTTTCTTTTAAAAATATCTTGAGGGGTTGCTAGGTGGGGCAATGGGGTGGCTAGGTGGTGCAGTGAATATAACATCAGTCGTGGAGTCTGAAGTACCTGAATTCAAATCCAGCCTCAGACACTTAGCACAAAAAGCTATCTATGAGACCTTGGGCAAGTCATTTAACCCCAACGGCCCTCCAAAAAAAAAAAGAAAAAATCTTGGACAAGGCAAGGAATTACCTCTTATAAAGCGCTCACTGTGTCTTCCAGTTACTGTGCTAAATTGTTTTGTTGTGTTTTTTTTGTGGGGGGAGTGGTTTATTTTGTTTTTACAAGTATTTTACAAGTATTGCCTGATTTGATCCTCACAAAACTTTGTAACTTAGTTGTTATTATCCTAATTTTATACTTGAAGATAATAAGACAGAGATTAAGTGATTTACCTCAGGTCATAGAACTAGTAATTATTGAAACTAAAAATGAACTCAGGTCTTCCTGATACCTGTACCAGCTCTCTATCCATTGTACCACCTAGCTGCTTTCAGCAGCAATTTTAAACTCAATTTACAGAAGGAAGTGGTCCTTCAAAATCAGGAAGAATGCCAAAGATATTGAAGGATTTGAGAAGGGCAATCATTGTCTCAATTTTAAGAATGAAGATGGAGTCTTAAAATTCTATTCCAGATATTTCAATAACAGTGCTGGATGAATTTCTAGAAGTTATTCAGGGAATACAAAGGAAGAATTTAGAAAAGGAAATGATCATGAAGAGTCACAGTTATTTTAGCAAGAACACTTTATACCTGACTAATAGTGTATTACTCTGCTAGAGGGTTAGTAAGCTAATTAATGGATGATGGTAGTCACTGACTAGGTTAGATCTAATACATATAAATCTCAATAAGTCCTTTGACAAAGTCTCTCAAATTATTATTTTCCCATATAGTATCCTTTCAGAAAGGATGCACAAATGTATGCTAGAAAGCACTGTTGTTGGGTATTGATTGATTTGTCCGAGTAAAGGAATATTCATTTAATACAGCAACATCATTTTAGAAAATGTCAATCAATAGAGAGGCTCTGGAGATCAATCTTTGACTCTGCCATTGAACATTTCAATCAATCAATCTGAACCCAATCTAAGGAATTTGCTAGTTGCTTTGCTAGGGCAAGTCATTTAGTTTCTGTTTCTTTTTCTATTTTCTGTCAAATGGCAACAATAGGATGCATGCTGATAAATTTAGGGTTAGAAGATGCTTTAGAAGTCATCTAGGAAACACCGTTCCTTTTATGGTTAAGAAAACTGAGTCTCAGAAGGTTCTAAGTGAATTGTCCAAAAAATACACTACAAGTAACAGAATATGAAAGCAGATCCCTGATTACTTAAAATTATAGATTCATCAAGTGAAGGAATTTTAGAAACCCTATATTTCACTCCCTTCATATGACAGATAGGAGAATAATGGTCCAGAAAGGTTAAAATATTCACATAAGATAACATAAATAGTAAGAGAAAATGCTCAGATTGAAACCCAAGTTCTTTCAATTTAAACCCAATTCTCTTTGCATTGAGCTGCATTGACTCTTGGTATCAAGATTGCTTCCTACTCCATTGTGATAAAGAAAAAAGGAGATTATTTCTAATCTTCAAATTAAGATTTTTCTGTTGTTTCTGTTACTCATTGATATTTATTATTTTCACACACAATAAACATAACTAAGACACAGAGTGAAAGAATCAGGATCTACCAAGTTATTAATAGTGTAAAATGGCAGACCAAATTAAATATGATGAAACTGAATGAGGATCAATGCAATATTCTATGCTTTGGTTCAAGGAATCGATTGTAGAAGTAGATCAGAAAGGAACAGATAAAAAAAAGTCTGAGGATTATATTAATCTGAAAACTCAGAATCAACCAATATTGTCATTTGGGAGGAAGAATGCTATCATGAATTTAGTCTCCTTTCAAAGATTCATAGTGTCTAGAGTGATAGAAGTTATTGTCTAAAATGTACTTTGAAAGGACAAGGCATATCTGTAATGTCAGGTTCAGTTCTTGGTACCATATTTTGTAAATATATCAGAAAACTGAAAATTTTCCAGAGGAATACAATAAGCATATTGAAAGATCCTGAGAGAATAGCAAGTAATAAATAATTGAAGGAAACAAAGATCATGATCTAGAGAAGGAAAGGTATAGCGGGTGAAAAGTGAGGAATGATCATGATAGTTATCTTTAAATATTTTTTAATATCATATGAAAGAAAAATGACACCTTGGCAGGTGGAATTGGTTGCAATGGTTGGATATGACAGAGAGGAAAATTCTAGTTTTTGATAAAAGGAAATCTCATTTTAATACATACTACTTTTTTGTCTTTTTGGAGGGGAAAAAGCAGGGCAATAGTGGTTAAGTGACTTACCTAAGGTCACACAGCTAGGACATGTTTAGTGTCTGAGGCTGGATTTGAACTTAGGTCCTCCTGACTCCAGGGCCACTGTTCTATTCACTGTGCCACCTGACTTCCCCTAATTACAACTTTTCAATAGTGGTGTGAGTAGGTAGTAATGAAATGGAATAATTCATTCAATCAAGTAAAGATTGAATGATCACTTTTCAGATATTCCACAGGAAATTTCTTTTCAAGTGCAGTTTGGACTATGAAATTTCAAGTATCAATTCTGAAATTCTTTGCTACTTGTGAAAAAATTCTTATACATGATAACAGACATGCAGATATATTTTAGAGTGACATTTTTATCCCCAAATGTAAATTGCTCTTTAGAAAACCTATAGGTGTTTCCCTCTAAGTATTTTTTCATTTCATTTTAGAATTATTACTGAAATGTCCTATCATTGCCTCATTTCCGTAGTCCCTTTATATTTCATATATTATAAAAGTTTTGTCCCTTATATTGGTACCTCCTATGTCATTCCACAGCTTTGTCAATGATTGAGTCATAATTGAGCCTGCCTATCATTGTTCTTCACAGATCTAACCAAAAGGGAAAACAAATTAATGCAACAGAAGGTAAATGCAAGTATTGCTCATTTCAGATTTCATTTTCACACTAAACTAGGGTTCCATAATAGCACATTCCTCTTAGGGGCTGTGTAATTATGAATTTTTGGTTTGGATTGTAAGTTGTTGTATTTATACCTATTTTTAAATGTTCCACTTGGCTGCAAACAGTGTTACAAATAATCTTCTTTTTTACTATTTAAAAGGAAGAAAAAAATTTTCAGTTATAGATTTAGAATAGAAGTCTTATCTGAATTTGACACAGAATTGCAGCTGCTTGCATTGATTAAGAAAATGATCAATGAGCCTGATGATCACTTTAGACATGTAGTATCCTTTCTTCATTCACATCTTCCCCAACTCCTATTTGTACTATAAGGTTGAGTACACAGAGAGTAGCTAATAATTTCTTCCACCAAGGTTCTAAAAGTTAAGTGTAATTTATAATGCTGTCACTCATATGCCCTTACTTGTATACTGCCTACTGATTAAGAAGTCAGAAAAGGGAATTTACTAAAGTTGTTCACGAGAACAGTATATATAAGAACACTACATATAACTCATTGCCTTTTTAAGTCTCATATTCACCCCAAAGTTCACATGAAGCATGCAGAGGAAAGTAGGCTTGAATGTGTAAAAAAGCTAGAACTCACAGCTCTTGGGTAGATGGACTATTTTTACTCCCTTAGGTCTACAAGAGACTCCTTAAAATACACATATTTCCTGGGCTCTAAGAATTGGTACCCTTTTACAATACAGAAGCCACCTTTACTTGATTTATCTATATTATCATAAGTTTTCACTATGATTGGTCTCTGCTGGTTCCACAGGTCAACTGTAGATGCCAGTGCTAAACACAAATCTTCCAGTTTTTCAAAATTCACAAGATGAAACCCTAACAAGTGATTTCCTCTCAACAGTTTATGTGGAACTAATTCACCACTAGACTGGATGTCTACCAGAATTCCAGATTCCCAAATTACTTTATGTTTTATTCAAGGCCTTTAGAGCCTGATATTTTCTTCAGACAACTACATAATATTTCCGGTGTAATCTCATCTGTTTTCATTGCATTCATGTCTAGTTTATACCTTTAATTGATTAAGTGATTCAATGAAGTGTCTTGTTATGGATATGAATTGATTTTTAGTAGTGAGGGAACTTCATCACTCTTGGTGGTTTCATGGAGACTGAGATGAAGAAAAATAGCATAATTAGAAGGGCACTGAATTTGGTTTTACAGTACCCTGGTTGGCATCCAATGTGTTCTGTTTAATACGTATGAAATCATAATCGAGTAACTTCTCTCTGGGGGTTGGTTTCTTCCTTTGTAAAATTAGGAAATATGACCCTAAAGTCCCTTAGAGATCTAGGAATCCATAAGGCAAAGGCAGTCATACAATATGTTCTTTTTGTAAGGTATTTCAGCTGAAAACAGTGGATTATATAATAGAGAATAAATAATTGCCTGAAAACTTATGATTGCAATACATACATACATACATGCATGCATATAAACATATTTACTTAGATCTATTTTATAATATATTATATAAAATCAGAAAAATGAATAAATTTTCATATTTTATAAACTTTAAAATATTTAGCTTTTGAAGAAGATAGAATTAATTTTGTCATTTCAATTTTTAAAATAGTTTCATGAATGTTTTTAAAGAAACTTTGTTGGTTTTAGCTGTGTTTATTTTAAAATTAATCTTTTCTTTTTATGTCATCTTAAATTAAAATTTTATTTTTCCCTCATCTAGAGAGCCAGCCATTACAATAAAATAAAAAAAAATAGAAGGAAAAGATAATTTCTACAATTGTTCCCAACTCTCAATTAAATCTGACATAATACAATAAAAAATAATAAATATTTATTATTTATTAAACACCTAGTATGTTCACTGTGCTAACTGCAGATAAAAGGAGGCAAAAAGCCATTCCTTTAAACTAATGTATAATCTGATTGCATAGATGACATGCAAAGAAACATGTAAAAACAAGTTATGTACTATATAACTAGGTAGTTATTAGGGAAAGCACTAGAATTAAAAATGCACCAGGTTCCCAGTTCCCATCACTGAAGAAGATATAGATGTGTATGGTTCTCTAATTATTTAGGTTCAATGTTGGCAGTTATAATTACATGGATTTCAGTTTCATTTTTTTCTCTGCTGGTTGTAGTCATTTACATACTTGTAGTAATTTGCTCTGTGTATTATTTTCTGAATCTGCTTATTTTTCTTTGTATCAGTTCATATAATGTTTCCTGTGTTCATTGAATTTCTCATAATCATTGTTTCAAGCTCATGCCTCTTTTTTTGGAAAACAAAATAATCATCATTGGAGAAGAGGAATAAAAGCATCAGGTGAACTTTTGGTCTTTTCCCTCATCCAAAAAATTCATGAATGTTTGGAAACTCCTATGAGAGTTTATTTATTTATTTACATATTTATTTATTCATTCATTCATTCATTTATGTGTTTGTTTATTTATCCATTTATCCCTTTGTTTATTTATTTGTTTGTTTATTTATTTGTTTGTTCATTCATTCATTTATTTATCTATTTATTTATCTAGCTACTTATTTGTTTATTTGTTCATTTACTTTTAGTTTACATGATTCAGTTTCACAATCCATTGATTTTCAGATTTTCTCCTTTCCCTGTCCCACCCCCACCTTCATCTCCCCTCCCCCTGCCACCGCTCATGGAGGCATACAATCAAGTATAGGATATGCAAATATTTTCACATTGGACATTAGTCTACTTGCATAGAAGGGTTGTAATCAACGGAGTGAAAAATGGTAAAAAAGAAAGAAAACCAATAAAAACCATAAAAAGAATGATAGCGTGTTGATTGCTTCAGTCTCCATTTAAACTGTTCTTTCTAGTTCTTTCTCTGAATATAGATATCTCCTTCCATCCTGAGACTTGTAGAGTTGTCTTATAACTGTGCGTTCCTGAGAAGAACCCAGTTTATCAAAGCTGGTCATCACACATATGATGTGTCTGTGATTGTGTACAAATATTTTCTGGTTCTGTTCTCCCCACTTAGCATCAGTTTATATAAGGCTCTCCAGGAGAATATGAAGACAGTCTCCTCCCCATTTCTTATAGCACAATAGTATTCCATTATGTTCATATACCACAATTTGTTTAGCTATTCCCCAATTGATGGGCATCCCTTTAATTTCCAGTTTTTTTTGCCACCACAAAGAGCTGCAATAAAAAGTTTTTGTAGATATGATTTCACCTATAAGGGTTTAATGTTAAAATTTTATTTGTAGTAGAACATTGAGGAGTATGGTAGCTTATATGAATTCTTTGGTTCTCAAATTATCACTGATTTACACTCAATTTTTATATAATTGAACATTTAATTAAAATATATAGGGACAGCAATAATAACAAAGGCAGTAAAGACATTTAAATTATTTTGAAATTTGTGGAAGAAGTTAACTTTGAATAGAAGCAAAAGAGACCAATTGGGAGTTTAAGAAGACAAAAGAGAATCACTTAAGCAACTTCTTCATTTGGGGGGCCATGACGTACCAGATCATTACTA
Organism: Pseudocheirus occidentalis; assembly: GCA_028646575.1. Taxonomy (NCBI): domain Eukaryota; kingdom Metazoa; phylum Chordata; class Mammalia; order Diprotodontia; family Pseudocheiridae; genus Pseudocheirus; species Pseudocheirus occidentalis. The sequence continues at coordinate 180,050 of JAQQSW010000033.1, read as the reverse complement.
TTATACAATCTGAAGCCCCCAGTATGCTGAGAGAACCTAAACATAGCACATGCAAATCATAAAGTTGCGAAGATGACCACATGGTGGCTCTTATTTGCAGCCCTCATCTACTCTGGAGGTGACTGAAATGAAAATCATTCATAAATTTGAAGAAAAAGTTCATAAACTGAAGTATGTTATAAAATTCAAACATAACAAATTTGATTTTGAGTTACAACTATATTTTACAATAGCTATAATTTTCCAACCAGTCTTTTCTCCTTCAAGCTAAACATGTCCCATTCTTTCAATCAGCCCTTATGTGGTATGAATAGATAATATTACTTCTTAGAAGTGCTATTTTAAGTTGCTTTTAGAGAAGTCAACTCCAAGGCTTAGTTTTGTTTGTGAAACTCATATTTATTTTTCCAAAACAAGGTTGTAACTAGGAGCAAATACATTAGGGGAGTAGCATTAATGTATATTGGGCAATAGTGCCCCTAAAATTTCTATTAAACTAGAGATGAAGATTTTGACAAAAGAGGAACCTTTTCCCAGTAAATTCCTTTGAGCTCATTACTCAGTACAGTGCTGCCATTTTATTTAAAATATATTTCTGACTAGGGAACATTTCTTCTCAGGAAGAAATACTTTGAAAAAAAACATTAATTCTTTAATGTCTGATAGTTGGAAATAATCCAAATGAATTACTACTTCAGAAACAGAATAGGAAAAGAAGTTCTAGTTTTTAATTGGAACATTATCATCTGATAAATTCATTAAACCCTAATGAATCCCTATTATTTCCAGTTTGCCCATTAAAGTCCTACATTGCTTGATCCCTTACTACTTTTCCAATCTTTTTATATCATCCTCCTCTGTACAAAGTCTGAAATACAGTGCAGTTTACCTCCATGCTATTCCTTGAATTAAATGCTCTATCTTCCAACTTCTATAGCATTTTCACAGGTTGTTTCACATGCTGGGAACATTGACCCTGTTCATCTACACTCCTTGGATTCTCTGGCTTTCTTTAGTTTTCAGTTAAGATCCTACCTTTTTCATTACACATTTCCTATACTTCCTCAGTCTTACTACCTTTCTTCTAATATTATTGCAATTTATTTTATGAATAATATAAAATTAAGAGAAAGACTATAAACTTACACCCGTGTATACACATATAATTAGATATAGACAGAAATATATAAAATCATTTGATCCACATAATAATATCAAATTAACTCTGCTCATTTTATGCGTGTATGTATGTATATATAAACATATTCAGAGAGTATGCATACACACATGTGTATAAATACATATGAGTATATATTATATATATATATGTCTATAGAGTTATATAAGTAAAGGCTTCTATAAATATACGAATACATATACACTAATACTTATCTATATAGTATATACTTATTAGTATATCTACTTATAGTTATATAATATAGTTATAAACATGCACATATCTCTCTCTTCCCCCCTTTTCTTCTATCTCTCATACACATACATATACACATTCTCTCTCCTTTAAAAATAGATATATAAATATTGTATAAAGTGTTAGAGATAGGCATCTATCTTTATAGGTAATATGCAGTTAAATGGAATAATAGATACTAGCTTTATAGTCCTGAACAAGCCACTTATTCTGTGTCTCATTGTTCCCAATGTTGAAATGGTGATAATTATAGTTTCTAGCTTAAAGATTTGTGAGGATTTAATATATATCTCCTATATCTAACAGGAGATAATATCTGTGAAGTCCATAGCACAGTGACTAAAACATAATGTGTTTATTTTTTCTCATTCCAGCATTTCTTTTTTTCTTCCTTCATATCAATTATCTATCTTTCATCTATCTTTCTTTCTATCCACACATATTCTTTGCATATAAGTGTTTGGATGTTGTTTCACTCCTTACACTGTGAACTCCTTAAAAGGAAGAACTCCCCATGACTTCTTCATATCCTTGGCACATAGAATAGTTCCTGGCACATAGAAGATACTTAATAAATGCTGGCTGAGAGGCAGATTTTTATAAGATAGAATCTACTTTTCACATGACTAAATCATCCTATTTCAATGTCTAAAGAGAACACATTTGGAAAGCAATAAAAAGTCATGCTTGTGAAATGGGGTTAATGATATTTTATTATATTTGTTATAAAATGAATAAGCCATTATATTTGAAATGAAATATAACAAACATAATGATATAGTACTAATTATATATTAGATGTATTATGAGTAATTGTTATATATAATTGTGCTATGTTATGTTATATGTTATGTAATATATATTCTGTGTAATTTAGTATATTTATATATACTCTGTCACATATAACACACATAACCATATAAATATATGATCATTTCATCCACATAATTACACTTACATGAGTGCTTCTGTTATCCAAACTCAACAAATAGAGGAATTAAGGAAGAAAAGGCTTGAATACTTTGTCCAGGACCAAACAAGTAAAAAGAAAATGCCTTAATAAGAATTGATAAATTGTAGTCCATACTTGAATCTACTATTATATGATGTTTATCTTTATTTTAAGATGATTAATGTTGCTTTGTTGAGAAGAAAAAGAGTTGAAACAAAATAGTTAAAACTGAGAAAGGAAAGCAGGGCATCAGAAAACAAAAAAAAAAAAAGATATTAAACAGCCATTATTTGGAATAAATTAAGTTAGCCTCTTGAAAAAACACCTGTGGAAGTGGTATTTGTTTGCCTACCAGATTCATTTATTTTTCTTTATGTTTAAAAGCCATAGATACATCCATGTCCTAGATTCTGAAAAAAAAACACTCAAGAGATACTATGGCCATTTTTAATTGGAAGAATTCAATTATATTGAATATATATTGAATTCAATATGTATATTGAATTCAATATAGTTGAAGAATGACTGAAATTCCCTTTTAATCTCTAGTGTTTCAGATCTTAAAACCCAATAGCTCTTGATTTTAATAAAATTATTACTATGCAGAATCATAACAACTGAACTTGTAAGATCCATAACAGAAGGTTACTGACTATGAAGGTGACAAAGCGTTAGCAAATATTCTATTGTATGGAGAGAATAACTAAAGATGATGCAAAAGAAAGACAAATGACTGACTGAGAAAAGGGAGAAAAAACTGTTTCTTGCTTTTTTCAATTAAATTATACTTACATCTGAATCATTTTTAATTTAATTGATGATAAATAGAAGTTTTGTCCCTAAGGTTTGCATTCCCCTTGGCTTTGAAGATAAAGTAACACAAATATCCTGGTAATAGAAAATGAGGTTCAGTTTCTTACTTTCCTTTTTTCCCCTGATGTCTGAAATCATATGAATAACAACTAAATGAATTAGGTATGATTATTCTGGAGAAGAGAACACTTTGGGAGAGGTGACATCATCATTGTAATCAAACAATTAAAGGGCTTTTTTGAAGAAAAGGGAATAGAATTACTCTGTGTTGGTGTAGGCAATAGAAGTAGGGCCAATGGGTTATAATTATCTGAAAGGAGGTTGCAACTCAATATGCATGGATGCCTAATTGGTGTCTGGTCTTCCATCCTATTCAGTTCAACAGATATTAGTGAGTAGGTGTCATGTTCAAGATTCAGAGGTCGATTTCGGTTACATAAAGAAAAAATGAAGTAGTCCCTGCCCTCCAGTCTGTCTACTGCCAAAATTAGGGTTGTAGAGAACTTTTGTGATAGAGAATTTATTAAAAAAGGTTACTGTCCATCAACAGATTATCATATTTTGCAAAGAAATTTACTTCCAGTGATACCTGAAAGTATTCTGGAAATGATTATATATAAATAACTGACAGGATTTCATAGTTGAAATTCTCTACCAAGATGAATTTTGGACCAATTTTGGTTGTGTATGTCCTTTCTTATCTTAGGGTGTTCTCATGTTCAGGAGTAGATTGTTACTACCAGAGATTGGATCTTGGGGGTGTTCTAACAACCTACCAAATAAAAATACCAGAATAAAATATCAGCTAGAGATGGTGAACCAGAACACAAAGTGAAAATTAATGCCTGGGTCATATAAAAATGTTTTGTTTGTTTGTTTTATTGCCCTATCTAATTCAATTGACAGCCTGTAAAGCCAAGCAACAGTAGATTCCTAAAAGAATGCTGCTGTGAACAGCTTTTAAGATTCGGATTACACAGTAGTAGTGAACACTCTGTTTATTCCATTACAAATCAAGATTTAGTACAATATTCACAGTTCAATATTCTATCACAATATTTAGCACAGTATTTACAGAAAGTTACAATATTTAGAACAAGGAAGAAAGAATCACCTGGTTTCCCTAAGGGGGAAACCAGCTTAACACTTAACGATTCAATCAACCAATTCTCCTGGTTTCCCTAAGAGAGAAGCCAGCTTAACACATAAAGAACAAAGGAAGAATCACATGGATTCCCTAAGGGGGAAACCAGCTTAACATTTAAAGATTCAATCTATCAATTCACCTGATTTCCCTAAGAGAGAAACCAGCTTAACACTTAAAGATTCAATCAACAATTCACAAAATACTAATCTTCCACTCCTGGGGTCTAATGATACTGAGATTTAAAGATCTTCCATGCCCCTTGAACTTGCTGACATAGCAGGAAGGGGTGGAGCAAGAGAACGCCGGAACCAAGCTACCATCCATGCTGGTGACTGGAGGCAGCAGCAGTTTTGGCAGGGGTGGCAGCAGCAGCAGTGGCGGCAGCAGCAGCAGCATAAACTCCTTTTTCTTTGAGACACTCAGAATCTCTGGTAAGGACTCTTGCTGAGGACTGCCAGGGAGGAGAATTGTGGAGGGGCCGGAGCTGCTGGACACAAGGCTGCCTGAACGCTGAGCAGTTGCCATCAGTGAGGAGAGGAGGACCTTTGCCTGAGGTCGCCTGTCCTGTATTTGAAGGCTTGAGAATGTGGGTATTTACTACTTTAACTACATGTGCCAACTTCATAATTACTATGTTGGCTTTGACTTTCTGGTTTTGGGACTCAGTCTTCTGGTATTTTGATAAATGCTCTGACTATACTTCTCATGTAGAGAGCCTGTTACATTTTGTGATTAATAACCCTATCTGCATACTTATAGTTACTGTAGGCTTTGTGAATGCTGCATTACTGATATATTTGGTGACGAGGATGGGATCACAAAATGTCAGGCCTCTATTTGGAAGCAGGAGGGCTGTAGAGGGAGAAATGGCTATCCTAGGATGGGAGGATTTGCCTTATTCCTCCCTAGCCACAGAATGGGCCAAAAGCACAGGGCCCTGTGAAAACTGGGAACCAAGGCTGAAAGGGGGAGAACCCAGAGATTTGGAAAGATGTTTTCAAGGAATACCCATAGAACCAGGTATGGTCTGTCAGAATTTGTGTTGCTAAATTCACTGTCCTAATATTGTTAATGGTTTCAATCCAAATTGCCCAGTAGGTTATAAAATGTTTCTGTAAGCCTTTTAGACATGACATGACATAGATAAGGTTCTTATATATAAGATCTATTTATCACAACAAATAGTATTATACTTAGGTATGAGTCAAAATTGTCAAAAAATGAGACAAAATTGTTATCAAAAGTCAATTGTTACTTAGATGCGATGATAGATACACGTACATTTGTGTCACCCCTATCCTATAATTCCTCTCATCCCAATATCTCATGGGACAGGATCAGAGCCTGCTTTTTGGGAGCGTGGCATGACTCTAATGTAACCATGGAAGTTAGATTTTCATCAGATAATAGAAGATATTGAACACAGTGAAATTTCTGGAATTGATCCAGAAGGTGTTGCATCAACAACTATTAATACACTGAAGAAAATCTCCCCATTTCAGAATATAGCAGCCCCTACTATGTATATACTCCCTATACTAATCATTGTTTTATTCTGTTGTACCCTTGGACCCTGCCTTTTTAGAATTGTGATTTGGAATATCAAAAGATTAGGTATGGAAGTACATGCCTTTAAACTCCTTCTTAAAAAGGGGGGAAATGATCCAAGCCTCAGAAATGGAGGTCAGGACTCAGATAGAGATTTTGATGTGTCCCTCTCCAGTGTCTGCGGCCTGAAAAGGCTGGCGCCCTGGGATATACACTTTAAAAGACTCTTGTCTGAGATCTTGACTCCAACTGGGCTTTTGCCCCCCAAACTTTAGCAGGACAAGTATCCGATTAGATTATTGGCCCTGTTGATGGGTGTTGGGGTGCCTAGGTTTGTAACACCCAGCTGCAACTTCAGTTGTAAAGTTACACCTCCCCCAGCCATAAAACCATCAACTCTGCCTCTTCCCTAAGCCAGCACTCTGCCTAGTTGCAATTATCCCTGCTTATTAGGATAACAAGCCATTCCTATGAATCCTTCACCCAACCATCTATAAACAATTAGAGAAATGTGTAGCTCTTTTGTTCTAGTGGTCAATCGTACCTATGAATCCTTCAATGCACTATCAGTAAGCTAACTCCTCTTCAATTAGGCACATCCTGAGTCTCCAGTTAGTCTAGCTTCCAGCATTCATCTTGCCAAGCAGGACATTAATGGGTAACAGACTGGGCACTTCTCAGTCATAATTGACCACTAGTTGGCTTACATGACGTTTCAAGGCAAAAACCACACCTTTTGATAGCCTCCCCTGCACTTTATACCATTGAATTATGGGTTATACACCTGTGCAGTAGATATGAAAAGTGCATGTCCCTTTAAGCGCTGACCACCCCTTAACTCCTCCCTAGTACCACTCTTATTTACCTAGTTAGCATAATTGATACCTGATTTATGTTATTCTGGCTATATAATCTTTGTTTCTTTGTCCTGTACTTTGCAGGCTCCATAAGCCCTCCTGCCCGCTGAATAGCGGAACAATAAACGTCTATAATCACTAAATGGAGTTCATGTTACTTTCCTGTGATTGCTCTCTCTCTCTCTCTCTCTCTCTCTCTCTCTCTCTCTCTCTCTCTCTCT